>CP135576.1:2950025-3053033 GCA_032401905.1 Swietenia macrophylla
GAGCAATTGGAATCTTACCAGGGTCTCTGTTTCCACTCTTCATTTCATCAAACCAAGCTTCAGCTGGGGTGTTCTTTAACAGAAAAGACAAGTCTGGTGTGACTGCAGAAACTTTGAACTTTCGATCAAGTAGTGGTTTCAAGATTCTGTACCCATGTGGAGAATCCAGAGTTCTTGATAGAATCATCAAACATCCACGAGGATGAGCTTTGAAAAAACTCTCCATGGCCAAACCACCTCTTGTTCGAAAAGAATTTGCTGGCGAAATCCATATCATGAACGTCTGAACCGCACAATCATGTTTGAAGAAGTCAAGAACACGAATATGGAATTGCTCCGTCAAGTTGTCTGACCTGAAAATCTCCAAATCCGGCAGCTTCTCACGAAACCTTGCAATTCTTTCTTCTTCTTCTGTGATATTTGACGGAGGTTTTAGAGAATGGCCACATCCTTTATTAGCCTTTTCGATCTCTTCTCGTGCTGAAAACAGTGGTGTTTTACTAATCGTTGAGTTGTTTTGTCCCCCAACTTTGTTCTGCAGCTTCTCAGAGTTATTTACGGCTCTGATAGCAGCAGTCTGGGGAGAATCTTTTTGAGTGACTCTACATTCAGAGATGATAAAGAATATAGCAACAAATACGATGCTAGAGAAGATAACTGATTTGGCAGGGCTTAGTAACCTGCAACCTAACATCTTCAGAAATTCCTTTCTCATTTTCTTATATGCTAGTTAAATGACGGTGGATTTTATAAAGCAAAAAACACTGCTCCGAGTTAATGCATGTCAGCCAGACCAAATTTATCATATAAACAATGGAGAAAGACTCAATAACAGGCATGTGTTTGACGTCTTGTCTGTTGTTTCAGTCGACGTCACATTCGGAAGAAGTGTAAAGCCACCATTGAAACAAATTACAATTTATTCATTGTCGCCGTTTGTTTATGACATATTATTTTGTCATAAGTTAAACGCAGCAGACAGGGTGCAAGTCATTCAGTTTAGTTATGTTGTTAAGCAGTTGTTTCCAGACTATGATTCTAGCCGAGGAGCCACGGACTGTTTTAGAATTTAATGTTAATTCCTTATATGATTTGGTCCCCAATTTCTAAAATATAAGGTTATAATGTTTCAATTGTATCAAATAGACCCCTAACTTCTATTGAAACAGCTTAAATACCCTTATTTTTTAGTTATATGAAGGATAATTTGCTCATTTCAATCATATTTAAAGACCTATTTAATATAAATATATATATTATATATAAAAAGTATTTTTTTAAAGGGCATTCAATTTTTTCAAAATAAATTTAAAAGTATTGCGCTCAAAATCAAATTTTATAAAAGCACTTCTAAAAAAAATATATATTTTATAAAAGTATTTCTAAATATATTTCGTAAATAAAATTTCACTTCTAATTTTTTATATATTTAATTTTAAGAATTTAATGACACAAGCATAATAAAGGATTTAAAATTTATTTTTATTAAATTATTTATTTATTTTTAATTTTTAACAAATAAGAATTTGTAAACAAAATATTAGAAGAGGATTCTAGTGAGTATATTGTCTATGCATGCAAATATTACATTTTAAAGCAGTTCTTGGTAAAAGAACTTCTCATTGAACCATATTCCACAAAAAAAGCACTTCTAGATGCATTAATTTTCTTCTTAATAAACCAAATTGACATGTAGTTTAGGAATGATTACTCTATTACGTTGTAAATGACACGATTTAATACCCAAATGCATTAATTTTATTTTGTTTTCTCCTTCACATTCTCTCTTGAACTTAATTAAATAATATTCTTCCCTCGTCTTCCAGAAGAACAAGTTACTATGACCTGTTGATCCGCAGAAGATCACTCCTCCGTTTCAGGAGTTAAGAACTTTCCACAACATACTCCTTGTCTTGTCTGCAAATTTTCAACTAATCCAATAATCTAATTACTCGTAAATCAATACAATATAGATTAATGAGTAGGTCTTACCTGAAATAAACTGTAACAAATAATAATCAAAAAATTTTATCCAAGATTCAGCCTAAAATTAGGCAAGTACTTGAGTAGGTTAGTTACAATTTGAAAATTTTAAATATCAAAATTTAACTATTAAAAATATTTAATATTTAATATCTAATTATAATCGATTAAATATTTAATATCTGTATTCAAAATGAACCGAAAAATATTTTATGATAGATATTGTATGAATTTATTTTTATTGCATAGTATGAATTTGGCTTAAACTTAATAGAGTATTAAATTAATCTGATTCAAGCTTTTTACAATTTTACTGTATATCAAAGTAAGACTTTTCAGGTAGATTGTTTTGATTTTTATTTACTTTTTTGCTTGAGTTTCATAACACTCTCAATGAAACTTTTCTTCTTTTTTTTTTTCCAAGTCCCGAAGTCGTTTTATAAGAAAAAAAAACCACTTCCCAAGGTTGCTACAATTGCTTCGCCTCCTACTCAAGTGCCAAGAGGAAATTTGTAAGCCTTCAACATGAAGTGCGGGGAGAATAGCTCGCAGCATTTGTTATGCTGTGAGTCAAGGCAACACAATAATCTTGCTGCTCTTCTAGGCCCCGTCAACATTAATATTTACGAAGTCATCACCGCCTTTAAAAGGTGTTAAAAAAAAAAAAAATTGTTGTTTGAAATTTTTTTTCAGGTAAGGAAAAGTCTTAGTCCAACATGGCAACTGGCAAAGCACAAGACAAACAATCATGAAAAAATGGGCCATGTGGGGTTCAGCTCTTATAATTTCGATATGATACAAACCCAGTACGAAATATAATGGGCCTAACCTTTTCCCGTACGACAAGTTGTTATGCGAAAGATCAAGGTCCTGAAGACCTTTTTGCAGAACTCGAAAGCAGAGACATAGATCCCCCAAAGGGAATAACCTCTCAAATTTAGGCGCTCAAGTTCAATACGTTCGGAAAATTAGCTTGGAATTTCACCTGAAAACTTAATCTTCGATAATTCTAGTTTTCCTATACTTTTGAGATTGCCTACTTCCAATGGTATTGAGCCAGTTAAACGATTGTGAGACAAATGAAAGCAGACAAATAACTTGAGTAGGTATTGTTGCAGAAAGATTGGCTTCTGAGAGGCCTAAACTATGCAGTTTGTGGCAGTTTCCCAGAGCTGAAGGTATGCTTCCTTCATGGAATTTTCATCTAGACTGAGTTGTGTCAATAAAGTTAAATTGCAAAGGGATGAAGGAATTTCTCCTGAAATATTGTTTCCAAACCAGGACAATACTTGTTGTTTCGGGACATATCAAACATAAATGGGAATGCTTCCTGTGAGAATGTTCTTCTCAATGGCTAATAAGATCAAAATTTTAAGATTCTCTATACCTATCTGGATGGAACCAGATAATGGATTTACTGACATATATAACTAGCTAAGATGGGATGAAAAATTAGCAATGGAATTCGGCAATATGCCACTAAGACTGTTTTTTCTTAGGCAGACAACTTCTGAGAAGGTACAGTTCACCAAAGTATTGAGAAAGCCAAGGTCATCACCCTTCCACTTCCAGGCTTATTTATGGTAAAATTTAGCCTGATCATTTTTTTCAATAGTCCCAAATCTTCTGGTATCGATTCTGTAAAAGAGTTAATTGCTATTAGAATGAGGTATTTGCCCAGTAATCCTATTAGAACCCAAGAGAAGTTCACGGACATTAGGAAGTTTGAATCCAATGTAAGGTGGAATTTCTCCAACAAATTGGTTTTCTGCCACAGCAAAGTAATCTATTGATGACATATAGAAGAGCTGGACCGGAATTGAACCTGTTAAGGAATTTACAGACACTTCGAACATTTTTGGCCGCATAAGTTGGTCAAGCTCAACAGGTATGTTGCTAGTAACTAAGACGCAAGCAAGCTGATGGGCTAGATGTCCTTGGGCCTGAGTTTTATTCAGCCCATACTTCAATGTTCAAAGTGCACAGAACTTGAGCCGCATTCTTCCCGCCAAAGAACCTCTTCTCAGATCTGTATCACTCCTGTTGCGTGTTCTAATGGGATTAAGGTGTACTAGTTCAACTGCTTAGTGATCTCCCGTACCTCTGCTGCGAATATCACTTCTCTTTTATTAGCTTTTGTCTTTTCTACTTAAGATGTATATATATACTGAAGCTCTCCTCTGCAAAGTGTGTGAATGATTGTAACAAGAAATACTCAGCAATACATAACACAGTTTAGCTTGCTGCAGCAATTCACTCTCAAGAAAACAAGAATTTCTAACTCTACTAAGGTCGTTTTCTGATAGACAAAGCTGCTCAACAAACGACGGGTTTGAAAGTGACCAAGGAATTGACCCAGTTAGATTGTTACTGGCAGTACCAAGTCCTACTAAGACAACCAAAGTGCCAAATTCAGAAGAAATTCTTCCTTCAAGCTTGCTCATGACAAAGTCTAATGTCCTGAGTTCTGTGCAACGAGTGAGATTGATGGCAGTTTCTCTCTGCATCTTACGATTGAATATTATCCATCGTGGCCGAAGCAAGCGGTCTATCTCTTGTGGGATTTGACCATAGAAATTATTCTGTTGAAAATTGATAATTCTAATGAATTTCAAGTTTTCCTGTGGAAGTAGAAATATATACCTGTGAAACTTCGGTCATGCAGATTCAGAACCGTGACTCATCAAGGTCGAACACCACAGGTAACACCGTGGCTGAATGCGCCTTATCAAGTTTCATCGGTTTTGGGCCTCTGGCCCCTTTGGTATCAAGGCACATAAGGATGATGCCCGGTGACGAAAACGCGGTTCACAGGGTACTGGGGAAGATCTCATTTGAGGGAGAGATGAAGTAACCTGTTGAGTATCAAAAACTTAAATTAAATTATCAATCAATAAATAAGATAATATATTTTATTTAATTAATGAATATTTTTGTGTTGAATACTAGTGTCCAGCAATACCCTTCTCATAAATTAAAGACTTTTTTAAAAAATCACAGATATGTCAGTTTAAGAATGTGAACGAGAAAACATCAAGTGGTTGAGCAATATTGTTGATTTCAATGGAGTTAATTATGGACCCACGTACATTTAGTTATTATTACTATTATTATTATTATTATTTTTCTTTCCTTAGTTATTCTAAACTGTTAACTAGATCACATTAGCATTAGCTTGTCCTCAATTGCAAGAACTCTGCGATTCCTAGAATCATGGGGCTTCATTCTTTGAACTCTAGATCCTTTTTGCTACATTTGCTTCGTGTGCTTCATCTCTTATGGGCTATTTCTGGTTTGGAATCGGCGGTACCTAAGGCTGACAAACTTGCTTTACTTGACTTCAAGCATCTAAAAACTCAAGATCCTCCGCAAATCATGAGCTCATGGAATGATTCTATCCATTTCTGCAACTGGGTCGGAGTTACATGCAGCCAATCTAAGGGAAGAGTCGTAATCTTGAACCTGGCATCGCCACAGTTAATCGGCTCAATTCCTCCTTCCATAGGAAACCTTACCTATCTTACTGGAATCTACCTTCAAAGAAACGGATTTCATGGAGAAGTTCCTCAAGAAAGTGGCAGTTTACAGCGCATGCAGTATCTCAATTTTAGTTACAATTACTTCATCGGGAAATTCCCAACAAACTTGTCTCACTGCGCAGAACTTAGAGAATTTGAAGTTGCTTACAACTAGTTTATTGGCCAGATTCCGGACCAACTTAGTTCATTGTCGAAACTTGAAATCTTGGGTCTTGGAGTTAATAATCTTACATGAAATATCCCTGCTTGGACGGGGAATTTTTCTTCTCTGCAAGTACTTGTGCTTCGCGGAATTATTTTCATGGAAACACACCAAATGAACTTGGCATGCTATCAAGATTGAGACTTTTTCAACTAGGTGCAAATTCTCTGTCTGGTACGATCCCTGATTCAATTTTTAATGTCTTCTATATACTACTTCGTTGTGTTTCAAAACCAGCTGCATGGGCAGCTGCCCCCTGATGTTGGGCTCACGCTTCCTATTATGAAAACATTTGTTGGCGTGCTCAACAATTTTACAGGAAGTATTCCTGTATCACTGCCAAATGCTTCTAACCCTGAGCAAGTTGATTTTCCTGATAATGGTTTCACCCCAACAATCCCTGAAAACTTTGGAAGCTTGAAAGGTCTAGTTAGACTTAATTTTGAAAATAATAAACTTGGAAACGGAGAAATTGGTGAAACTGAATTTTCTCACTTTCTTGAGTAATTGTACTAGTCTTGAAATGCTAGGTCTTGCTCTAAATCATTTTGGAGGAAAACTGCCTAGCTCCATAGCAAACCTTTCAATCCATTTGCAAATTCTTACACTGGGATCAAATCTGATTCAAGGAAACATACCTGTTGGGATCGAAAACCTTGTTAACTTGACCCTACCAGGGTTGGAAGGTAACAGTAAGTGGTAGTGTTCCTGATGTTACAGGGAAGCTTCGGAAATTACTGGTACTGCATTTTAATTTTAACAAGTTTTCTGGATTAATTCCATCCTCCCTTGGTAGCCTAACTACATTATTTTTTTTGGACGAGAATAACTTCGAGGGATGCATACCTCCAAGCCTAGGAAATTGTCGGAAATTGGAGACACTGAATTTATCAAGAAATAATCTAAATGGCACCATACCCAAAAAAGTAATGGGCCTCTCTTCCCCATCAATTTCTTTGTGCATATTTCATAATTTTTTGACTGTTTTACCACCCGTTGAAGTTGGTAAGTTGATAAATCTTGAGGAATTGGATGTGCCAGAAAGCAAGTTATCAGGCGAAATTCCCGGCAGCCCTGACAGTTGTATTCGTTTGGAACATCTGTATTTGGAGAAAAAAATTTGAAGGGACAATTCCTCCATCTGTAAAATTGCTAAGAGGATTAGAAGAATTAGATCTTTCACGCGATAACTTGTCCGCCAAGATTCCTAAATTTCTCAGCAAGCTTTTATTTCTCAGGCAACTCAATCTGTCGTGCAATTATCTTGTTGGTGAAGTGCCCAACGACGGGATTTTTACAAAAGTAAGTGCCGTTTCCCTATTGGGGAAGGATCAGCTTTGTGGCGGTATCCCAGAATTGCTTTCACCTGAATGCTCTAGAAAAACTCCTGGAAAACATCTTGGCCCCAAATTAGTGATCCCAGTAACTATTGTGGTCATACTTGTGATTCTTCTGTTTAGTGCATTTGTTATATATTATATAGTAAAAGCCTCGAGGAGGCGTTCCACTTCCCCCAATGAGCGACAATCAGGTCTGTCCTATTCAGAGATCTCAAGATCAACTGATAACTTCTCTGAAGTAAATTTGATTGGTTCTGGTAGCTTTGGGTCTGTATGCAAAGGTGCTTTTGGTGATGGAACAATTGTTGCAATTAAGGTATTAAAACTTCAGCAGCAAGGTGCTTTAAAGAGTTTCATTGACGAATGCAATGTTTTTAGAAGTCTAAGACACAGTAACATTTTCAGGATCATTACTGCCTGCTCAAGTGTTGATCATGAAGGCAATGATTTCAAGGATTTAGTTTTTGATTTCAT
Source organism: Swietenia macrophylla (assembly GCA_032401905.1). Lineage (NCBI taxonomy): Eukaryota > Viridiplantae > Streptophyta > Magnoliopsida > Sapindales > Meliaceae > Swietenia > Swietenia macrophylla. The sequence goes on from CP135576.1 coordinate 2,957,564, forward strand.
GTCCAATGGAAGTCTGGACCAGTGGCTGCATCCGAGTACAAATGAGCAATATCCGAGTAAGAGATTGAGTCTTATGCAGAGATTGAATGTAGCAATAGATGTTGCTTCTGCATTGGAATATCTCCGTCACAATTGGGAAACACCAATTGTGCTTTGATCTAAAGCCAAGCAATGGACTCCTTGATGAAGATATGACAGCTCATGTTAGTGACTTCGGATTGGCAAAATTCTCTTTGAAGCATCAAATAATCCCGCCAATAATCAACCAAGGTCAATTGGGCTCAAAGGTTCCACTAGTTACATTCCTCCAGGATTATTTCAATCAGGTAAATTATACATTACTTATGTCTTAAGAAGTATCAGCTTTGGAATTCTAATGGCAAATTTTACAAATAGCAGAGTACATGAATGGCCAGGTTTCGATACTTGGAGATATATACAGCTATGGCATACTTTTGCTGGAGATGATCACAGGAAAAGACGTACAGATGACATATTTAAAAGATGATTTGAGCATACACAGGTTTGTGTGAATGACTCTCCTTGACCGTGTCATGGACGTTCTCGACCCATCAATGCCATTTGGAGAAGAAAGTCCTGACGAAACAGTTGATGGTGGCGTAGAAGAGAGAGCGATGATTACAGACATTGACCACAGAGTTAATACAGAAGATTTCTTGGTTTCGGTGTTGAGAATTGGACTCGTATCTTCCACAGCTGCGCCGCAGAGCGGATGGCCATGAATGTTGTCCTCAAAAATCTGCATGCAATTAGAGACTCCTGTCTTAGGTTCAAAAATAGTAACAGAAGGAGATAGAGATAAGTGAGCACTCAACAAGGTTTCAGCTCATTTTTAGGTTTCTGGATTTTGAAAATAACCAGTTCAATTGCCTGGTTTTATTGCTGTAATTTTATAGGATTTGTCCTGTAATGTTTTTCCTGCTGCTGATTTTCTTGGAGGTTTGACTTTCTTTTAGGTTATTTTTGGACTTTTGTTTTGAGCTAATTCTATGTTGGGTAAAATCGAGTATTGAAAACAAATCTCAAATCAAGCAACATAGGTGCAATCATGCATGTTAAAAGCTTAGCCGCCGGAAAAAGAAGCCAGGTAACTTTGAAAGAATATATCCCGCACATTTTTCTGCAATAAGAGGTTTAGAAGAATTAGATCTTTCATGCAATAACTTGTCCGGCAAGGTTCCAGAAATTCTTGGCAAGCTCTTATATCTTGGGCATCTAAATCTTTCTTACAATCATCTTGATGGTGACATATCCTGAGAAGGGATTTTTTCAAATGCAAGTACCATTTCCCCTGTTGGGTGGTATCCCAGTATTGCTTTATCTGAATGCTACAAAAAGAATCCAGGAAAGCATCGTGGCACCAGAGTAGTAATCCCAGTAACTATTGCAGTCATTTTTGTAATTCTTCTCCTTTGTTCGTCTGCGATATATCGTATGGTAAAATCCTCGAGGAGGAGACGTTCCATTCTATCTTCTAATGACAGGCAATCAGATCTGTCTTAGGCATCTCAAGATCAACTGATAACTTGTCTGAAGTAAATTCGATGGGTTCTGGTAGTTTTGGTTCTGTATACGAAGGCATTTTTTATGACGGAACAATTGTTGCAGTTAAGGTCTTAAAACTTCAACAAGAAGGATCCTTAAGGAGTTTAATTGACGAATGCAATGCTTTGAGAATTATAAGATACCGTAACATCCTGAGGATCATAACTACTTGCTTCAGCGTTGATCATGAAGGCAATGACTTCAAATGTTTGTTTTTCGAGTTCATTTTCAATAGACTAATTTTCTCCACAATTCATGTTAGTTCATGAATAAAACGTTCAAAAATTGAGCCAGTACTATGTTGGGCAAAATCGAGTATTGGAAGCAAATCTCAAATCAAGCAATATAGGGTGTAATCATGCAATCCCTATATGTTAAAGCTTAGCCGCCTGAAAAAGAAGCCAAGGAACTCTGAAAGAATATGAGCCCGCACATTTTTCCGTCAGTATTTGCTCCAATGGGCTCGTTTATGTCCGCATGCATGCAAACATTCTGTATTTTCTCGTCTCACAGAAACTCAATCATGGCATCTCTCATTCTCTAAGCTCTTCCAGTTGTCTCCTCTCTTTGCAATCGTTCTAGTCTTTATTTCTCCGCAACATCTCCTCATAGATTACGTATGAAAAATTTCTTGTGAATCATTGTGTTTTGAATTGACTAAGTATAAAGGTTGAAGAAAGAAGAAGGGGAAACAAAATTCTGTTTCTCGACGATGATGAGGATGTTAGGATCTAAATAATGAATAGCAATTTAAGTTATTGTGTTATATTTGTGTTAAAAGAGATTACTCAAGCTATTTAATCATTATTTTAAGGAGTAAAAAATTAGACATGGTTATTAAAAGATTAAATAACTGTAATTTTATTATTTATTTAATATTTTTTATTTATATTTTATAATATTTATGATAATATTTTATTAAATATTAATTAATTTTATTTGAAATATAATTAAATATATTTTAAAAATAAATAAATATAATTAAAAAAATTAAAATATAAAATTATAAAAAATTATTATATTATAAATGTGTGAGAATAATATAAAAATTTGAATGAATATTCATATAATAAATAAATTCACGTATTAAAAATTTTACATATATTCTCGATATAATTATTAATTGTATCACTTATTTAATAATTATATAATTTTAAATTAACTTAAATTCACAAATTTTATATTTTTATTAAAGTAAATTGATAGATTATGTCAAAAATTATAACATACCAAAGTTCTTCATTCTCTTTTATGTACTCGTGGAATATTTCAAGTCGTATGCTTCAATTAGCATGGAACGGGAGAATGCAACTCAAAATTAACTGCAAAATCAATAAACAACTTTCATATTCAAGCGAAAATAAAGCTTACGAATTGTTTATTCTCTGTCATCTACATTGTTTCAACAATTATTAAATAAAAAAGGTTAATTCCTTTAATAAATATTATAGGTCTCCTGACAAACGAGACAGTGAGATTTTATTAGCCTATCTATGACACTTCCCTCTTTAATAACTAATCCTCTTGTTATCTTGTTCCATAGGTGCAATCCGTAGGTTTCCCTTCTCAGATCAACCACTGTGTCTTCCACCCATTTTGATTCTTCCGGCGTAGTCGGCGACTTGTAAAAACTCTTTATCTGAACCCAATCTACAGGATAAAATGCTTTCGTTGGTAGAATTGTAAGGTTAAAGCCGGGATTGTTTCCCACTTTTTTAATGACTCGAGTAAAGAGGTAAGGCCCGTTGTGTCCCCATATACTGCCATCGTAGGTTGTGGCAAATTCCTGTAAGAAGTCGAATAAAATCGGATGCCCCATGTCGAAGACCATTGCTGCATTATTTAATTCTGTCCATTTATGAGTCACTTTATCTTCCCTTTGTGCACCAACTGCATTCCTCAATCCTTTGAAATCATTTAGGATAATAAAGTCTGTGTCCAAGTAAACTCCTCCATACTTGTATAAAACTGCAATTCTCGTGAGATCAGATAGATTTTGACCAAGAGCAATCTTACCAGGGTCTCTGTTTCCACTCTTCATTTCATCAAACCAAGCTTCAGCTGGGGTGTTCTTTAACAGAAAAGATAAGTCAGGAGTGACTGCAGAAACTTTGAACTTTCGATCAAGTAGTGGTTTCAAGATTCTGTATCCATGTGGAGAATCCATAGTTCTTGATAGAATCATCAAACATCCACGAGGATGAGCTTTGAAAAAACTTTCTATGGCCAAACCATCTCTTGTTCGAAAAGAATTTGCTGACGAAATCCATGTCATGAACGTCTGAACCGCACAATCATGTTTGAAAAAGTCAAGAACACGAACATGGAATTGCTCCGTCAAGTTGTCTGACCTGAAAATCTCCAAATCCGGCAGCTTCTCACGGAACCTTGCAATTCTTTCTTCTTCTTCTGTGATATTAGACGGAGGTTTTAGAGAATGGCCACTTCCCTTAACAGCCTTTTCGATCTCTTCTCGTGCTGAAAACAGTGGTGTGTTACTAATCGTTGACTTGTTTTGTCCCTCAACTTTGTTATGCAACTTCTCAGAGATATTTACAGCTCTGAGAACAGCAGTCTGTGGAGAATCTTTATGAATGACACTACATTCAAAGATGATGAAGAATATAGCAACAAACACGATGCAAGAGAAGATAACTGATTTGGCAGGGCTTAGGAACCTGCAACCTAACATCCTCAGAAATTCCTTTCTCATTTTCTTATATGCCAGTTAAACCACCGTGGATTTTATCAAGGAAAAAACACAGCTCCGAGTTAATGCATGTAAGCCAGACCAAACTTATTATATAAACAATGGAGGAACACTCAATAAGAGGCTTGTGTTTGACATCTTGTCTGTTGTTTTACTCGACGTCACATTTCAAAGAAGTATAAACCCACCACTGACCCATGAAAACAATTACAATTTGTTCATTGTCGCCATTTGTTTATTACATATTATTTTGGCATGAATTAAACGCAGCAAACAGGGTGCACGGCGTCTTTTAATTATGCACGTCGTGTAAGCATGTAATCCCAAAGAATTAAATGCAAAAGACATGAATAATCAACTTTTCATGGATGTTTTTGTTGATGCTTTTGGGTAATTTCTTTATTATTTTTATTTTCATTGTTGGGGTTTTTTTAGTTGTTATACTAATTTTTTAAACTCTTTAAATTCTCTTTCGATACAATACAACGATGTAACAAAAATTTTAAACTCAAAAAATTAAATAAAATAAAATATTTTTTAATTTAATAAATTTTTTTATTAAAAAAATTTTATATTTTTAAAAATATTATAATCATTCAATATTATAGTTATAAATTTTAAATTTAAACAAAAATATAATAAAAAATTATAATAAATTTAAAAATTATAATTTAAAAAATATAATTTTTTTAATAACTTTGTGAATTTGTACCTTACATGTCATTCAATTTAGTCATGTTGTTAGCCAGTTGTTTCCAGACTAGGACTCTAGCCGGGTTAGAATTTAATGTTGAATTCCTAATATGATTTGGTCCCTAAGTTTCTATGCTTTTTAATATAAGGTCATAATTTTTCATTTGTATCAAATAGAGCCCCTGATTTCCATTGAAACAGCTTAAATACCGCTTAGTTTTAAGTTATATAACAGCATAATTTATTCACTTCAATAAGATCCAAAGACCTATTTAATATAAGTAGATAAATTATATATTTGTATAAAAAATATAAAAAAATTAAGGACCAAAATATTTTTACTGTAATTAAAAATAAATAAAAAAGCACTTTTTAAAACAGCATTTGATTATTCTAAAATAACTTTGAAAGTACTTTCCTTTAAAATCGTATTTCATAAAAGCACTTTTATTTTACAAAAGTACTTCTAATTGTATCTAGATGCAAATATTACATTTTAAAGCACTTTTTGATAAAAGCACTTCTCATTAAAACATATTCCACAAAAAAAAAAAAAAACACTTCTAGATGTATCTTAATTAATAAAACCTTTACCACTATTCTCCTCCAATGTTTTATTATTGTGTCCACGCATCTTAATTGGTAAAACAATGGGTAACGATTTTCTTCTTAATAAACTAAATTGACATGTAGTTTAGGAATGATTACTCTGTTTCCTTGCAAATGACACGATTTGCTACCCAAATGATAAATATCCTCTGCAAATCATGAGCTCATGGAATGATTCTAAACATTTCTGCAACAAGGTCGGAGTGAAATGCAGCTCGTCTGGTGAAAGAGTCATAATCTTGAACCTGGAATCACAGCAGTTGATTGGCGCAATTCCTCCTTCCATAGGGAACCTTGCATATTTCACGGGAATTAACCTGCACAGAAACGGCTTTCATGGGGAAGTTCCTCAAGAAATTGGCTGCTTACAGAAGCTGCAGGATCTCAATTTAACTTATAATACTTTTAGCAGGAAAATTCCAGCAAATTTATCTCACTGTGCAGAACTAAGAGTAGTTGAAGCTAGTGTCAACAAGTTCATTGGCTACGTTACAGCTTAGTTCATTGTCTAAGCTTGAAATCCTGGGTAGGTAATAATCTTACAGGAAATATCCCAGCTTGGATAGGGAATTTTTCTTCTCTGCAAGTTCTGTGGCTTCCGCTGAACAATTTAGATGGAAGCATACCAAATGAACTAGGCCAAGTGTCAGGCTTGGAATTTTTTCAACTTTATAGGAATTCCCTGTCTGCTACCATTTCTTCTTCAACTTATTGTCAAGATATTTTGGGATTTTTAAGTATAGTTATCAGTCAAATTTAAAATAATTATTATATGTGTAAAAAACTTAATCTTTCATATGGTATTGCCAACTATAAAAACACAATAATAATATATAATGTATACTAAAAATATAAACTTTTATAATATTTAAGTGATAATATCTATTATATAATTACAAAAATAAAAATATAAAATTTAGTTGTCTATACTATTTAGGTGTCAGTACTTATTATATAATAATAATAATAATAATATAAAAAATAAATAATACAAATTTTACATAAAATTTTTTTAAATTAATTAGAGTAAAAATGCAAGTAAGAAAGAAAAATTTATTTCGAAAAGTGATATTACAATTTCTAATTTTATACAACTTTGTCAAATATGTTGGACCAGTTAGACTTAATTTTGATACTAATAAACTCAGAAATGGGGAAATTGGTGAACTGAATTTTCTCAATTTCTTGACGAATTGTACTAGGCTTGAATTGCCAGGTATTGCTCAAAATCGTTTTGGGGAAGAATTGCCTAGGTCCATAGCAAACCTTTCAACCGATTTGCAAATTCTTACACTGATATCAAATATGATTCAAGGAAACATATCTGTTGGGATTGGAAACCTTGAGGTTGGAAGGTAACAGTTTAAATGGTAGTGTTCCTGATGTGATTGGCAAGTTTAGGAAACTAGAGGGGCTGCTTTTGAATTTTAACAAGTTTTCTGGATTAATTCCATCCTCCGTTGGTAACTTGACTATATTAACTAGGCCTTTTTTGGACGAGAATAACTTCGAGGGAAGCATACCTCGAAATGTAGGAAACTGTCAGAAATTGCAGATACTGAATTTATCAAGCAATAATCTCAATGGCACCATACCCAAACAAGTAATGGCCCTCTCTTCACTATCAATTTGTTCGGTCATGTCTCATAATTTTTTGACTGGTTCACTGCCGTTTGAAGTGGTAAGTTGATAAATCTTGCGCAATTGGATGTGTCAGACAGCAAGTTGTCCGGTGAAATTCCAAGCAGCCTTGATAGTTGTATCAGTTTGGGACGTCTGCAATTAGGGAACAACTCATTGAAAGGTGTAATTCCTCGATCTTTGAAAAGTTTAAGAGGTTTGGAAGAATTAGATCTTCATGCAATAACTTGTCCGGCAAGGTTCCAGAATTTCTTGGCAAGCTCTTATCTCTCGGGCATCTAAATCTTTCTTACAATCATCTTGATGGTGAAGTAACCCGTAAAGGGATTTTTGTAAATGCAAGTGCCATTTCCCTTGTTGGAAATGCTAAGCTCTGTGGTGGTGTCCCAGAACTGCTCTTACCTGATTGCTCCAGAAACATTCCAGGAAAACATCTTGGTCCCAGAGTAGTGATCCCAGTAACTATTGCAGTCATATTTGTAACTCTACTACTTAGTTCGTTTGTGACATATTGTATGGTAAAAGCCTCGAGGAGGAGACATTCCACTCTATCTTCTAATGACTGGCAATCAGGTGTCTTACACAGATATCTCAAGATGAACTGATAACTTCTCTGAAGTAAATTTGATGGGTTCTGGAAGTAAATTTTATGGGTTCTGGTAGTTTTGGATCTGTCTACAAAGGTATTTTTGGTGATGGAACAATTGTTGCAATTAAGGTATTAAAACTTCAACAGCAAGGAGCTTTAAAGACTTTCATTGACGAATGCATAGTTTTGAGAAGCATACGACATCGTAATATCCTGAGGATCATAACTGCTTGCTCCAGTGTTGATCATGAAGGCAATGACTTGAAATGTTTAGTTTTCGAGTTCATTACCAATGGAAGTCTTGATCGGTGGCTGCATCCAAGTCCTGATGACAAATACCGGATTAAGAAATTGAGCCTAATGCAAAGATTGAACATAGCAGTAGATGTTGCTTCTGCATTGGATTATCTCCATCATTATTGCGATACACCAATTGCACATTGTGATCTAAAGCCAAGCAAAGTACCCCTTGATGAAGATTTAACAGCTCGTGTTGGTGACTTTGGATTGGCAAAATTTCTCTTTGAAGCACCAAATAATGCCTCCAAAAATCAAGCCAATTCAATTGGGCTCAAGGGTTCCATCAGTTACATTCCTCCAGGTATTATTTTCAACATGAGACATATGTAAAGTGCCTTTTTATGATTTTATGTCCATCTAAATTCAAATCTTTGGAATTCTACTTACAGTTTACAAATTGCGGAGTACATGAATGGCCAGGTTTCCATATTTGGAGATGTATACAGCTATGGCATACTTCTGCTGGAGATGTTTACAGGAAAAAGACCTACAGATGACATGTTTGAAGATGATTTTAGCATACACAAGTTTGTCTCAATGGCTTTGCCCGACAGTGTCATGGACATTCTCTACCCATCAATGCCATTTGGAGAAGAAAATCCTGATGAAAATATTGAACATGGTGTAGAAGAGAAAGCTAGGATTACAGACATTGACTCCCAAGCTAATACTCAAAGAAAGTTAAAAAAAATGCGCGATTTCAGTGATGAGAATTGGACTCGTGTTCCACAGCTTCGCCGAGACAACGGATGGCTATGAACAGTGTCGTTAACAGTCTGCATGCAATGAAAGATTCATTTCCCAGACCCAACAATAGGAACAGAAGGAGAATGAGATAAGCAACGACTCTAAAGATTTCAGCTAATCCCCAGTATTGGATTTAAGAATAATCACTTCAATTTCCCGCAAAAAAGATGAATAAAGATCAATTGCCTGCTGTTTTGCTGTAATTTTGAAGGTTCTCTACCTTTTCCCTGTTTTTCGTTTACTTGATGCTTTTATAGTGGTTCCTTTTAAGGGTTTAAGGCTGAGAAATCTGGACAAGATATTCTTGGTGTACCGATTGCATAGACTTGATCTGAAATTCAATACTATGATTTCTCTATTTGTTTGAGAATTCGACAACAGGTTAAGAGCTCTCCATCTGATCGAAGAGTGTAATATCTAACTAATTAGACCGTTGCAAATGATCTGAAATATAAAATTTTCTTATGCAGTTGAATGAAAACATGCCAAACATCATCATCTGTCAGCCATAGATGAACTGGATTGGTCTCAGTCTTACTTGGGAAAGAGAAAGACTTACTTTATTAGCTTGAGTTAAGCTTTCGTTAATTCGATGTTGAAGAGAGTGCTTCTGACTTGATTTCTGCAGACTATTTACAACGTCACTGATTTTCATCCACTCTCTGCTGGATTCTACCGAACAAGCAACTCCAACTTTTAGTCAAAACCTTCACGCATTTGGACGAAGTTAAGCAACTAAGGATAAGTGAAACAGAAATTGGTGCAACAACTTAAAGCAAAGTGCTTCCACGTTTAGTTAATGGTCCACGTCTTCAGCCACTTCAAGAATTTCTTCAGCCCCGTCTGCTGCCAGCTGTGTGTCTTCTAACGCTGCCAACTAACATTGCTATTTGTAACAGCATACAATCATCTCCTTTGGCTATTAACTTGCATCACTAATATTGCTTTCCGAGGAGATCTTAGTAGTGCCTGCACTGTAGTGATGCAATGCTATTGACTTCTACATGGAAATTGGTCCCCATTCGAATTGCAGGGCAAGCTTGTGGAAAGTTTGCGTCAGTGAAGATTACAGGCAAAGCACTTGAGTTAATAATGATTGCACTTTGTTTGGTTTCTTCTGCAGAATCTGTGACCGAATGAGCCTAATTTTCTTTGTCAGATTGAGAAAGAGGACTGAAATTTTCAAATTTTTGCACTTGGCTGTTGAAATTTCCTGAAAGAACCTAGCTTTAGGCTTTCCTTGGTTTTGGGCCTTTGGCCTTTTTGGAGTCAGGCTTGCCCGTCTACTCCTTATTGTTGTACATTTTTTCAATACACAAGCATAAGAATGATGGATTGTAACAGCCCAAGTATAATAATGGAATACAGTTTATCATAAATTTATTTTTAAAAGCTCGTCTACCAATGATATGATAGTAATATTTTTTTTTCTTTGAACCTCTCCCGAGGAGAAGTAACAAACGTTTTATAACGATGTGAGATGCAATATTCTCTTTTTTTTGAATTTCTGGTGAGTAGAGTTAACAAATATTTCACAATAATATGTTAAACTCTTTCATGAGTTCAACTTTTAAAAATATATAAAACTCTTTTATGAATTTACTCTCGAAAACTCATCTGTTAGCGATATAAGATGTATATTCTCTTTCCTTTGAACCTCTAGCGAGAGTAAATTAATAAATTCTATCATGAGTTTACTCTTAAAAACTTATCCTTTGGTAATATGGAATGTAATATTCTTTCTTCTTTGGACCTCTTGTGAGAGAGGAATAATAAATATTTCAGACTCATTCACTAATAATGTGGGATGTAATATTCTCTTTTCTTTGAACCTCTCGTAAAAAGAAGCAACAAACATTTTATAGTGATGTGGGATATAATATTCTCTCATTTTTGGACCTTTTGATGAGGAGAGGTAACAAATATTTCACAATGATATGTCAAACTAAGTTTACTCTTGAAGACCCATCTACTAATGATATGGAATGTAATATTCTCTTTTTTTTTAACCTTTCGGTTGAGAAAAAGTAACAAATTCTGTCATGAGTTTATTTTTAAAGACTCATTGGCTAGTAATATGGGATATAATATTATCACTTTTTTAGATTTTTCATGAGAGAGATGTAACAAATATTTCAAACACTTTCACTAGCGATACGATGTATAATATTTTCTTTTTTTTGGACTTTTATTCTCTCTTCTTTGGACTCTTAAAGATTTATTCGTTAGCAATGTAGATTATAATATTCTCTTTTCTTTAGAACTTTCATAAGAGAGAGGTAATAAATATTTCAGACTCATTCGTTAACGATGTAAAAAATGTAATATTCTCTCTTCTCATTAATACAATCCGTTAGTGACGTTGGATATAAAATTCTCTTGCCTTTAGACCTCTCACGAGAGAGACAACAAATATTTTATATTCATCAACTAGTGATATGAGATGTAATATTCTCTTATTTTTGAATCTCTCGTGAAAAAGAAGTAAAATATTTTCTCTTCTCATTCATACAATTAATTTTGATATTATATCTAATAATTCAAACTCAACAATCAATTAGATATTGTCATTTTTAGACATAAAACTTGTCACAAGTTTGTTTTTAAATTTTATAACTTAAAATATATTTACTTAATTAAAAAAACTTAAATTATATATACTATAGTTCGGACTCATGTACTATTAATACGGGATGTGACATGCAGGGTCATGAAAATGTTTGCAGCGAATTGGGAAGATTTGGTTTGGGGGAGTGATGAAGTAGCTCGCTGAATTAAAATCTCTATGAAAAAAAAAAAATGTGGCAGTTTTTGTCGGTTCAAGTGGTTGAGAAATCTTGAATTCTTGAAAATGTAATGGACTTAAAATACGATCCCACAAACATTTAATGATTTTCTTTTTCACATCATTTTTCTTTCCTTCGTAATCTTAAACCATCAAATAGCTCAAAAGAGCTCTGCATTACACATTTGCTTCATCTTTAATGGCTGACTTCGGGTTTGAATTCAAGGACGGATTAACTCAAGATCCTCTGTACATCATGAGCTCGAGGAATGATTCAATCCATTTCTGAAATTGGGTTGGTTTTACATGCAGCCCATCTAATGGAAGAGTCACTTTCCGGTCTATTCAGTGACACGTTTCCATAAACAGGAAATACAGCCTTTCATAATTTTTTTTTTATCAACTAAACAAAATATCTTAATTTTAAACCAAAACGCCCTCAATTTAACAATACAAAACAAACTTATTATGTATATTCTTCACTCTTTCCTTCTACCTAATCTTTTGACTTTCATTGAACTGTTTACAATTTATTAATTGTTTTGTTATGTCTGGTGGTTGATTTAACCCGAAACATGTAAAACATATTACCAAAAAAAAAAATACAAAAATTGTTATTGGAGAAAAACTTCATTTTGGATCACAATCAATTACATGTGATCGAAACCCAGTTTGAATCACAACTGCATGTGATTAAAATTGAATTTTGATCACAAATCTAAAATTAAAAATTTTGAATAAATCTCAATAATTAAAAATTTAATGAATAATAATGAATTATTTTAAAATCTTGTATATTTGTACAATAGCATTGTTCTTTAATGCACTTTGAATTGAACTAATTTGCACAATTTTAAAATGTTTAGTCATTATTCATTAATTACAAATGTATTAAGTCAATTTGATATTTTTGTAATTTGAATGCCATCTAAATTTTTAAATCACATTTTCCATCGCAAATTAGTGTGATGGACACTCAGATAAAAACTTAACTTTTTAAAATTTGTAGAGATCCCTAAATTTGTAAATAATAAATAGTTATAAAATATTTTAATATCTTGCATATGGGTACGCAAACAAACCAAATTTATGAGTATAAATATGCAAGAGTTTAAAATGTTTTGTTATTCTTTATTAATGCCAAAATTTTGGGGAGCATTCAAAATAAAAAAAAAACAAAATTTATTTAATTTGTTTTGGAGTTGAGTGCATTTTCATCCAAATTCAAAATTTTTAGATTATTTAATAAAAAAATTATGAAAGTGATTAATTTATTAAATTAATTTATAAAGTGTTCATTTTAAAAAATTTTCCAACATTATTTGCAGTTTACTGAAGATTTCGTTTTGGGTAGATGTGGGGGAGATTGTTGAATTGTCTCAAATTAGTTAATAAAAGAAACTGATTAAATAATAAACCAGATAAATTATTACATTTAGCAAATTAATTTGGATTCCAATCTAATCAGATCTGTCATAATTACATTGTGAACTAGAAAACATAAAGTTGTTGAGAATATTGATGGATGATAACTGCACGTCTGCAATGGAGTTAATTGTAGTCCCATGAACATTTATGGTTCTTTTTATTTTTTTCGTATCACTATTCTTTCCCTTGTTATTTTGAAGTTACCAAATGGCTGAAATTGGCATGGGCTTTTGCACTTGGTTACAAGAACTCTGCCATTCTTAAAATCATGGAGCATCATTCTGTGAATTCTAGATCGTTTTTGTTACATTTGGTTCCTGTGCTTCATCTTTTATGGCTGACTTCAGGTTTGAATTCAGCAGTAACGGAGCCTGACAAACTTGCTTTACTTGACTTCAAGCAACGAATAACTAAAGATCCTCTGCAAATCATGAGCTTATGGAATGATTCTACCCATTTCTGCAATTGGTTTGGTGTTACATGCAGCTCAACAACTCGAAGAGCCATAAGCTTGAACCTGGAATTACAGCAGTTGATTGGCACAATTCCTCCATCTATCGGAAACCTTACATATCTTACAGGAATTAACCTGCACAGAAACGGCTTTCATGGCGAAGTTCCACAAGAAATTGGCCGCTTACAGCAGCTGCAGGTTCTCAATTTAACATACAATTATTTTAGTGGAAAAATTCCAACGAATTTATCTCGCTGTGCAGAACTTAGGGTATTTGAAGCTAGTTCCAACAAGTTCATTGACCAGATTCCAGACCAGCTTAGTTCACTGTCTAAGCTTGAAATCCTGGGTCTTGGAGGTAATAATCTTACCGGAAATATCCCAGCTTGGATAGGGAACTTTTCTTCTCTGCAAGTTCTGTGGCTTCCGCTGAATAATTTAGATGGAAACATACCAAATGAACTAGGCCAATTGTCAGGCTTGGAATTTTTTCAACTTTATGGGAATTCCCTGTCTGGTACGATCCCTTCTTCGATTTATAATATCTCATCTATAAGCTATTTCTCTGTGACTCAAAACCAGCTTCATGGGCAGCTGCCCCCTGATGTTGGGCTCACGCTTCCTAATCTGAAAATATTTGCCGGCGGGGTTAACAATTTTGCAGGAAGTATTCCTGTATCATTGTCAAATGCTAGTAACCTTCAGCTTCTTGATTTTGCCCAAAATGATCTCACCGGGACGATTCCTGGAAATTTTGGAAGCTTGAAAGGTCTAGTTAGACTTAATTTTGATACTAATAAACTCGGAAATGGGGAAATTGGTGAACTGAATTTTCTCAATTTCTTGACGAATTGTACTAGTCTTGAAGTGCTAGGTCTTGCTCAAAATCGTTTTGGGGGAGAATTGCCTAGCTCCATAGCAAACCTTTCAACCCATTTGCAAATTCTTACACTGGGATCAAATCTGATTCAAGGAAACATACCAGTTGGGATTGGAAACCTTGTTAACTTGACCAGCCTAGGATTGGAAGGTAACAGTTTAAGTGGCAGTGTTCCTGATGTGATTGGCAAGTTTAGGAAATTAGAGGGGCTGCATTTGAATTTTAACAAGTTTTCTGGATCAATTCCATCTTCCATTGGTAACTTAACTACATTAACTAGGCTTTTTTTGGAAGAGAATAACTTCGAGGGAAGCATACCTCCAAATCTAGGACACTGTCAGAACTTGCAGATACTGAATTTATCAAGTAATAATCTCAATGGCACCATACCCAAACAAGTAATGGCCCTCTTTTCGCTATCAATTTCTTTGGTCATGTCTCATAATATGTTGACTGGTTCACTACCGGTTGAAGTGGGTAAGCTGATAAATCTTGCCGAATTGGATGTGTCAGACAACAAGTTATCCGGTGAAATTCCAAGCAGCCTGGTTAGTTGTATTCGTTTGGAACGTCTGTATTTGGGGGAAAACAAATTTGAAGGTACAATTCCTCCATCTTTACAATTGCTAAGAGGTTTAGAAGAATTAGATCTTTCATGCAATAACTTGTCCGGGCAGATTCCAGAATCTCTCGGCAAGCTCTCATCTCTCAGGCATCTCAATCTGTCTCACAATGATCTCGCTGGTGAAGTATCCAGGGAAGGGGTTTTTGCAAATGCAAGTGCCATTTCCCTATTTGGGAATAATAAACTCTGTGGCGGTGTCCCAGAACTTCTTTTACCTGAATGCTCCAGAAAAATTCGTGGGAAACATCTTGGCCCCAAAGTTGTAATTCCTGTAACCATTGCAGTCATGTTTGTGATTTTTTTCTTGAGTGCATTTATTATATATTGTATAGTAAAAGCCTCAAGGAGGCGTTTCACTTCTTCCAATGAGCGACAATCAGGTGTGTCATACGCAGAGATCTCAAGATCAACTGATAACTTCTCTGAAGAGAATTTGATTGGTTCTGGTAGTTTTGGGTCTGTATACAGAGGTACTTTTGGTGATGGAACAATTGTTGCAATTAAGGTATTAAAACTTGAGCAGCAAGGAGCTTTAAAGAGTTTCATAGACGAATGCAATGCTTTGAAAAGTATAAGACACCGTAACATTCTTAGGATCATTACTGCCTGCTCAAGTGTTGATCATGAAGGCAATGATTTCAAGGGTTTAATTTTTGATTTCATGTGCAATGGAAGTCTGGACCAGTGGCTGCATCCGAGTGCAAATGAGCAATATCGTATTAAGAGATTGAGTCTTATGCAGAGATTGAATATAGCAATAGACGTTGCTTCTGCATTGGAATATCTCCATCACTATTGTGAAACACCAATTGCACATTGTGATCTAAAGCCAAGCAATGTACTCCTTGATGAAGATATGACAGCTCATGTTGGTGACTTTGGATTGGCAAAATTCCTCTTTGAAGCATCAAATAATCCCGTCAATAATCAACCCATTTCAATTGGGCTCAAGGGTTCTATTGGTTACATTCCTCCAGGTATTATTTCGATCAGGCAAATCATACATTACTTGTCTCCTAGAAAAGTACCAGCTTTGGAATTCTAATGACAAATTTTATAATCTGCAGAGTATATGAATGGCCAGGTTTCCATACTTGGAGATATATTCAGCTTTGGCATACTTCTGCTGGAGATGTTCACAGGAAAAAGGCCGACCGATGACATGTTTAAAGATGATTTGACCATATACAAGTTTGTCTCCATGGCTTTGCCCGACAATGTCATGGACATTCTCGACGCATCAATGCCATTTGAAGAAGAAAGTCCCGATGAAGAAACTAAGGATGGCGTTGAGGAGAGAGCTATGTTTAAAGACATTGACTCCCAAGTTAATACTCAAAGGAAATTGGAAGAATGCTTGGTTTCGGTGTTGAGAGTTGGACTCGAGTGTTCCAGTGCTTCGCCAAGAGAGCGGACAGCCATGAATGTTGTCGCCAACAATCTGCATGCAATTAGAGACTCGTTTCTGAGGTTCAAAACTGGAAAGGGAAATAGAATGGTGAGATAAGTGACAACTCAACAAGGTAGCAGCTCATGTCTTCAGCATCTGGATTTTCAAAATAATTAGTTTAATTGCCTTCAAAAAGGCATAAATAAAGATCAATCGCCGGATATTGTTGCGATAAATTTATGGCTGTTGTCCTGTAATCTATTTCATGCTTCTGATTTTCTTGGAGGTTTGATCCTACCTCCTGGTCCCTTCTAAGCTTTTAGCTCTTGCAATAAAATTCTCGATCAAATCGAGATTTCTCGACAGCATTGACATTTCTGTATTTAGCACAGAATTTATTGGCAGGTTAAAAGTTCTTGATAGTCCAGAAGTGCATTGTAACCCAATTCGACCGATGCAACTGCTCTAAAATCTAAAAATTTTCTTATGAATTCATACGAAAGCATGCTAAGCATCATCATTTTTTATTTGAGATTACTTTAAAAACCCGAATAACCCTGAAACCAGATTACAGATTTGGGGTTCAGTCCTACTTGGGAAAAACAAACTTTATTTCATGCAGCTTGGGTTGAGCTTTAGTTAATCCCTCGTCGAAGAAGAATGCTTCTGACTTGGTGCAGATTATTTACAACTTCTCTGATGTCCATCCGCTCTCTTGGGAATTCTACTGAACAAGCAACTCCAATTTTGAGTATTCTTATCAAACTCTCTCGTATTGGGTCCGGTCTGATTTTTTCTGCGTCTTCTCCTCCATCAACAAATAATGGATCTAAAACTTCTGACATTCGTTCAGGCAATGCCATTTTAACGAAATTGTGAAGATCCAGTCCTTCTGTAAACGTGTCATTCGTAGGCCTTCTCCCAGTAAAAATCTCCAGCAAGAGGATCCCATAGCTGTATACATCACCATATGTTGAAACCTGACTTCCCATGCCATACTCTGCAAAATTCAAATTGTAATTTAATGGTAGAAAGAACTGCATATTACTGTATTAAATATATTAACTTCTTGCTTCTGCTTGATTTAATTACCTGGTGCAGCATATCCAACAGTTCCTTTCAGTCCAACTGAGCTGCTTTCATTCGAACGAACGGCCTCTGGAACAAACTTTGTCAACCCAAAATCACCCACATGTGCAGTCATGTCACTGTCAAGAAGAACGTTGCTTGCCTTTAAATCACAATGAACAATTGGCTTTTCGCAGTGGTGATGAAGATATTCCAGAGCAGAAGCCACATCAATGGCAATGTTCAATCTCTGAAGAAGGCTTAAAATCCTGCAGTTGTCATTCAGATCATCTGCGTTTGGTTCCGGGTGCAACCAACTTTCTAAACTCCCATTGGGCATGAACTCATAGACCAAAGCTTTGAAATCATTACCCTGAAAGTCAGAACTTGAACATGCAGTTATGACTTTGACAAGATTCCTATGCCTAATGTTTTTCAAGGCTTCACATTCAGCCATGAAGCTCTTCAAAGCTCCACGCCGATGTAAGAACAGCACCTTCACGGCAACCTCTCTTTGAATTGGATTGAGTATTCCCTTATACACAGAGCCAAAGCTTCCAGCACCAATTAAGTTTTCGGAAGAAAACCCTCCTGTTGCTGTAAATAGATTTTCATAGGAGACATTCAGAAGCAAATGCTTATCAATTGGTGGAGACTCTGATGAAGTGTCTGTTCTTCTCTTTCGTAATCGTTTGACAATTAAAAGAGACAAGATCAGACCTAGTCCCACAAGTCCAGAAAGCAGTAGAATCACTAACTTCAATCCTCTGGACAATTTCCTTTTCTTTGACTCACTGACCTCACATGAAGGCAATTTTAGTTCTGCTGTACCTCCGCAGAGCTTATCATTACCAACTATTGATATGGCAGATGCGTTTTTGAAAATCCCATCTGCTGGTACCTCTCCATCAAAATGGTTGAATGAAAGATTTAGAATTGCGAGAGAGAGGCGCTCAAGGGATTCCGGAATTTGGCCAGACAAGCTGTTATGTGAAAGATCCAAGGCCCTAAGTCCTCTCAAGGAACTAAAGGATGAAGGAATTTTTCCCCGAAAGAAGTTTCCTTCCATGTGAAGGTATTCCAAGGCTACACAACTGCCTAGGCTATTAGGAATTTCACCAGACAAATTATTCTCAGAAATATCCAAGCGTCCGAGATTTTGCAGGTTACCAACTTCCGAAGGCAGGAGCCCTGTCAGTTGATTTTTGGCTAAATTTAGCGAAATGGTTAGGGAGGAAAGTCCCATAATTTCTATGGGTATGAATCCTTGAAGATTATTTTGAGAAAGGTCTAAGTCTTGCAAGTTCTGGAGGTTTTCAAAAGTAGAAGGAATACTCCCCATTAACTGGTTCTTTTCAAGATGGAGTGTATACAATTGAGTTATGTTGCCTAAGGATGATGGAATGAGGCCTGAAAATGAATTTCCAGACAAATCCAATCGCCGTAGCACCCTCATATTTCCAATAACGTATGGAATGCTCCCCGTAAAATTGTTCCTTTCCATTGTTAAATCTGTCAAGTTAACAAGGTTTCCTATCTCAGCGGGGATGCTTCCAGATAATTTGTTCCCACCCAATCTGAACTGCGTAAGTTGTGTTGACAGTTTGCCTACAGAATTAGGCAACACCCCTCCGAACTGGTTCGTACTCAGATCCAATACCTGCAGATTCCTGCATTTAGACAGAGAATCCAAGAAGCTCAAATCTTTTCCAAGGTGATTGGAGGCAAGAACTAGCCACCAAAGATTTGGTAAGCCTCCAAAATCAATTTGAACTTCCCCTGTGAAATTACTCCCATTGATGTCAAATTCAATGAGATTTGAAGCATTGGATAGAGATTGTGGAAGGGATCCAGTGAATAGGTTATGACCAATATTCAAGACTTGCAAATTAGGAAGGGCGAATCCCAGGTTTGATGGCAAATTCCCATGCAGTTGATTATAAGGCAAAGTGATCATCATGAGTGATGAAAGATTGTAAATTGAGTCAGGAATTGTACCAGACAATTGGTTTAAGCCAACCCCAAGAAAATTTAAAGTCTTTAACCGTCCCAGCGTTTCAGGTATGCTTCCCTCCAAACTGTTCACAGACATGGAAAGTGATCTGACAGAGGTAAAGTTGCCAAAAGAATCTGGAATTCGTCCGCTGAGTTTGTTATAGTGGAGCTGAACTCTCTCAAGCTTCTGCAATGAGGCAAGCTGACTTGGGATTTTTCCCATCAAGTTATTGAAGCCTAAACGAAGCATAAAAAGGCTAGAACATCCAGACAGATTGGCAGGAATCTCTCCAGAAAATGAATTATTGGAAAAGTTAAGGTACTTAACCCTGAAAAGACGGCCTATATCTTGTGGGATTTCACCATGGAAATAGTTTTTTTCAAGGCTGATATCTGTAAGGAAAGTAAGATTTCCTATGTGAGGAGAGAGTGTACCCTCTAACTCATGGAAGCTTAAGTTCAAGTTGATCACTCTTTGATGGAGTTTACCACAAATGACGCCTTTCCAGTTGCAGAAATGGACAGAGTCATTCCATGAGCTCATTAAACCAAGCGGATCTTTGGTTATTCGAGCTTTAATGGCAAGTAAGGCAAGTCTATCCGTCTCATTTCCGCGCAAAGTAGGTGCTGAAAGAACAGATGGTGTATAAAGCAAGGTGATGATAATTGGCAGAAGAACTGAAATGAAGAATAATGAGCAATGGAAGATTGAATTCTTGCATGGAAGGGAATGCAATTTCATGGCTGGTTGTGAGAAACAAAATGGTAGGGAGCGGAGAACAATTGTTTAATTGGAAAGCTAGCTGAGTGTCTTCCTTGGAGTGATGGTATATATAAGAAACTATGGGGAAAACAGTAGGACTTTGGCATTGGTTACTACAACTTGAATTGAAAATTTTGCACTTAAATGTGAAAGCGATGACCAGAAAACCATGAACAACATCTTCAGCCCCATCATGCCAAGATCCACCTCTTCTTAATTTCAAGCATTGGAAGATTGCTGACCAATGATGATGGGCACAGTGGGCCACATAATCAATATCTTCTAGTCAACGGCCCACCCTTACGACCCACTAAAATTTTAAGCAACACACTCGATTGTAAGCATATAAATACTTGTTCAACAAAATTATGATACTAAATTACGGAGTGTCCATTGTAATTGTTGATAGTCATACCCAACAATTTTAAAAATAGAACAAGATAAGACTGATGCTCCAAACTGCCCAACCAAAGAGTTCTGGTAGAAAGTTCTCTTGCAAGTTGCAAAATGCATAAACAATTGAGTTATGGAAGACCTCAGACTTTTCGAAGTCATCGTGTCAAGCAAAAAAAATATGCATTTCCTGGAATTTTAAAAGCTTATCCAGAAATGGGATTTGCATGAAGGTGTGATATGATTGGCATTCGCCATACTTCGGTCCAAGGTTATCAGTAATTTCAGAGTCAATGTTTCTGTCAACATCAAGCCCATGTTATCTCAGTTCTGAGCAAAGATATCAAGCTCGAGAAGGTGATCTAATTTGTTCACTGTCAGTAATAAAAAGACACCAACAAGCAACCAAATTCCGTGGAAATTGCCTGTTAGCACACGCAGTTGGTAATGAAAGGAAAAGTAGACAACACAGAAATTCACAGACTGTAGTGAGGAGACCAAAGTAGTCAGCCGCATTTTTGGGCTTCTTTCGATAAGAAGAATCCAAAGTGCCTGAGGTGGAAATGATTCTAATTTTCAGGACAAGTCCAGTTGTGTTTTAACAGAGTTGGCTCATGCCTGGTGGGATAGCTCACCAGGCCAGATTGGTAAAATTACATTACACCTGAAAACATCGACATAAATGCAGTGTGGAATTGCTCTCAGTCGATTAAAAACTGTTAAATAAATTTAAAATTTAATATTAAAAAAATTGATAAATTTTTTTTAAAAAATTATTTTTTATTAATTATTTAAATTTAAATTTTCTTTAAAATATAAATTACAGATTATTAATAATAAATTAACAGCAAATGACAATAATTACAAATAATTTTTAATAACTTTCATTTGAAAAATTTAAAATAATTATTTAAATTAACTACTCAATTAATTATATTTTTATTCAATTAATTTTTTACTTATTTAAACTAATTTTATACAAATAAAATTAACTTAAAATTTAAATCACGGTCATGTTACTTGACTACAAAGCACCAAACTTCTCTTCACAATTGTGTCTTATTTCCTGTGGTGTGGGATATCCATTAAGCATACAGAACTAAATACAACAAATAATATTAAAGCAGAAAAATCTTTGTGGGTTTTATAATCTAAGCCTTGAATTCTTCCTGTTTTTTGAATAATGGTGTAATTTGTAAGCCATGAAAGGGATTACATGTATTAGAAAGTTAAGTTAGGGACTAGTTTGACATAAGCAAATAAGTTATATAGTCTTGGATAAAATATAAAAATTTGTGGGTTTAAATTATAAAATTCCAAAATATCAGCCTTTTTTTTTTGTCAATTGAAAATTTTTCTGAAGGAAATGCAAATAGTTCTACGATGCAATCAGGTGGGACAGATGGCAATACGATCCACTAAAAACGAACGGTGAGGATTTAAAGCAGAGGACACCGACGGTGACTCTTTAATGCATCCCTCGAAAAGCAGAAAGTTCGTTGAGTGTTTAATTTCCACGTAGTTGAGTGAGAAGGCAGATTGACCCACCATTTACATCTTATGACCCGTCTGATAACAACCACCATTGGTGTCAGATTACTTGGCGAGAACAGAAACAGGTACAAACAAAATCAATCTCCGGGGTTCCTCTCTGTTACTCTCTCTGTGTAACTGAGTTTAGAGAGTTGAGTTGATCGATAGTGATGAAAACCTTAACGAGTTCTGCTTCGAGGATAATCCCCGACAAGTACAGAGACAGAGGCTTCTGGTCTTCTAAAGGGGTTTATCTTAATAAGCCTGAAATTTTGCCTCTGCCATCAAAAAAACTTGTCAATGCACGGTTCTTGCGACAGAAGGCTGTGCAGCCGATTTCTGCTCTCTCCTCCGATGCCCAGGTTTTTTGTTCTTCGTTTCTTTTGGGTTTCTTGATACTGTTGTTCACTGATTGCTTAAGTTTATGGTGTTTGAAAATAGCTTTATTTTTATATTCTGTGGTGAAAAGGTTTACTCACAACATTAGAGATTAAAATATGCAAGATTCTCTCGATGAATAATATTAAAAAGAAATGAAAAGATCAGAATAAAAATTTTGCATGCTCGGGGAAAACTTGTTTTTCTGGGAGCACTGTTACTGACTGATTTTGGATCATATTCCTGATGCAGGCAGAACTGGAGACTGTGGCTGGAACTCAGACAACATGTTAGTTTCTTTTGGTTATTGCGAACTCTAAAATTGTTAACAGTATTTATGCTGAATTCTAGATTCTTTTGCGCAGATAAATCAAAAACTGTGCACGTCAAATTCCAATTACAGAAAGAGTGCCTGTTTGGGGAGCATTTTTTCTTAGTAGGAGATGATCCTATGCTTGGATTATGGGACCCTACAAGTGCAATACCATTGGATTGGTCAGATGCGCATATTTGGAATGTTGAGTTGGTAAGTAGGAACTTCTGGCAAAATTATACATATTACTACAATTTTTTCTTGAGGAAAAATTTTGATGTTGTTCTATTTTTAGGATATACCCGTGGGAAAATCTATCCTGTTCAAGTTCATACTAAGAGAAAGAACAGGCGACTTTTTGTGGCAACCTGGTCCGGATAGGATTTTTCAGACCTGGGAAACTAAGAATACAATAACTGTTTGTGAACACTGGGAAAATGCTGAATATCAGAAAATAACGGAGGAAGAATCAATAGTTAACTCTGAAATGCTAGTTGCAGATAACATTACTCCGCCAGAAAAGGCACTGGTTTCCAATATAAACATCATGTCAGTTGCTGTTGGCAGCAGTATGAATTTGGCAAATTCAAAGATGCTTGGTGAAAAGCAAATTAGTCAATCAGAGGAGGAATCTGTCGGTAACAAGAATATGAGGACGGAAGAAGATATTCTTGGAAATAAAGCCGCGGCAATCAAGAATCTGGCTGTAGAAAATGTTGGTTATCCCCAGGAGGGTTGTAAATTGGAAGCAGAAGTGGAATCAGTGGCTAACAAAAAAATGATGACAGAAAAAGTTCTTGAAAATAATGGCAGAGTCTCAACGACCAAGAATCTGGCCATAGAAAAGCAAATTATTCAACCAGAGGAGGAAGCTGTGGCGAAGAAGAATTTGATGACGGAAGAAGATGTTCTTGGAAACAATGGCAGAGCCACAAAGGTTAAGAATATGGCAAGCATGGATCTCAAAGGAAATCTGATCACCCATGAAGGAGATGCTGTCCTAGTACCTTGGCTGACTCCATCAACAATGTCAGCTGAAGGAAAAATTCAAGATGAATATCATAAAAGTATTCCTGTTGATGCTTCTGTCGGAAATAATGAAGCTATGAACCACACTTTGCCAGAGGTAACTGCTTGATGAGTGTGATGCTCTGTGTTTATTTTTTTTATCTCGTTTAACTTTCTTCCTTTGTTCTACGGCTTTTACCTTCCTGGCAAAATGATGCCCGCAACCTGTTTCCTTTAGTCACAGCTTTTCCAATGTTAGTTGAATCCACATAACTTGTATCTCCCTGAAATACATGTTTGCTAGAAGGAATTTCCAAAGACAGTGTATTCCTGCAAGGAAGCTCTTTCATTTTGTCAATGTTGAAGTGTTGCATCTCAAGAAAGCAAAAAGACAAACTTTTTTTTTTTTATTTTAGTCTTAAATTCTACCATCGGTAATCAAAGAACTTAAACTATGTGCCCGATTACTGAACATAACTTTGAAGTTAGTTCCGCAGAAAATGATATAGGTTTCCATTGTTGCATATCAAATGTAGTTCTGTGCACAAAAAAGTTTCAGATACACTACCTAGCCATGTACATATGAAAGCAGCAACAAGTCAGTAATTAATTGAAACACCAGTATCCTCAAGAATTTCCATTAAGTTCAAGTATTCATCAGAAGGCATGTTGTCAGACTAAATGAACATGAACAAAATGGTTATATGCCTGATTATTAACATTATACTGTGGTTTATATAATGGTAAAATGTGAGACCTTTGCCAGAAAGAAATAGAAGTCAATTGTAGTTCTTCCATTGCAAAATCCATGCCACTGTTGTTGTTTCTACCCTTAACATCTATGTGAGTTTTCAATTTCTTTTCTTTTCAAGTTGCTGAGACTTAATAATATTCAGTTAGCTGAGAAACAAGAACCTGAGAGTGATCGACCGGGGGAGGTAAAAATTGAGACATCCAATGCTGAGGAGCAACAGCTCAACGATGAATTGAAACAAATGCCTCATTTAGCCAAACAAGAAGAGCAGCCTGACGCAATGCCATTGGGAAGTGACGTTGTGCAAAATGACATCCAGTGGGGTCGTAGAACTCTACAGACACTTCTTGCTAATTTAGGGTTTCTGTAGCATCACCATGTCAGAACTGGGATGGAAGTTTTGGTACATTCTTTATAGCCTGTAACTATGTTGCTTCGTCACTTGAATTTTGTATGGTATCTTGGCAGAAGGGAGAATAGGGTAAAGAATTCATGATGGCTTTTGTAGGTGCAGATGTTACTATACTTCTTGAATCTGTTATCACTGTACAATATTATTATGTGAGGATGCCCAGCAAGAATTTGATTATTTACTAAAGTGCAAACACATCTGAAAGGTTCTGTATATTTCTTGGATGTTAATTGCATATCAACTATCACACTTACAAGGTTCAGAAACAAAATTTGTATCTCAGTTAATGTCTTAGTTAGACATAAATTATGTCTTTGCGATTTACGTTAGGCTATCGGTTGTATATAGATATTATTTTAGCCAAATATTTCATCCTCTGAAATAGTTGTGCGTGGAAGATCTGCATGCTAGACACAACTATCTAGATGAATTCCATTTTCGCGAGGCATTAGTTTATTGCCAGCAGTCCAGATTTGTAACCCAGGGCCAATGGTTCATTGGCACGTGCATTTTTTTTTGTTCTACCTTTGACAGATTCTTTCTATAAAGGTAGGCTTAACACCAAAACCAATGCGATGGCATATTCAAAAGACTGAGCGGATCATTGAGGAGAACCAAAGATGTTGAACAGTTCGGCGCTTTCTCCGGCTAAAACTACGGTTTTACTACATCAAATTCCCTGATTCTGAATTCAGACAAATTTGAAAATTAGACACAGTTTGCAACTTAAATGCGAAAGAATCAACCCAACTTACTTGTAACCAAAGCACTGGTCATAAGGCGAAAGACAACATATGGTCAAAGGAGTCCAATCTTTATTGCCTAACAATATCGTTTGCAGGTTCAAAATTTTCTCACTCGCCAAGAATTATGTAGTCTAACACTACCACATAGTTAAAATTAAGCTAAGGCATGACAGTTGATAATAGAATGTAGGGCATAACAGCTGATGAAAGTATTTCGCGCATGTTAGAAGAAAAAATGCTAGGAATGCAATTAAGAAAATCAGAACTGAGATACTTTCATGAGCTAGTTAGGAGAAGAAACTTGCATGATATATTGTTTGGTTATAGCTATAAAGACAAGGTGACAAATTACAAGCTATGAGGGCATGCTCCGCTTCAACATCCGCTAGATACGCAGGAAAATGGGTGAAATGAAAAAACAACAGCCCATCATTCCAGAAGAGAAACAAAACTTAAAGAGATATTATTTACCTCCAAAATGAGCTAACTTCAGCTCTGCTGGGGGAGATGAGAATCTTCATGTGCAAAAAGCCAAATGTTAGCTCCAAAAGGTCCACTATACAGTCCCATTGTCACGAAACAGAATGCCCAGTCTTCTGCTGCTGAGAGGATGACTGGCTTTGTGAACCCTGAGGTAGGTCTTCCTTTGGACATTTGCTTGGGATAAACTGTGGCAATCAGGAAAAAAATCCAGAAATAATTTATATAAGAAACTAAAAAGAGTGCCAATCACAAAGCTCTGAATTTTATCCTTGTTCATGCCTTCTAATATAATTTATTCAACAACCAAGAGTAATTCCACAAAATAGCATTTAGATCATTAAGGAATTGATAATAAATAGGAAACCAAAGGAACCACAAAATAATATACAGAATGCAATGCACATGCAAGCACACTCACAAAAAAGTGCAACGTGTGTACAGAACAAGTACAAAGCACAAAGCTCCATGAAATTACATAAAGCAAAGCGGCTAATGAAGAATCTCAACCCTCGAGCTTCGTGTGATTTGATACATGAAAGGAACCTCTAAACCATCTAAAAACCTGAAAAAAAAAAAACAAAGATAATTTCATTCACCAGTATGATAAGGCCTAATTAAAAGGTGAATCAAGAATTCATTCATATTCAACGGGAGCGAATGAAGGTGACTAGTAACTAAACAGTTCAAGAAATACTCACCCCTAACAAACTAATTGAGATGAGTCCATCCTCCCTCCCTCGTGATAGGGGACAATAACAATGCTTTTATTCCTCTGACAGGAAAAAAAAAGTAAAAGGACAAGATATGAAACATTTTATCTAATGTTACCAAGGGAAATTGGTACGCTTTGGCACATGCTGATTTAACAAACTGGAGGAAGTACTCTCAGGTTCAACTTCACCAGCCTGAAAATCATTATATCCATAATGATAACTGATTATAGCAGTCCAGTGACAGTTCATTAAATCACAAAAAACAAGGAATTTGATGGCTTCCTAATCAACTAGAAATAATTATTCCTGTGACAAGCATTTCAATAAGTAAAAAATATACATTATTTATCTGAGGCTTGAAAATAACACGAAACTTGTTTAGAAAACTCAATGACAGACTCAATCACTGATAAATCTTAAGAGTCCAAACACATAAAAAGTAGCTAGCTCACTATTATGATGCAGGAAAAAAATGAGGGGGAAAACCCCCTAATTGAGTGCATGGGAGTACTCGGATAATGGGTTGAATCTAGGACTGACTGCCGAGGCCTTACCTCTTAAAAAAGAAATACTGGAGCCTAATTAAGGCAGCAGTAGCAGACATGAAGCCAGCTTACTCTCCTTTCAGTGTTCTACCTCTCACATCTTGGTGCAATGCAAAATCCAAAAATGGAGTGATTTCTCTTCGGATAACACTACCCCTCATCTGGAAATTTCTTGCCCACACACCCTTCATCCAAGCATCACCTCTGTTTTTGACCAAAAAAATCAATTCAACTACTGAATGAATCACCAGGAATCCCCACCTCAGAAGTGCTTTCCTTGTGTAACCCATCTTCTCTTAGACCTTCATTTGATTCAGAACTGACTGTGTCCCACAGAAATCCATTTTCATTTTCAAGAGAAAGCTTATCAAAATCTCTGTCTACTGCTCCAGAACGAGGTGTAATGTATGCTACATACTTTTCTGAAATACCACACAAAGTAAATACATTCAGCACACTAGTATGCATCAATATGATGTCACAACAAAGAAACCAATTTGGAGCACAAGAGCTTCAAAGGCAAGAAAATATAAAAGAGACACTAAAGTGAGACATAAAAAAGTTGTGTGTGGTCGATGTCATGCATTAGCTTCATTACTAAAATGTACAAAAATATACAGCCATTACTATAATCCAAGTAAACCCTTAAAATCCAGCAAACACCCCCAGACACAATAATATCAAACAACAGGCAACTCCCATTAAATATCGCTCTTAAGAAAACTAACCACCACCATAGCCCTCGAAAATATACAAGTAAACATACCATATGACAAAAATATACCACACAATAGTTTTACCTGCCAAGCAATGAAGGGCATTCTCAGCAGCTTGTTGTTGAGCATCCTTCCTTGTCTTACCCATTCCAACACCTATCTTCTCACCAGTGAACAAAACCTGAATAAAATGAGATTGCAAATCAAAATCAAGAAAGATAGCTCCTCAGGCTTCATTAATGAAGAAATGTGAGCCTCCAACAGTCAACAGTAGAACCTTTTTTTAAATTATTTTTGCTGCTAATTAGGGAAAGAATAAAGAAACTAACTTTTACATATAGTACTCAACCAAGCCTAAGCAAATTAGAAATTAAACAATAGAAGTGCCAACCAATTTGCTAACATCTGAACAAGTAAACAGTGTTTCACAAACTTCAACAACAGTACTCATTTCCTTCAACAAAATGAAAAATAAGAAGATAATTCATAATCTAATCAAACAGTGTTTATATAAATCATTCTATCAAAACTTCACAAAACAAATGAATAAATAAATATCCATTTAAAGTACTACAAAATCACTATGCTGGAAGATGTTCATAAATCAACAAAAAAAATGAATAGAACACAATTTTTCACTGACCTCAACAGAAAATTGCAAATCCTTACTGGTGCTTACAAAGGACCTGAACTCAACCTGTACCAAAGACCACTATGTGACAAGCCTCAAAAGGTATATAGCAAGGCAACATAGCTCGAGGGAAAACCCATTCATACCTTTGAGCTGCATCTCTTTCCAATTTCTTGCAGCACGCTAATTGATAGATGTGATGGTAGCATGTTTGTTTTTCCAGCTCCAACTTGAAATCCATTGGAAGACACATGATTCTGGGATACACCAAGCTCTGCAAGAAACTTCAATCAGCTGTCAATTTCTGATATATGATACCTTAGTTCTATCCCATTAAGTATGTATTGGTCTTCAACACTCAATTCAACTGACAATAAGACTATCATTGCATTAAACTAAGTCCAATAACACAGTCGCATCAGAAAAGTTGGTTTGGACAACCCAACTCACTATTAAATAAAACACTTAACTCGTGCATGAAAGAAGCTGCCATCATTGAAATCCTTTACACTAGATGTGCACTAGGTTTCTGTTCCTAGAAATTGCTTTGTTTTTTTTTTTTTTTTGGATAACTGAAAATCCCTCGACCTTTCTATATTCACCAAGATCTTAACTTGGGACGATTGCCAAACCATAAAATCTTGATAGCCAGGAAACTTGTGGGATTTTAATATCCTAGCAAGTTTATACTGAGCTTCAATCTAATCACACAATTCAATTTGTTCACCAGCAAAACATTTAAAGACATCACACATGAACTTTAAGACTGATGCTAAAAAAAGAATTATGACACATCCACAAATTTCTAGTTAAAACTATTTTGCATACCTGGAGGCTGACCTGGTGGTGGAAGATTTAACTTGAGCAAATCAACTGCAGCACTTGCCTATAAATGAGCAAAATTAAACCAGGAAATCGTTTGATGATGCTCACAAGAAAAGCAATGCATACTTCGTCAAAAACAGAAATTCATTCCTAATATGAATTAATGCAAACCTCTTCACTCTTCACATGAGATGCATGTAAACCAGTGGATGTAGAACCTGGTTGATTGTTTTGATGTGCTCGATTAACGTCTTCTTCCTCTGTCCAGCCTCCCTGCACACACAATCTAGGTAGAAGAGGGGGTTGCGCAGAGCCTTGATTCTTTGAATCCAAACCAGGCTTCACAGAGAGGTTGTCTTGCCTAACAGGAGCTCCAAGCAAACCAGGTGCTAAAACATATCAAAACAGATCATGAGAACAACAACTGAGGCATATCTGTGATATAATACCATTGAAATAACATACAAAAAGTTGGAATCGAGATAAAGCCATACTCTGAAGAGGTATAAAAGTTGCTGAAAATGCTGGACCAGTAACATTTGGAGTAATTGCAACAGGTGGCTGAGAAGTTTCAGATTTCAAATCAGCGCTATTTCTCACGGAATGCATACCTGAGTCAGCAACATACTTCTCATCCCGAAATACAAATACTTAGGTCAGTGTTGAAAGAAAAATCATCTAAATCCCATTTTGATGCATGTAAGCAACTGTTAGCAATTTGTAATATATGCCTTGCACTCCAATCAACAAAGACATTATCCAAACAAGACTGGCATTGGTATTGCTATATGGCACAAAACTGGCATCCTGCAATTCAGTAACAGCTATATAAGCATACCAACAGCAATTTGGACTTTAACTTAACAAATTACCATATCATGTATTTTCAAACGTTTACCTCTGACATCAAGTAATTGCTCACATCAGGGACAGGATGTAAGTTTACTGCCTCATCTTCATAAAACACTTCAAATATAGCTCGTAGTATATTTTCATCAAACTCTCTGGAACACATATCACATAAGAAATCCAATCAACCTCCACTAATTATGATGCATTCTCATGTATGAAAATTTGATTACAAGAGATAAACAGATCATACTTGAAAAAACAACCTCTGACATTGCATGCAACATTTCTTGCCACACAAAGGACTGGAACAGCATTTGCTGTCTGCTAACCAACAAATGGGGGAGTGGGGAAAGAAAAGATAACAAAAAAACTTCACTTTTTTAGCTCATTCTGGTTTCTTCAGATGTCACCAAAGAACGAAAAGAAAAAAACAATCATATATCAGCGCATAAGCTTACTGAGACAAATTTCGTACCTCTGCTTGAGGAGCATAATATGGAGTAAATGCTGGAACTACATGAACTCGAGACTGGTCCTCATCTTCCCAAACCTTACAACGGTCATCAATAACCATTGCCATCTTAGGATGGCATATGCCATGTTGAAAGACATTTAGCAAGGACTTCCTAGAACCTGCTAGATTGAAAATAAAAAAATTAAAAAAAAAAAGTTCAACAAGTTGACATCAAGTAAAGTGCAAGATGGCTGCCACAAGCACCAACAGAAGTTCAACAAGTTGATTATAACCAGTGACTCATAAAAGAACTTCAGATAGTAAACTATAAATATCAACGACTTAAGTTCAAAAAAATATCAAGCATAACATACAACTAAATAATAACGTCCATAAGTCATGTTTCAAAAAGATATTGCATCAAGACCAAGCACAAGATTGAAGCCAAAATATGTTGGATACACTTGCCTGATTTAACACAAACAACACGATCCCGGAGTTGCATTGGACCTATTAGGTGTGCCTCTGGGTCAAGAAGCCTCCACATTTCTAAGGCATAATCTCTTTCAGCCATGGTACAAACATAAACTTCAAATCGCTTGCGTCCTTTAGCAATCAAATAACTTCTCAAATCCTCCCATGCAGGTCGTAGTCTCACAAGCACACTGGTATCATGATTCTGCATGAACAAAACAGCAATTAATAATCCGATATGGCAAAAAAATTAAATTTCCCAAACTGCTACCACATCACTAAACAATGTGTCGTGGATATGTTACATTAGGTATGTGTCCACACATTTCATATTTAAGGATGAGACTCCCCGAACAAGGCACCATGCAACTCCCAATGGTAACCATAAAAACAAAAGATATTCTAGAACACTCAGGAATTATGCCAAGGAACAGGTGAATTGATGAAAAGTTGATTAGGATAAAGCATCACAAACAAAGTGTTACCACAATATGCTATCACTCCTAAGTCAGTTAACAAAAACAATTTTATAAATGTAAGCTTTCCTAGTAGAGATGTGTGTAAGTAACCATGCACAAAGACAGTGAACATTCATCATTATACCAACTGGAGTGATCTAATTACTCTCTTCTAATGTGATTTGTAGCAAATTACTTATCAAACTAAACTTGACATGCATTAATCTGGGTAGCCCTAATAAATAACAAGAATCATATTTAATAAACAATTTGCATAAACACAAACAAATAAATAGCTTCTACAAACAAATTGCAACCTCCGGATTAATCTGAGTGAGAACAAGATTCCTTTCTTGCATTCTAATCACAGGCCGAAGAACTCTCTCATGACTATCTGATAGTGGAATAACCTCCTCTTGTTGAACCTTGAACACTTTCCCGTTATCCACCACACAATCATTCTCCGTGCACTGCTTTAACAACATTCGATCATCCATGTACCGCGTCAACTCGGCAGACATTCCTGAAATCCGTATTGGATCAATCTCGCGTGCAATCCATGCTCTTAGAGCCTCAATGCTGTCCTCAAACGACTTCATCGTGTTGGCAACAATAAGCGTTTCATCAAGATCAAATACAATTGCTAAACACCGTAAATTCAGCATCCCTAAACAAGAATTGTAAAGACCTGATGGAACCGAATAGCACCCAAAGAACGGAAACTTCTTTTGCTTACTCGGCATTGCCACCAAGTGAATCTCCTCATCTCCAATCACCACCACTGCAGTCTGTACAACCATTTAAACCAGAAATTTTAAACTATCAAAATCAATTAATTAATTTTACTACATTCTCAGGAGGGAAACAAAAAAAACTAAATCATTCACATTTCTAGAAACCTAACAAGTGTTCGACAGAAACAAATTGAAACCGAGGTGATTGAGTATGACCTTAAATTCGTAAAGCAAGAGGCGTGAAGATTGATCAAATGAGGTTGATCAACTGAGGCCAATGATTCGAGCTTGCAACGGAGTGAAGATGAAGAAATCGTGTGCAGAATTGAAAGAGGAATACATCTCTCGCTACCAGGTGATACGCGGTGAATTCGAATCTCGTTGTCTGGGAACTGGAAATTCTGGTCCGACACCGGAATAGTGTCTAGCTCTCCCAAACAAGCGTCGCCATGATACACCACGTTCTTATACCCTAAACGATTCATTGAGAAACACTGATCGAAGAACCGAGAGTTTCAGAGGCAAAACCGTAGATGTACGGAAATTGTCGGCCAAATTTCGAAATCTCGGGGGGTGAAATTTCCGAATTCCACTTTCTGGTCTCTCACATTTCGAACAGCTCTAAGCTTCCCCTCTTACTCTTCTCTATCCTCAATTTCTCACGCTCGATCGCTCCCCCGCTGTCGACGGTTTCAAGTTAGAAAGAGCGATGTGCAATTTATCGTCGAGAGGGCGGGCGTTATTTTATTGCGCTTTGTCTGAATTTACTAAAATACTCTGATTGTACGGACTCCTCCAATGATAATGCGTATGATCGATGCTCTTGTGGGACCATCTCCATACGCGTGGCACTCGATCAACTGATTTATGGTGAAAGGCAGCCCAAAACAAGCCCAGCTTGAACACACAATTGAAGGAATAAATAAATATAACAAGGACCCACTGAATATTCTGTCAATTGGGCCTCTATCAGAGTTATACTGTTTCGACCACACCGGAATATCTCTCACACCGCTATATTTCACGTTTATGTATGGAGCCACTCATCACGCAATCGAGGAAAGAGGGAAAAGACTGTGGTGAAATATTGGAGGTGGTGCGGACAGTCAAGCAAAAGGTGGCGCTGTCATATCAGGTAAACATCAAAAACAGTACATTCTACCTTAATTATTGTCAGCATTTCATTGGCTCCTGTCTGGACAAATCACTTATCAGATGACACGTGAACAATAGAATGGAGTGTGTGTGCATCCGACTAAAATAACAGGACTTTTTAAAGCATACTCGAGAGTTTACCAGATTTTTCACTGGCGGAGAGATTGTTTGTGGTCAGGGTCATGACGGTGTCATCTTTCAGAGGCTCGTTCGGTGACGAGTCACGACTCGGTGAGTCGACCCGGCCCTTCGACGACGATGGCTACATGGGCTACGATCCTCGACTTGCGTCACAGCGGTTCGACTCTTCGTTTTCCAATTTCGATGCTGACTCAATTAAGTACTCGGCTGGTGACTCTTCTTTCAGTCTTCACTAACCAGTCATACGGCGGTGGTGACGAAGTGTTCTCATCGAATCCGATTCCGGATTCTCCATCGCCTCCGTCGGTCTACTCTGCCGGTGGTGGATTGTCAAGTTTCTCGCCGAAGCAGAACAGTAAAGTTTTCGACGATAGTTTCAGTGCTGAGGAGGGTTCGATCTTGCCACTGCCATCCGACATGCCATCTGAGGAGGGTTTTGCTCTCAGAGAGTGGCGAAGGTGAGCGCACGATTTCGTTTCTATAATTCTTTTACGTGTCTATGGATTGAGTGATTCGTGAAACAGTCTTGTAGTTCAACTGAACTTCGTTCATGGATATTTGCAATATTCTAATTTAGTTCGATTTTGAATTACTTCATTTTTTTTTCAATCATGCACATGCCATTCAGTTGTTTTGATTGTGATGTCCGAGATGATCATGAAACTCTGATTTGATATGCTTTGAATAATCATGAGCTAATATACAAAACAAAATCAATCATTGCTTTTGATGTATCAAAGTTGTCTTGCTTACTGTCTGTTGTATTTACTGCTAATTAACTTCATTAGGTTCCAGATAGAGTCGGGTTTGCTTTTCATTGGCGTTCTTTTAATATAATTATTTAGAATAGTTTGGTGATTATGCACGAAGATCTTGGCTGATTTGAAGCGTCATTGTCCGTGAGAGATTGCAGACAGAACGGAATAAGACTGGAAGAAAAGGAGAAGAAGGAGAAAGAGATGTTACAGGTGATAATTGAGGAAGCAGATCAGTACAAAGTTGAGTTCTACAGGAAGAGGGCGCTTGCTATCGAGAACAAGAAAGCTTCTAATAGGGAGAAGGAGAAGGTGAGATGCACCAGATTTTCTGTAGTTTTGTTTTATTTTCTAGTATGTCATCGTCGAATATTCATCGGTATGTGTCTGTAGAAACAGAGGATTGCGTTTGAATCGCATTCCTTTAATAAATCGGAAGAAAGGTGGGTCTGGAAAGAGAAAAATGGTCTGCAAAACTTAAAATCATTTGGATTCTGTGTTGTAAGGATTAAATGTATTAATTTTTCAGCTAAACATCTTAGTTGATAGAGATCGAATATGTAATGTGTTAAATATAGTTTTGCAAACGTTAGTTGATACTTGTTACTGACTATGGATATGATATTTCAGCTGTTTTTGGCAAATCGGGAGAAGTTTCATGCCGAAGCCGGGAAGAATTGCTGGAAGACAATTGCACAACTCATTCCCTGCGAGGTGCCAGCTATAGAGAGAAGAGGGAAGAAACAAGATCAAGCAAACAAGAAGCCTTCCGTAGTTGTGATTCAGGGGCCTAAGCCGGGGAAGCGGACTGACCTTTCGAGGATGCGTCAAATACTAGTGAAACTCAAGCACAATCCTCCTTCCCACATGAAACCCAAGCCGCCACCATCATCAGAACCCAAAAAAGATGCTAAAACTGGCCCTGCTGGTGGTGCCGGTGCCTCCTCAATCTGCTTACGTGAAAAGTAATTAGCTTTGGTTGATTGATGTTTTATTCGGTATGATCTGGAACCTTATAATGTCCGAAGGTCTGTCAGCCTTTATAGTCATTCTAGTCTAGGCATGTGGCCGTTTTCTTGTAGAAAATGTTTCTTTTCTTTACTGTATCAATTTTGTTGGCTGATGTCTTTGGTGTGGTTTGTCTTGTTAACTTTACCTTGATCATCTGCCTTCAATCCTTCTAACTCCTTAGTTTGATTTTACCCAAGCATTCTGGCTTCAAGTCTCCATTGTAGTAACAAGATATTTTCTAGCAGAAGGTTCTGAGCGCGTTTTGCTGCGGGTTGATGCTAACATGTTTCTTTTAGTAGCCTGCCATTAAATAATTTACTTGAATTCTTATCTTCTCGAGCATGGATGGTTACGGCACTGGTTGCAAGCTGGGAAAACTGACTTTAGCCATTGAGTGATTGGTAGTAAACCGTAGCTAAAGTTAAGGTAAGGAAGATAAATAAAAGAAAAATACCAATAAAAAAGAATGAGCTATACATTAAACTGCTGCACCAAGTTCTAAATTTATATCTATCGTTGACTACCCCTATACGTGTTAAGGAGATTATTGCCTTTTCTTCCAGCCACGCCCTGTGCACTCTCAATGGAACTTTGAACTCCATTTACAGATATCATAATGGAAACAAAAGAATATAGGAATAATACAATCCTATCACCTAGGAAGCATTTGTGTTATACTGTCAAAGGTAACTACTTGGGCCGAGGATACGTCGGGATTTACAGAAACCTTGCCTTTGTTCTTCTGAGAAGATGATGTCTCATAGCTGCTGCTGCCGCCCAAATGATGAGAGGAATAGCCCTTGTAAACCCCTGGCTGCGTTAGAATCTGGTCATCCAGGTTTACCTCTTTGGAAAGCATCTCCATGACCTGCTTCATTGAGGGTCTTTGATATGCACCTGCTTGTGTGCAAAACAGTGCAACCTTGATGAATAGCGTAGCCTCGTCTTCAGGATATTGAATCAGTTCTGGGTCAACAATTTCCAGAATTCTGCCCTTTTCTCTCAGTTTCCACGCCTGCAAAAGCAATCAAACTTCAGTCAAGAAACACCCTTTTAATTTTTTTCAAGGGTTAATTCCTCTGTTGATACACAATAAGGCTAAAGTTGCAGCCTGCCAAGTAATCTAAGATGCCCAAAAAAAAAATGACTGCAGTCCTATCCCATTAGCAAAACAGCTTCATCTTTCATTGTGTGGAAAACTTAATAGATAGAGACCGAAATAAACCACTTCCACAAAACACTAAAAATTGTCAAAGATGCATTAATGAGGTGCTTAACCTTGAGCAATTGCAACTGAAAGAACAACCAAATATATGGTCTACGTACATCAAATCATGTCTGGTGTCAATATGGCATCACTTCTAATGAACTGAACTATTTAGCAATTCCCACATTGGGTGATTTTATAGGACAGGTCTATGGCCCAAGTTTTATTTGGCAAGAAAGAGTCAGAAGGCTGTTGATGTTAGGATACACCGACTTAAATAGAGCACAATGTGGTGCAGCACAATAATGGAAAGTCTCTGCTTTCACATTTTATCTTTTATATCTAATAAGACTCAAGTGTACGTAACAGATGAAGAAATACCCATTCAACCAGCATTAACGTTTCCTCTCCAAACGCTGCCTTGCTGCTACTTCTGCCACTAATTATTTCAAGTAAGAGCACCCCAAAACTGTACACATCTGCCTTCTTCGTAAGCTGTCCTAGTATGGCATACTCTGGAGCAAGATATCCACTTCAGAAATGTAAAGAAAAAAATAGTGAGATATAAAGAAGCACAAAAAGCCAACAAGAACCATAATAGCGGAGCATAATAACATGCATGAAAGAAAGAGAAAGATTTCATCTTTGTATAATAAATACAAAGCAGTGCCACAACATGTACATGCTCCTTTTTTGAAATTATATGTAAGACCTTCCAAGTGACACTTAAAAAATTTTGAGTTCAATAAATGGCAATCCGTATACTGAATGCAGTATACTAACAACCATGAATGTTGTGAGAAGCCTACTTAAAAAAACTAGATTTACAAGCTTCTGAATAGATACATAGGCAGCTTAATGGTAAAATGAAATCCAATAAATTGTCCTTCTTACATTGTTCCAGCCACCCGGGTACTAACATGTGTGACATTATCTGGAAAAAGTTTTGCCAGCCCAAAATCTCCTATTTTAGGGCGAAAGTTTCCATCAAGAAGTATATTACTAGCCTTGATATCCCTGTGGACAATAGGTGGTTCAGCTTCCTCATGAAGAAATGCAAGGCCAGAAGCTGTACCCAGGCAAATATTCACTCTCGAAGGCCAGTTCAGAGCAACATATTTGTTCTTTGAACCTACAATGATAATCACAGCAAATGAGAGTATCCTATAAACTTGAACACTCATCCCAATTTCATAATTTCATGTAAGACAAGTACACACACATACACAAAACTCACACAAGTTCTTGTAAATGCCCTAAATTGGAAGTGAGGTTATCTTTACCTAATAAGATACTTGCAAGGCTGTTGTTCTCCATAAATTCATACACCAAAATCCTATTATTGTCCTCAACACAACAACCAAGTAGTTCAACAAGGTTTGGATGATGGATATTTGATATCATATTAATCTCTGTCAAGAACTCGGTCGTTCCTTGTCTAGATTCCACAGACAGACGCTTGATGGCTGCCTGGGTACCATCTCTCAAAACACCCTGCAACAGCAAAAAATAAGCTACATAAGTATCAATATCAAAATTATAGTCACAACATTAAAAGAGCAGTACAATGGTCCCTTCTCTTACCCTATAGACAACTCCAAAACCACCTCCCCCAATCTTGTTAGATGGATGGAAATCCCCGGTTGCTGATCTCAACGAATTGTAAGAAAAAAGCCTAACATTGTCGGTGGAGATACCTTAATAAGCAACAAAGTAACCTTGTAAGCTACAACAATTACTCCAGCAGAAAGAAATGTAACAGAATTGTCACACCTCAATTAAACAAT
This sequence comes from Swietenia macrophylla, assembly GCA_032401905.1. Lineage (NCBI taxonomy): Eukaryota > Viridiplantae > Streptophyta > Magnoliopsida > Sapindales > Meliaceae > Swietenia > Swietenia macrophylla. The sequence continues at coordinate 2,996,285 of CP135576.1, forward strand.
TCAAGAACAATAACAAGTATTCCAACCAAGTAACTTGACTATACAGGATAATTGATATCATGAATCCACGAAAAAACCAATTGGGTCAGTCTAAAATCTAAATCTTCTCACCTTGTGCTTGTGTCTGAACACCTTTTCCTTTGCACCATTCAAAGGCACCAAAGCAACTAAAACTCATTGCAAAAAAATTATCGAGTCTTGAGGGACCTCAAACAGAAAAACCCTTTAAATCAACAACTCTAAAATCATTTAAAAAAAAAAAAAGATTACTAAAGCAGAAATACATATACAAAAGCAATGAACAAAGAAAGAAGAAAGTAAAATTACATTGAAACCCTAACCTCAGTCCAGGGAAGCCTTGAAACTTAGCTGGCTGATGCAGCACCATTTCCCGTGTGCTTTAAAGAGAGACAAACACCAGAATGAAAGAAGATTTGGGATTATGCATACAATCTACTTAATGCAAGGAATCCTTTAAGTGAAAGCATAAGTGAAAATGACAACGTTGTTTTTTTTTTATTTTTGATGTTGTTTTTCTATTGATTTCCTGTGTGCAACGGCAGCAATGACATTTTACCCCCGCCCAAGAAAAGTCGTCGGTAGGTGACTTCAATTGCTTTTTCAACTAATTCTACTCGTGTAAAATAAACCTGTCTTAATTCCGTAGTCAATCTAATTAATCTCAATGCCAATGTTGGCTTACAATCTGAGAACTCTCAATGCACTAATTATCCAGCCATTCTTATTAATAGTAACGTATTAAGTTTGGATTAATAATAATAATTTTTTTTATCCTTAATTTTTAATAAAATAATAATAAATACCATACTAATTTTATATTTTAAAATATAAATTAAAATAATATAAAATATATTATGAAATGCTTATTATTAGAGATTTAAGTTTGTTCTGAATTTTTTTTCATTCATTTTTTTTGGGTTATTTAATTTTATTTTATATGTTATTACAAATTTTAATTTTAATTATTTTGATTTAATTAGACAAAAATTTGACCGAACCAAACTGTACCCACTCCCACAATTTAAAGCCAACATAAATTAATAAGAAGTCATCAAGATATACTGTACTCCGAGTCCAAATTTTACTTTTATTTTATTGTTAGTTGGCCGATTGTTCCAGTATTTCTTCTAGACTCATCATTTCCTTGAAATTAACAATGAAATTATGAGCATGATATGCCCTGTTTTTTCGCAGAACACGCAGCAAAATGGTCAAACTCGATTCATCATTTTGGTCGGATTTCCATGGCTGCAACAGCAATTTTATTTTCTGGGTCCGGTCCGTAGTAGCTAACCCTAAATGCAAACCCTTGTATTTGAGCAATTGCAAGCAAGCGGCATTCTAACTGAAGGATTCAGAAGTGAAGGCAGCCATGGATGAATTCTAGAAGCAATGCATCCGTGTGGGGCTAATTGTTTTATAGGTAAAATAATGTTTATCAGAAAGCTTAAGCGGATTAGAAAGCTAGGCGTCTTTAGGTCAAAGCTGCTGACACCCCGCGACTGCGGCATTCATATTACGTGTTGGTGGCAACTAAGAATAACAATACCCAATTGATCAACTTCCTGATAATTAATTAAATTCCTCCCAACTAACCCATGAAGAAGCATTGCCATTTGCCAGCTACTTTCAGATTCGAGAATTTCTATTCCCATTGATATTTTCTTGAATCGCCACTTGTTTACAACACTGGAGCAACAACTTTTCCTAAACTTTCTAGAGTCTAAAATGTGTTTAAAATTAGATAAATTTAGTTTAAATCAATTTTGATTTAAATTTTAATTCATTGAAAACCATTAATTTTAATTTTAAATTTGAAACTAAATCCATAATAGAAAATAAATCTACGATTTGTTGTTTTGGATCAATTTAATTTATCAATTTAATATATTTGAGAAAATGAGACTAAATTCTACAACTACTACTCTTTGTTTTTGTTTTATTCTTTCATAAAGTTAAATAAAGTAGATAAAATTTGAAAAAGAGGAGAAAAAAAAAATCAAAAGTGCAAAACGAGACACAATTTAATATATTAATTCGGTTCAATTTTTGTAAAATTAAAATAAATAAAATTTCAAAATTTTTATACTATATCAGTTTGGTTCGACTTTTACAGTTTGGATCAAGTCTAAACCAATTTAAGCCTTGTATGCATATGGATAGTTTCAATAAAAGCAGGAGCTTTTCCGTCTCTAATGAGCACAGTTCATATACAAATAGTACACATTTCAAGTAAATAGGTCTCTCGTCATCAATCAAAAACAGTTTAAATGCAGGTTCATCAGAATTTAACTGATTGTTGCACTAATATAGCTAACATATTTGGAAGCTGTATCTAATAAATTTTACAGAAAGGTAGGATGCCATACTTCACCAACTACTTTAGAAACGGGTTGTTTCTTATATCATCATGCGGGTTGACGTTCCACCAATAAGTTATAATGCAGAAGCGGTTACCTGCCGTGCTGGCTGTGTTGGCTGACCGGAGAGGAGTTTTCTCTCTCGCTTCCAAAATAATGGTTGTCTTCTGTTTCACTCCCTTCTAAAATAAAGCAATTGTTGTTGACACTCGCTTCAGAGCTTGCATTGCTGCTTGTGGCAAGAGGAGAGTCTGTTGCACTAACTGTCCTGCTTATTGTGGATCCTGACCTCACACTATACATTGAAGATGCAGGAATGTTTGTCATCAGAGGCCGTAGATTACCTGCAATGCTTCGTCTTATGTCCTGTATATTAAAAGAAAGAATCAATAATCAGTTAACGTTTCATGTTAAACAAGTTTCTTGTATGATTATGTTGATCGTATCAATCAATCCAGCAAGCTAGCACTTGCTAAGCATTTTAGTTACGTGAATGCTATAACAGATGCATACCATATGTCTCAAAGCCATATCTAGAGATTTCTTTGAGAGTGTTCTTCCAAAGCCTGAGCTGTCAAGGGACGAAGAAGACTGCCCAGCGGAATTATTAAGGGAGGAGTGACTATCTTGCTTTGGTGGTGCCAGCTTCCTCATATTTACCACTCTTTCCACCATTTTGGTTCCGATAACTACTGGGTTTACATCATCACCATCAGTGGCATGTGCTCTACGTGCAGAAGTAATGGAGCTCCCATTACTATAAGCTGAGCCATTTAAAGCCCTTCCCCTAGAAGGAGAGCAAGACTGCTGTCTGCGTCTTCCATTAGAACTAGAATTGGAAGGTGATTGAACATTTGGAGCTCCTGGCCTTCCCCGAGAGGCTGATGCTGGCCTTTCTGGCAAAGACGTCCTTAAATTTGGTGGAGCATCAAGTGAGAAGCCAGGCATCTCAGAAGGTTTCCAAGGCCTAGATTTAACCGTTGGAGAAGTACCACGTGAAGGAACTGAATTTTTCAATGTTGTGGTGCCTGACTTTGACACTGAAGAAGACCGACCAGGAGCAACAGATGCACTATGTTGACTGGAGGGTGCCAAAGGCTGACGAGTTGGTGTAGATGATCTCACCATTGGTCTGGAAGTTGGTGTAGCTGATCTTGCTGTTGGTCTGGAAGTTGGCGTAGCTGATCTCGCTGTTGGTCTGGAATTTGGTGTTGCTGATCTTATTGTTGGTTTAGAATTTGGTGTTGCCAATCTTGGTGCTGGCTTAGGAGCTGTTATAGTGGGTCTAGCCGTTGGTGTTGAAGAGCGTGCTATGGATCTAGTCGGAGTTGAAGATCGTGATGCAGGAGCAGTAGGCTTTGAGGAAGGCAAGGTGGTTCGTGAAGTAGGGGTTGATGATCTTGAAGACTTGGCTGTTGTGGTTAAAGTGGGGCGTCCAGTTGGTGTAGCAGCTCTAGCACTAGATGTTCCTCCCCTAGATGACGAAGGCCTTCTGTCACCAACAGTGGAAGAATTTGCTCCAGATTGCAAAGTTGGATTCCTAGAGACATTACTCTTCGATGCAGGTTCTTCCCGGATATTTGCTAGCTGCAACACCACAGCAAAATGAATTTCAAGCTACAACAAAAATGGTATCGACAAAATTTCTTCAACATAGAAAGACAATCCCAAGAATATCATAACTTCACAGCCATGATTCCTCATTAAGAAATAGCCAACAAAATCAGAATGCGCGGGAAAAGCAGAAGAGCTTGAGATAGGCAAGCAATAGATGCAATGGCCAATTGGAATGACAGGGCTTGCAAGCATCCAGTACATAGAAATAGATAGCACGAAGTCTTACCCTCGTTTTCAAAGCTGTTGGACGTGCATTAGGCTTCTCCTGTGATTCCATCTCCAGGGAAGGAAAAAGCGGGGTGCCAGGTGGCGTAAGAAGCCTGAATGTAGAATATACATCAATTAACACCAAGCTAAAAGACCATTCCATGCCAGATATTACCACAACACCACAATACAATTAAACATTTTGCTTTCCTCCATATGCATGCACAGGCATTCTATTTTCGTTAGAGAATAAAATTTATGCAAAACCAGTTTCATTTGCTCTAGCCATGAGAAAAACTATGATAAACTTGTCAAACTCTCAGACCCATGACCGACAGACAAATTTATTAACTTATCATGCGGAGACTCTGAATTTCATGCAAATGGGAAATGGAAAAATTGCAAAGCTACCATTGGGTCCGTGATGTTCATTTCTAACATAGGAGTTTAGAAACATACATGTCATCAAAAAGTTCACAGGCTAAAGCTTCATTCCCATTTATTCTTCAAAGCAGAAACTGTGTTGTTATCGAACATCAAGTAATTGGATTCATATGTGTACCATCTGATACAAATTATCTGACTATTGGGAATACAAAGAATAGTTATAAACTATGATTTAGCAATCACTCACGGCATTCTCCGAGACAAGAACTGAAACATATTTGTCTAAAATATTACCAATCATAATCAGATTTATCGTTTTCGTTCTCCGAATTCAAGAATCTTTCAGCAGCGGTCTTGCGCATAGGAACAGACGACACAATCTTGGATATCGGAGATCCTCCACCGTTAGTTCCTGGTCAAAGTCAATGCAACATCATCAATCAACATCCAAACATTTGATCAAGTGACAAGATGAGATTGAAAAGCCAAGAAAAAGAAAAACCAAACGTTACCGTACCTAAAGGAGTATTGTGGTCGCCAGAGTTGAGAGGAAGGAGAAGGTTGCTTTTCTCCTTCTCGCGTCTTCTCATTTCAAGAAATAAAGCCAGCTCTTCATCTCTTTCTTTCATAACCATCACGACGACGTTTTCTCTATTTTTTCCTCCTCCTTGCAAGTAAATCTTCTAAACAGACAGCCGTTTTCCGCTTCCTCGGCTCAACTAAAACAACTGTTCATGGAATATAGAGTTTGAGCAAAAGAACAAGACAAAGCAGAAAGCCATAGATCTAAAACTAAGCTTTCAAGATAGGAAAACAGAACATTTAGTTATGTCCGAAAGATCTAATTTGATTCTCGCAAGAAACTTATTTCAAACAGCAGCCATTACCATGCTCATTGTGAAACTAATCACCAAACAGAGCTCAAACAGAAGCGATTTCTAAAAGCTGAGGAAGAAAAACGATGATTATTGCCGTTGATATCTGCAACAAATGAGAGAACGATGAGCGACGGGCGATGATTTGGGGACAGAACAGGGAGTTGAGAAGCTGGTTTGTATTAGTTTGACAATGGAGCTATCGATATTTTTTTAAAAGATATTTGAGAATGGAACGAAATTGCGGATTTTGAAACTTGGCTGTGTAAATGACTTCAAAAATGAGAACATTTACAATAATGCCATTCGTGCTTATTGTGGAAGTTAGATTCAGATAATTAATTCGTTATGAATCCATTATTCCATAACATGAGCAGCATAACAGACGTGGCTGATAATTCCCTGAAGAGAAGATTTATTTCATTTTATTTATTATTATTTATTAAATTTTTATAAAAATAATCTAATTTTAAAACTATTTTATATTTATAATTTAAATAAATAATATTTTTATATTTGTGATTAAATATTTATTATAATAATTATTTTATTCTTATATTTGTTATATTTTAGTCAAAAAAATTTTTAATAATTTTTATTAAAATATAATACTAATAAAATTTATCAACATTTCAACGGACGGAATTTTTTGATAAAAAAATATTAAAAAATTATAAATATAAAATAATTATTAAATAAATATTTGACTTTAAGATAACGTTGGTTTAAATTATAAATATAAAATAATTTAAAAATTAAACTATTTTTATTAAAAAAAACAAAATTTTTGTTTTCTGTTTGAAAGCAGGCGAAGAGAGGAATTCAAACTTGGGGCTTTTAAAAGATGCTGCGATTCCAACATGGGCTGTTGGATTTTTCGAGATGTTCCCATCTTAATCGAACGGCCATGATTGGATGGAGTAGTTAAGACCGGAGCCGAACCGTAAAGTGGCCCTCGAGAATCGTGTGGTTTAAATTCGGTGCCTGCTGCCAGACTCCTCCGACTGAGGACCCCACTCTAACCGAGAGTTAATCCGAGCCCCACCTTCTTTTTTTGAATTGTCATTCTATTACTAACTCTGTAACAATATATGTTACCTCATGACTTTTATTAATATTATATTGCAATTAAATAATTAAATTAATAGTTTATGATTAGTATTATTATTTCATTATATTATTTTATTAAAATAATAAAATAATTTTTAAAAGAATTTTAATAACCATTGATTAAAAATATTTTTTATAAAATATTTTGTAAGGTTAATTAGTGTACACTAGAGTTTATAGTACGTAAAATAAAAATATAGAATTTATTTATTTATATTAAATAAGTCCCAAATTCCTACCAAAACAACCAAACCGTCCCAAAAAGAATACACAAAATGGTATTTCAATTAATTTGACATAAGTGACAAGTGTGGGGACTTACATGTAACAAATGAAAATATATATCATAGTTAAGAAATTATATAAAACCACAACGACCTAGATGATACGTTAGATTGGAAATTTAATTCGGTGCACTAAGCCGTAGGCCATGTGCAAACTTGTCCCATGTTTTTTTGCGTCCGCTGGGACCCATATCAGTTTATTATATAGAATCATAACCTTTCGTTTTCATTATAAATTGTGATCAAACTTGGATTAGCCGCACATGGGCCACGTGGGAGAGGTTTGTTGCCTAGAATTTTCCATGATTTGGGGGGTCCCTGTCAAATGCATTGCCACAAGAAAAACCAACCAAAGGTGCATTGAAATTTTGATCTAATGGGTCCGGATCAACTAATTAACGGGCCATGCTCGGATTCCAAAACAACTTGTACTATGATCTAGATCTAGAAACCAACAAGCTGCCCCTGCCTAATCCATTAATAATAGACCGAAATTTATAAATTTAAATTAATTTAATTTAAAATTCTCGACAAATAAATTAATTTACAACATTTAATTGTTTAAATAATAATATCGTATTAATTTATTTATAATTTAATAAATTTATTTTACTGTTAAAAGGAACAAAATTGGATGCAAGATAATAGTTTCGAATTCTCACCCTAAAATGTAATACATATTGTGAACAATTGCGCATTCAAATGGTGTAGTAACATACTCTCAACCAAGGAATGTATCCTCGGATCAATGAAAGAAATAAAAATCAAAGCTTTCTCAGCCCTTGAGATTGGAAAAATGAATAATGGTGTAAATTTTATGAACAATGCAAGCTAACTTCTACCAAGATTTCTTTTATCAGAAAAAAAATTGAATTGAAAATTCTAAAGCAATTTGGCAAAACTTGTAAAACGGTACCAATTTAAAACCCCAGGTGGCTGGCTGGCCGCATGAGCAAGAACGTAGGATCCAGAGAATATATGCTTAAAAAAAATATTTTTTGATTAGCTACTGGAAAAGGGTCAATCAAGCATCATCAGCATCACTTCCACTAACTTGACCTTCCTGACTCAGCAAGTAACCGCTACCATCAGGACCCAACACCTTAAACCTGTTTGATCGTAAAAATGTGGTTCAATACATGGAAAAGCTTAACTTCAACCAGAGTAAAACAGTGAATGTACACCTTTCAAGAATGAATTTTCCTTCCTTGTATTTCTGGGCCTTCTCTTGCGCAGACTCCTGGAATCAGAAAATGATGACAAGGTTAGAGAAAGATGCATGATGCAATAACGTGTTGTTAACATTGATAAACCTAATTGTAAGCTTATGAACCAAATCTTACATATTTCCATCCCACAATTGAGCCACACCCAACACAGAATATGTCGACAACAGTGTGCATTCCAGTCATCATCCTCCGCTCTTCCTTCTCTCCAACTGTTATATTTACACTATTATGCAAGAAAAATAAAACAATGTTACTTGCAGCATTTCTATGACACAGAATGACAGACCATAGAATCTTGTTTCTTTTACAGAAAAAAAAAATGAAAAACACACACAAACATCTGTTCTTTTCAGTTCCTAGTAGGAACAAATTCATTCTCCTTTGGCCTAGTGTTATGCCTTTGCAGCTCTGTGTTTTGTATACCATCAAGAGGACAGAGAAACAATACTAACTAACTCTCTCGTGACTAACTTAGACATTTTTGGGTAATTTGCAACGGTATCTCTTGTAGAAACACTTAATTCAAGCAACATCTCAGACAAATTCACTCATCAAGCACCTGCAATTATAATGTACAACTTGATTTTGTTGATTACCATGCCAGAAAGCATAACATACAAGAAAAAATTGATGGTACTAACATCTACTGGCTACTCAAGTCCTAATTGCAAGGAATTACAGAATCAAGGAGTACGTACACCTTATCAAAGAGATAAGCCTTGCCATGCCTGCAACGGAAAGACTGAAACACAGTAAAAAATAAAGGGTCAGAACTTCAGATTGTTGCTACTAAATTTTGACGAAAGGAGGTCAAAATATCTGAATGTTGCCAACCAATCCTGGCAACTGAGACCACGCGAAGGACATTAAAAACATAACAATAACACATGGATAATCTATATAGCAAAGCCATTGGAAGACAAGAATCTATTCACAGACACCACTCTTGTCATTATTTAATGAAAATGATTGAACAGAGCCAATTGATTTAAAATTGTTAACTTGATAAAACCAAAAGGCATAGCGTCTTTGCCAAAACCAATTTCCATTCACCAATTCATCAGCCCAGGTGAAAATTGACAAATGTACAAAAAAAAAAAATTGACGTTTTCTTCAACTGTAAAACTGCACCTGTATAATTATTATCGCAGTAGATTCAATTTAATGGCTTTAGGCACACACATACATATATGCTTAAAGAGGAATATGAAAGTCGAGATCTTTTTACTTTGATGCTTCATTGAATAAAAAAGAATTACAAATAAACAAAGTGAAATTACCCTGCTAATTTCTTCATATTATATGTAATAATGGACCGTCCTACTTCCATTATATAACTCTAATAGTATTATTTTATTGATCATCAGTGACTCTTCCATAGAACCGAACAAATCCTTCGCCAATCAAAGACAAAACCAAATAATCACAGAGATAACCGTCAAAAACTAAACAATGTAAAATACAATTTGATTAAAATAATAGTCTAAACCTTAGAGACAATGTCATCAGTGAGACCCAGATGGGTGTGGCAGTGCTTGCAGCTATATATACTTCCCTCAAGCGTAATCACAAACAACCTCCCCATTTCGAAAAGCTTACTTAATTTCTTCCCCTTCAGTATGAAAGAAAAAAAAAAACCAGAAAATTATTCCCAGCATTAGCGGAAAAAAAAAACCACAGCCAACAAAACCCAGAAAATATATTCACCACACTTCGGAAAACCGGATCAAAAACAGATCAAACAACTATCCTAAATACCACAAACAACTTCGTATTATGCAAAGAAAGTGAAACGACAGAAGATGAAAAGAGGTCGGTTTGGCTTGATCTTACCAACAACTGTTATGGATACGGAAGAGAAAAATAGAAGTGTGACATGTTGAACCAATGGCGTAGGCTCCTCCTATTATATCTGGGTAGCTCTAAGATTCTGAACTCCATAGGACTCTGTTTTTATTTTACCAAGCCTGACCACTTTCGACACGTAGCGTTCTTTATTTTTTGGAATAATTGCGATACAAGCCGTTGTCCATGAACCTGGATTTTGCCATCAAAACAGAAACAGAATAAAAATAAAATATAATTTAATTTAATTTTAATTTCATTATTTCCATTCTGATTTTACTAATTTGTTTGGAATAATTAATTAATTATTGATTAATACTGATTTTTAAAAATAATTATCTCATTTTTTCAAAGAATTTATTAGATTATATATGATAGCATATTCATTATTTACACTTGGAAGGAATAATTTGTCACTTATAATAAGGCTTAAAATAATTTATATTCGATTACTTAGACAAAAAGTAAGAAAAATATTTTTATTTATTTATTAAAAAGATATTTATTTTATCACTGGTAATCTTTTACGAAATTCATTGATTCATCGTTGAAGAACGAACATTGATGCCGTTTATATTCTACTTTGACTAAATCTATAAATTATTGATCTTTTTTTTTTTAACTAAACAATGCATGTAAATCACAAAAATACATCAAAATCACATGAATTATAACTAAAATATACTATATAAATTAAAGACTTGACTATGGTATATATACGTACCCTTACATCTAAGTGTTGGAGAATTAAGACGATTTTTGCAAAAATTGAAAAAAATTATTAAAATATTTAAAATAAATAACAAAGAGTACTTCACTTAATAATAAACTTGAAACGTGCGAAAAAAAACTTAAAATATATCATAAATAATACTTCAAAAATATATTAAATTTTTTAAACAAATTTTAAAAAATTAAAAAAAAAATGAAAGGGTACGTATCTGTATCATAATCTAACCTATAAATTAATTTTTAAATCTTTTAGTTCATAAATTAAAACCAAATCAATACTTCACAACAAAAACAAATTAAATTTTCAAATTTAAAAACTCAATTCCTATGATACTCAATTTCAATTCAACAACAATTCTTAAAATAGAGTCTGAAATTCGAGTTCAATAACAATTCTACAATAGAATTTAAGATTTTAGTTCAACAACTATAGTTTTAATTTGTCAAGGACTCGTATGAGTTTGTAGTTAAGAGGAAAACAAAGAGGTCGGTAGTATTAATTTCATCGAGAAACACATTTTTTTATTAAGAATATTAAGAAAAATCTAAATTGAACTATAATTATAAATCCATGTAAATTTATTTTTAATCTCAATTTCCTGAACCAAGAATATATTATCACTGTGTCCCTAAGGTTGGATGATGGGTCTCAATTCCCAAGGATTCTGTTTCTTCTTCGGCCATGTGTAATTAAAGTTCGAAATCTTGACAAGCGGTGGCATGGCGCTGTCGCCTAATCAAATACTGTAGGCGCCTTCAACATTGCAATTTAACCCAATAAGGCTCGCTGCGAGTGCATATTTGTGTGCTAGCCTGAGCGTGCGTAAATGCTGGAGCAGGATTCCGGTCATTGAATGGACACGGCCAGGTGGGTAGTCAGGAAAAGCTAAAACTATATCCCCGGAATATGCAAATATGCTGAAGAAGTAGAAGACAGAAGAAGGGAATATTTGGAATACATTCTATTGCTATTCTTTTCAATGGAAAACACTATCAAATTAACTATCTGAAAAATCCAATATGGCTAACCCGATCAGTATGAATGCTTCAGGAAATCACAGAGCCTACCAGGACAAACTCTTAAACAGGAGAAGCGTTGCACTGATCCTCTGTGGAGGACACCAAATATGGGTGCCCTTCCACAAACTAAACCTGGAGGATTCTGCAAAGAATAGTTTGCATCCTAGACTGTAATCCAGCTAAACTAGTCAACGATGTTACATTAGCCCTTCAGAATGCATTAACCTAGCTAGAAGCAACTTCAGAAAGGTAAAACTTGAATTCATGTATCTCTATGGACTTTGAAAGGGCATCAGAACTGAGTTATAAAGGGTATCATTTAGGAGGCCATCATGATAAGAGGATCAGATCAAGTCAAGCATTACAATGATTCTAAATAGAAATACGGCTGAGAAAACAGTTCATCAACAGATAATGAAAATAATGAAGCAGAACAATTATTGATAGTCGTTGAACTCGTGAATTTGGCGCCTGGGATAACTTGCAGTGCCAAAAGATCTTGAATTATGCTAGAAGATGGATTGTCCCCTTCAACCCAACAATGTTCGTTAGGAATCTTCACCGCATCACTAGTGTTATGAGTAACAAGGTTGCAACCACAGCTTTAAACTTCTGCTTCTGTATGATCTTTCATCAACATCAAGAAATGAATCTCCCTGTACCTGCCACATATCATTACTGAGGCAATTGCGTGAGCAAAAGGCCAAATGCTGACTAGTGAATAGTGCGTGACAATAGATCAACACTGTTAACGTATGGATGATATAATCCTTAATGACCTATAACAAACATACTGTTCAGTCTCAATACCAGTTAAGTGGCAAAACTAAGCAATAGGTATAAACGTAATTGATTCATGAAAATATTCGAACTTCTTCACAAATAGTAAGAAATCCTGGTTTTCAATTAATCGACAAAAATACGAATTGACATCCATTGTTTTCCCTCGATAAATATGCACGATAGATAGTTATGAATCTGCAAATACCAATTGAGTTGCATGCTTATAGAATGCTGGTGTATTATAGAGATGCTGCCAAATGAAGTTGGAATCAATTCTGAGAAGCAGAAATGAGAAAAATTACCCAAAAACTGTCACCAGGAGAAAACTTGTACCCTTCAGGACACAACTTCTGCACTGCAACAGTCACCCCAGCTAATTAAGACACAATGGATATTAACTTAAAGCACAACTAGTTTGAATCTTTCCTCAGCTTTATTAACAGGCAACGATTCATCCCATAAGCGAAATGGTTCTGGGATTCAACAAGTGCGACATTAGCATACCACGAACTACAGTAACACTAGCTTATCGATCTGAAACAGTTGGGCCTATGACATTCTGCAGTTATAAGCCCCTAAATCAATCAATGTTCTCAAATTAACAAATTCTCAATGCAACTTTTAACAAACACCGGATAGGTTCAATCATTTGAATCACAAAAATGAATACCAAGCCTGCATGAAGTTCATATCATAAGAGCTGAACATATGCTTGGCAAACTGAAAGAATAATATTTACATAAACATATTCTCAAACATATGGAGAAACAAATCTTCAACTCCCAAACTCATACAACTCGGTGCCGAGCTTTGAGCAATTTTACAAGAGCAGCGTGCAAGAATAGGACTCAGGGCTCGACAGAAAAGACAGGATTACACTTGGAACACCATTAAAGGCTCATCAGCCCTGATTTTTGGGCTCCATACCTTAGTCTGATTTTTGATTACATTTAACTTTTGTTAGGATAATTAAGATAGTTTTAACTGTAATTATTAATAAAATTCAAAATAATTATTATGTGTATAAAAAATTTAGCCTTTTATAATTCAAATGACATTGTCAACCATACAATTACAATAATAAAATATAATATAAATGAAAAGATTGATCTTTTATATATTTAAGAGGCAGTATTTATCATATAATCATGATAATAAAAATAAAAAATTTAACTTTCTATCGTATTTAAGTAATAGTATTTACTATACAACAACAACAACAACAACAACAACAATAACAATAATAATAATAATAATAATAATAAATAATACCGAATTTACGTAAAAAATTTTAAATTAATTAAAGTAAAAAATATAAACAAAATAAAAAATTTTATTATAAAAAATGATATTACAACTTTTCATTTAATATTATTCTTTCAAATATTTTAAAAAATACATTTAACTAAAATTTTTGTAATATTCTTAAAGAAAAATTGAGAATTTATAAAAAAAAACAAGAATTAAATTACGATAAAATGATATTAGATGAAATTTTTATGAAAAAAATTGAAATAGAAAAGGCACCAATTTATACCTATTTATAATAAAAATCGCCGCACCATCGCCCGGTAAAAATTTATTTCGTATTGCCTCCTCCGTCCGCCTCCCATATTTTCCATTTCAATTGATTTCAGAAAGTCAGAAGTCAATTTGACTTCTTCTTCTTTGCCGCCATGCCCTGTCAACTACAACTTCTTTGTTCCATTTAATTAATTGCTTCATTATACTTGACCACAGTCCTTGACTTTCATTTCTATTGGAAACTCTTGTTCTTCATGATGTGATATTTAGGGAAAATTGTTTGGTTTATGTACTTAATCACAGTCCTTAAATTTCCTCCCATTCCAGACCTTTTAACAATAAATTGACAGAGCTTGTAGCCCAGCTGCTTGAACAGCCAAATGACAAATTTTGGAAGAAGAAATAACTACATAATATGAAGCCATAACATTCCCCTTAAGCTGTCAAATGTTGTAATCTTTACAAGATACAAAGACACATATAACCATACAAAGTCGCAGGCAAAAGCTACACCGAAATTTAAGAGGTCAAGGTGTCAATAATGGTTGTGTGAAGAGGGTCACTCAAGTGGGTAGCCCAGTTGTTGAGAGGGCCTTTTCCGGTGACGGCAGCTTGGACTGCGAAGCCGAGGAATGCAACCATGGCAAGGCGAGCGTGCTTGATCTCTGCCAATTGAAGGGTGGCTCTCTTTTCTGGGTCTTCGGCCAAGCCTAGAGGATCAAAGAACTTTCCTCCAGGGTAAAGCCTCTTCTCAGGGTCGAGCTCTGCGTTCCTTTGGAACTCGATGTAGCCAATTACCAAAACCTCAATCCATATCAATGTTGAAATAGAGAATGGAAGTGGTTGCCCTAGGTAAGATGATCCTTCAACTAACTCTACCTGAAAATATGAAGTTTTTTAGTTAATTGCTCTAATGGCTCTTTTCTCATCATGGTCAATACCACAACATCATTTGATAAACATGAGGATTGTGCTAATCCAAAGTCTAGATCCATGCATCGAGTTACTACAAGCTTCCAAATAACAAACGTACCTTGCCAGCGTCTTGCCAGGTAACGCCAGTGAGCCCCTCGACGGAGAGGGCACCAAGAGTGGCCAACATGGCCCATCGTCCATGAATCAGTTCGCACTCACGGAACCTCTGCAGGCCAAACACTTCAGTGTAAGGCTGAAACGGTGTTGACTTCACTTCTGAGCTCTCAAGCCTTGTCCCGATAATATCACCAGCAAGGTTCTTAGACAAGTTGATGTCCAACGAGTCCAACTCATATTGCAAGTACTCCGCCGGCTTGCCAAGCCCAAACGGGTCGAACCCATAGTCACCAACCAAGCTACCGTCTAGATATTCTGGGGCCTTGGCTCCAGGGTACCAAAGTGGACGATCAGTGCTAGGTTTCGAGAACTTCTTCGGCGCGCTTTTCTTAGTGCCGAAGCCAAAACGGGCTTGGACCCGGCCCGAGTTGGAGTAAATGTCAGGGAGGCGGGTTCCCATGAAAGATGATGTAGCGGCTGCGGCTGCGGTGGAGGCCATGGCTGGTGGCTAGCGTGCGTTGGGTGGTGTAGAATTCGTAAAGAGAAATGAGGGTTGTGATCGGTGTGTATTCAATTGATAGTTCTGGCTGGGTTATATCCGAAGAGGGAAATGAAACTTTTTGTCGAGGTTTGATACTTTATCTATGGCGACCATAACGGGCCGTTGGATCAAATAGCGAATCCATCTGACGAATTGAAGAGCTTCGGCCTTATCTTTGCCTTATCTACTTCTGAGAACTGGTGGGCCCGACATTTTACTCTGTTTCCAGGGAGAGGAACCTGGCTTCTTCCGTGATATTTTCTGTGGCCGCTGTAGCTTAGAATGTCGTCTGATTCCCTTGCCCGATTGGGACTGGGCGACCCGCCGTTGGATGCGGCGTCGTATCAGTACACTGTGACACGATGTGTAATTTTTCTCTGCTTAAAACCTAAATCTGACAATTCAAAATAGCTAACGTTCCATGGGCTGCCCATAGTTTCCAGAGTCCAATACGTCCAGGCCGACACATCTTCCTGGGCAATTCTTCTTGTTCAGATAAACCCGGCCCAAGGCACGCAACCCTAGAAGCAAGAAGACTCGGTCAAGTTTCAACGGTTAAACGTCAAATAACCTTCCAAAAGGACCAAATAAAAGTGACCACGTGTCATGTCTCGGGACGTGCCACAAAGATCCCTCTCTTGTCATTGCATGTACAAGATAATTTGGCGGCAAAATCATCACCGCTCGCGAATTCTCTTGATTGCCCAATCTCTCCCATTAATTAACAAACCCTAATTGAATGTTATAAAATATTAGCAAACCTGTTGTAGCCGGTAATTGCTCATTGACTCCTCTGGCAGCACGCCCTCCGGGTTTACTGGCTGTTCCAGTCACTTTCGGACCTCTTTATTTTCTGCGTCTTTTAATATTTGCATTATTCTTGCTTTGATTCTCTGTTTCTTCTGTAAGCTATCGGAGTTTGGTCCGGTTCGGTTCTTTGAAGGTAAACATGTTCCTTTAGATCTACTTCATCGTTCTTGTTGTTTTCTAGTTTATAATTTCTAATATTATTCAATTATATTCATTTTGGTGTAAAATATGACCTCCGTTTTCGTTGCCGACGGAATTGAGTTTGTGTAATTGTTTTGGATTTTTTGTTACGGTTTTCGGAGGAACGCAGAGCTGTTATCTGTTTATGTAAGCCGTCTCTGTCGGTTATTGGGCTATTTATGCTTTTTTATTAATAAAATTCATAAATTATTTTTTGAACTACGCAGAATTTTTCTCTTGTTAGTTGATTGATTTTTCTTCCTTGTAGTGATTAGTTTGAATTAAGTTCAACTAGAAATCGTATGAAGTTTAGTACCGATCAGTTTAGCGAAGTCTTGTGTGGTTTTCTTTTGGCATAATTTGAGTAAATTATGCTCTTGATTTTATTTTCATGTGTATAAATGTTGTTGACCCTTGTGAGGTTAATGCTTGCTTTGTTCGAGCTCTCTGTGTTTTTTGGGACATGTATGTACAAGTTGACTTAGATTATTGGAATTAGTCCTTGGTTGCTTGAGCAAAGCTTTTACTCGAAGATGTTGTATTGGTTTTTAACTTACGTAAATGCTGTCACAGACAGATTGCGTAATGGATCACTCACTTTTTTGAGTTCTTGTTTATACAGAGTTGTCTTGTAATAATGAAGGGTGCCAAGGGTAAAGCTGCTGCTAGAGTCCCAAAGGAAGCTTTGAAGCCTGCTGATGACAAGTTGGTTTGCATTTCAAATTTAATTTCTCAAACAAAAGGACATAATATTTATTTAAAAATTTGCTTTTTGTTTTTGTGTGGGAAATGTTTGGCTTTAAGATAACCAAGTAGGATTTTATTCCTTGTGTTTCTCCCCCATCCACTGTTAACCCAAAATTGTGGACGTAGTTTATTGACTAGTCAGTAAGTTTGTTGACATCTGATGTTGTATACTCAGTGGAGGACACAGCTGTTACAGAAATGTTATTGTGATGGTTCTTTTATATCCCCATTATTTTCAGAAGGGTTGGGAAGAGGAAGGTTGCCGCTGCTAAAATTGATAATAGGAAAGCTGAGAGGGAGAAGAAGGCCAAGAAAGACCCAAACAAACCAAAGAGGCCTCCCAGTGCTTTCTTTGTCTTCCTGTATGTATCTGTTTTTTGTTATCTGTTCAGGAGGCAGATTTGCATGTTAGTTTTGAAGTTATATCAATTCATGCTATTTTTGGTGTTACAGAGAGGAGTTCAGGAAAACCTTCAAGAAAGAAAATCCTAATGTAACTGCTGTCTCAGCTGTAAGTATTCAGGAAGATTCAAATATGCAGTAAATGAGATTAAATTCAGTTCTTTGTGATGTATAATCTATTTACTATAAGAATTGCTTCATGTACTT
Source organism: Swietenia macrophylla (assembly GCA_032401905.1). NCBI lineage: Eukaryota > Viridiplantae > Streptophyta > Magnoliopsida > Sapindales > Meliaceae > Swietenia > Swietenia macrophylla. Next base: position 3,014,198 of record CP135576.1, read on the forward strand.
AGGTTGGTAAAGCTGCTGGAGAGAAGTGGAAATCTATGTCCCCTGCTGTGAGTATTCAAAACTTTTTCTAATATCATGCATGTTTGTGAGAATGGAGAACTAGAACTTGTATGGCAGATGATTTTGAGAATGGAGAACTTGTACTTGTAAAGCAGATAATTCTTCTTCTCCCACCCTTTCAAGCTTTTTCATATTAGGACTGTTGGAACTGAGTCGTGTCAGTCATTTGGGAATTCTTGCGGCTTGGCCCAACTGCTGGGATATCTTGTGTGCTAAAATTTATGGGCTTACAATTTGGCGGCAGTGTTTTTTCTGGTGGAGAAGGGGGAGGGTTTGGGGATTGAGGGTAATACTATTCCCAGTTCGCTTTTAAAAATGTATTACATAAAAAATTGCATAAGGTTTGCAATTTTTTGTGGATGATTCATAAGCATTGAAGAACCAGTAGGTGTTGATTTCAGTGGAAGAGTCTTTGAAATTGTCTGTTTATAACTGTGTTCTTGGGAAGGAAAGTTATTTTCTTTATGTATTATTTATCTCAAGTACTTCAATTGGTGTGGAAGGAAAAAGCTCCATTTGAAAGCAAAGCGGGAAATTTGAAGGTCGAGTATGAAAAGAAAATGAATGCGTACAACAAGAAGCAGGTAAGTAAATTATTAATCTTTTTCCATTCTATGGATACTTTGGTTTTGTTGGTTTTATGATTGACTTCTCTTTTCTATATTGACAGGAGAGCGATGATGGTGATGAGGCTTCAGACAGGTCAAAGTCTGAAGTGAATGATGGACATGATGACGCTAGCGGGGAGGTAGTGCTCAATTTATTTTCAGTTTCAGTACACAGATTGATTGTATGACGTTGGATGGTGACGATCAATAATATTGAATAATTTAGGCATCCTAATAAAATACGGTTGCATGTATTCCTGCATCTTTGAGGTTGGAATGGTTAAATTAGTCAGCTAGCTTAGCGTGTATAGTCTCTTGCAGTCATGTGCTCATGCAAATTGAATCTCGCCTTCATCAAGCATGGTATTTTAAGGGAATAGAGGAAGGACTCTGGCCTAGGTTTTGAATAGGGTCCGGATTCGGTCTTTCTAATTTGTACAATAGGAATTACTATTGCTGATGAATCGATTTTTCCAGTAATGTTGTTAACCCTGTTGTACTTGTGAGGTTGCAAAGAAGGATGATATTTGGTAGAGCAGTGGTAGTATGAGTGACACCAAAGAACAATGGTGTGTTCAATTAAGTTAAAAATCTGAGTTCAGACAAGTTTGAAAAGGAAAGAATATATATAATTCCTTATATGGTAAATTTATGACGATTTCTTGGTTCAGCTTGCATATCATTTCCATTTACTTCTCCTGTCTTCATGCTGGCACTTGTTATAACCTTGTCACTTTGCAGGAAGAGCATAAGCAGGAACAGGAGAAGAACGAGGAAGAGGAAGAGGAAGAGGAAGAGGGAGAAGAAGAAGACGAACACGAACAAGAAGAGGATGAAGACTAATATGGGCGATTATAACTTGGATCTAAAGGGACAAAAAAAAGATTTTAGATTTTGTAATGTTAATACTCTAATGGGTTAGATCTGATGACTTTTTGAAAGAGAATAACGTAAACATTAATGTTTCTGATGCTGTCATTGTTTTTTGTCAGTTGTTTGAAAACATATAGCATAAGCCATCCTCAAATAGTATTTTCAGATATGCTGGCGATGTCTTAAATCTCTTTCAATATCATCTACAGAGGTATAAGACGATGTCTGCGTGAGTTTAGGTTAGGTAATGATTTGTGTTGAACCATTCTTTCAAGGATGACAAGAGAGATATCATGAGATATCATGTTCAAGCAAGCCACCAAACAGAGAATTTATATTTACAGCTCTGAATCAACCTAACGAGGAAGAGAGAAATCGTTAAGTATATGCAACCCACCAACCAGATGCAATGTACAAAGTGTATTTAGCAGCCGTTACTGGTATGTAGGATCATAAGAAACAAGGATTGGATCTGGCGTAATGGGGGGCAATTGTTCAGCGTACATAAAAAGTCACTTTAAATCCTCCCTCAAGACACAGACAAATCAACAACGTCGTGCCAGCTGGTGTAGATCCAAACGTCACCTGAATTCACTCTTTTGACAGTGTCCCGGCAGAAGGGACACGACTGAGACCGTGTGCCCCTCAATTGGCCATCAGAACGGGAGCAAGATTTAGAATTGCCCAAAGGAAAGATTGCCAAGATGATAGATAGACATGAGGCATATTGTATAATAACAAACACAAGCTTGGAAAACTAAAAAGCTCTTAGCACCCTCAATACCATTTTATGCACATTGAGTGGTTGCGATCAGGCAATATGATCTTGCAGCATATTTCCAAGCAAATACCACATTCTTCTTCTATTTCTATATCAATTTGAGAAAACTTTCCTTTGTCCATATCATCTTTCTTCTTGTACGTGGCAGCATAAATTTCTCCGTGTCTTATACTCTACAGCTGTAACACCTCTTCGAAGTTGCAATATTGAGGGAAATATCAACCCTGTTTGTTCAAATCCAATCGGGTGAGATTGATCGTTAATAGTATAAACATCTTGTCTGAAAATCAATGGCAATGTACTCCCTATACAAGACTTTCAAAAATGGTCCAAGAACAGCTTTAAACTTTTCCCACAATTTCCATATACTTCCTGTTGATATCACTACTTTGGCAGACTTCAAGCACACTAAATGGTAAATGGTAAACAGTAAATTCATCTAGCTTTCAGAACTGCTTCAACAATATGCTCCAAGCAAATTGGGTTATGTAGACCTCAACGGTCTCTCAGAGTTGCTTTTGTCTAAGTTCCTTCATATGCCACTGAAAATCTTGGTTAGTTTGATAACTATTAACACTTCAATAAGAAAACCTCAACAGGTATGAGCAATAGTTTCATCCACTGTACTGTCTGCACCTCCACTGAAAGGATTGCAATGCCTCTAAAAATTTAGCTTCTCCAAAATCAGGTTATAGCGATTGTGCAAGGAATAGTTTACTGCTAATTCTAAGCTCAGCACTGGTCCGAATAAGTAGGTCAGGCTTTGGAAATTCAGTACAGTTTGATTTAGTTCTTGTTTCATCCACCATAATGTCTCCGGCTCCGGTGGAAGGATTGCAGTGCCTCAACAAATTCAGCTTCTCCAAAATCATGCCAAAGTGATTGGACAAAGAATAGTTCAGCGTAGGCTAATTGCCATAACAAGAAATTGCTAATTCTGAGCTCACCACTGGTCCGTGCTAGCAAATCAGGGTAGGGGAACTTGGTACAGTTCGTTGCTAGTTCCCGTTCAATTAGAGACTCATCGACATCATGAGGTTCAATAAGACCATCCTTTACCTTCATGGCTATGGTTTGGCAAGCTTGAACAAGATCATTCTGCCAACTGTAGCTAACAGCCACAATCAGTTGGAATTGGGCATTCATCTTAGTGGTCTCCTTCACATTGGTTACCAATTCTTCTAGGGGCTTTGGCAGCTTATATATATATATCCCCAATTACAGATATTCGAATGTTCTGCTTGACATTAGCAAACATAACAACTGGATTTATGAATTTTTCCCCTACTCTTCCCCAAAGCTATTAACTATTCAAGATTTTTTAAGATACCTTCATCAAGAAAATTTTTAGGTGTATTACTGAAATGTTCATGGCACTATCATGTTTTGCAGTAAAAAAATAGTAAATTATTCACAAGGTATAATATTAAACTTTGGAACTAAGAAACGCAAAAGCATCCTATTCCCAGCAAATGTCACCTCCCTAATCCCTATATAGAAGTTGATCCCAACTCATACTATAAGAACAGCAAGCAATCTTTCATTGAAGAGAAGTATAGGCGAAACGAACATGATAGACAGGAGGGAACAGTATCTCTGGTTTCACATAATAGTTTCAGATTTGGAGAAAAAAACATGTCCATTAGTGGTGAAATTTCAAGTCATCACCAAAATAATTTAAAATATATCCAGAGAATCTACATTTGCACGTATTTAAGCTGGAATCTCATAAAAACAGCAACATTTTAAGATCGAATTCAGTGTCTATCCTTCTCATTATAGTGCCACCAAAATTTCCAAGTATTTCCAGCCCATTTCCAGCATTCAATCTCAATACATTTCAAAATATTTTAATAATAAACAGTTAGTGACAATAACTAAAAATAAAATACCTTTACTCTTATAAACTGCACCTCAAAAAGCTTTCCATTTCCTCCTTCACTCCCCTTTCAAACAAACTCATCAAAAACTCAATTTCCACCTGCAACTCAAACCCACTCAACATTAAAAAGTAGAAAAAAAAAATTATATGAAGGAGATATTGAAAAAGAATGAACGAAAAAAAGAAAATTACTGACGTTGGATCGGAGCCAATTATCGCTAGAGAAAGCAAAAACTGCTAAAGCCCGAATTCCCCACTTGCAACAGAGCCCAATGACGGCTTTCAGGGACTTGACACCAGCCTCATAGCCTGACCGTCCGGCAGGCCTCTTAAGTTGGCCCACCTTCTGTTGCCGTCCACGATCACCGCAACGTGTCTTGGCATAGTCTCTCTTCGTAGCCCCATAGGCAGCGAATCATTCTCTACCGGACCTTCATTAATGGATTTTGCTTCTTGTTCTTCAGGGACAAGTGTTGCTGTTGCTGTGTGATGGCCCACAGAGGGCGTTTAATGAGTAGTGAAGGAGGAGACACGTATGGTATGGATACGAATCTGCGAGTTGGCACGTGCGTGAGGAGCAGCGGGAGAGACGACTGTAGACGGAAAACCATTGTTAGGGTTTTTTGGGAGAACCGTTGGGTGCTTTTTCAACAGTTCGTCGTACACTCTTACAGGCTCATGATTTTGCCGCGCGACCGGGTTTCAAGGCCCAAAATGCTGTCGTTTTGCAAACGGTTTTCCTATATAATTTCAATATGGAAATTTTGGAAAGTTGCAAATACCCTGATATTACAAGTCAACTAATATATCTATTAAATTAAAGGCAAAAATAAATTTCAAATTAGAGCTTGAATAGTGAAGACCAGGTGGTATCATAGGTTCATTGACATTCATTTTTGAGAACTTCAAGCAATGCAAAATGGTTCTTTCATGTGAACAAATCTTAGCCAAAGCTCACTAAGAGCATTTCCTCGAGCCACCAAAGCATGTCAGTCGAAGAATTCTTTTCACTGACCTGCATCTCTCTGCTTGCTTCATTGTTTTGGAGCTAAACTGGAAAGTGTAGTTGGATCTTGATATTAGTGACTTTTGCATTTAGCTTTGTCTAAGTTGGCCGATATCTGAATCTATGCAGGCATAAGAAATTCGTGATCATACCGATCTGTTCTCGGTTTTGATCACTAGACAGCATCCAATTCATCGATGGTGATTTCCTTAGGGACCTTAAGATTTATTTGATGAGTATCCCACCCAGCTCTGTCTAACTGATGGATAAAATCCTCAAACCTGTCTTCCATCTTTAAAACGCTTTGTGAAAGTTGGTCAAAGAGATTATCTAACCTTTCCCGCTTCTCATGTAGCCAGTATGCCTGCCACACACTTTGCAATACTGACAAACTTGTTGCTTCTACCTGCAGTGAGATTTGAAATTAGACCAGGTTCAAAACATTAGCATCCTGAATTCCTGATTAGTCATCCCAATAAGTTATGGTTGCATACCTTGAATGACACAAAGACCTCAAAGTCTCTTGCCTGTTGATTCACTGTGAGAATATATTTCTCTCTTGCATATATTCTCAGAAGGGTCCTCATCTGTTCAAAACAAAAACGAAAAATCCTTATTGCAATCAGACGTTAAAAGATATTAAAGTGGGATTCCAACAAATATTACAGGCTGACGGTATAGTGGATTTATTACATTTCAGATAACCCCAGGAGGATTACATCACATTTTAGAGAAAATTATCAAGACACTGTGTAAACACTGACCATGTCGGCACTCAAGAATTGTGTGATATTCACATCTCAACTTTGGGTAGAAAATTACATTAGTACTTAGTTGCATTAAATTTTCATAGGTAATAGTAGAGTGGTAAGCGAGGAAATACCTTGAAAACAGATTTCTCACCACCAACCATCTTCTCCAAGGGCACACCAAAAATAATTCGTGGCTTCAGGAATTTTTCCCATGATAATATATTTTCTTCCTTGTTGCAATCCACACATCCTGAAACAAAGAATCCAACAACATTTGATCACCATTGTTAAGTGAAATAACTTATATATACAAGGAATAGAGAGAACTAAGATTTCACCTGGAACATTCGAATATAAAACATGTGACTTTACCAGTATACGAGCACGCTTGAGATTTATCTATCAGATAAGCAAAACACAGAACAATACATGAATTAATCACAATGACTAATGCATTTTACACCACTTAGGCTTGTTTCTCATAACAATATTAAAAGTTGTAACACATCAGAACTCATTTGTGTCTACCCTCCCACAGAAATTAAGCATGAATTCACATTTAAGGAAAATGGTTGCAAATAAAACAACCATACAGTGTTAAATCGTAGAGCAGAAAGTGACTGATAGCGCAACCAAAGGTGCAGAAGCCGCATGCTCATCCATGTCAATGCCAATGCTGGATATGATCTTACAAGGCCAGGTGTATCCTGCGTGAGTGATTCTAATTCTCAATTTCCATGCATAAAACCAATAGTATATCAGTTTCTATTCATTAATACCATTTTGGAAAACTAACTCTGAGAATCTGTGGCATACCAGGATTAGTATGCCGAAAGCAAGACCAAGCAGCTGAGCTGATACCTCCCAAACTTCCTCCTGAAACATTTGGGCAATCAGTCAAGAGAAAAAGCCTTGCACAATATTCTAATGTTTCCATCACCAGATTATGAGTATACCTTTGCCGCTACATCTCCCAGATTTCCTGAGACTGCAAAATGGTTTTGGATCACGCGGAATGAAGGATCTTTTAGACCTCTTGCTACAGCCTATAGTTAATGTTGAGCACTTTAGTAAAATCCTTAAAACATTTAATGAATTGGCAATCGAAATCCTGATTTGATCCCATCCAACATATAGGATTTGACGGCAAGAAGAGCACAGATTCTCCTTTGAAGTTTTACAGTTTTCTCTTCTAAAGAGGGAAGTGAATACCAGGACATATGTGTATATAACAGTTATACATTCCAAGTACGAGAAAAATATGAACAGTACAAGCAAAAGCTCTTCCAAGCAGATTACCTTGGCAAGATTTCCAAGAGATGCCAATGGTAGGAAATAGGCAGGATAAACTTGGGTATTTAGATCAAAGATGCTGCATGATGAATTAACAAATCTCATAATTCTGTTAACACTAAAGTAAATTAACTTCTCTCAGTAAGATCAACGATGTTACACAGACCTTCCAGCACTGCCAATGAGATCTGCATACATGCGCCATTGTTTTGGATCATCATCAAAAAGATTTCCAAAGCGCCCACCTGGAGAGAGAGAGCAACAGTTACTAATAATATTCAACACAAACATTTCCCCCTTCAGCCCTGATCACAGAGACAGACCAATGAATAAGCGCCCAACAGCTCCAATGCCATCTTTTGCCACCCATCTGCAGAAACAATCCCAGAACTTACAGCCTAATCCAATTTAAGACTAGATAGAAATCCAATAAAAAATATGCATAGACTATATGAAACTGCAGATTACTTGATGGCAGCAGCAGAAGCAGCAGCAGTTGTTCCTGAGAAAGAATTGATACCCACAGCCTGAAGCATAGAAATCAGTAAATTTTTTATACAAGTAAACTGCACCCAAAATATCTAGGAGCAGCAGAACGATTTCATAGAAGTGCATAATGCATCACAACAAGCATCATGTAAGTTCAGACAGTTAAGCTAACATGACAAGATATAGCAGAGGAAACTTAATCATTCTATTTCAATTAGAAACTACCGTATACCACTCCTAACACCACATGGAACCACACAGCAGTATCAGGAAAAGCTGAAAAGTTCAAAGGAAAACCCTTCCTTTAATTTATTTACATAACTAGAAGATTACTGTGCCAAGTGAGAATCATTTCATCACAGTACAACAAGATCTTCTCAGGTTTATTGACTAAATGAACAGTCTACAGTATCTTGATTCCAAATACAGATTCTGAAGCAAAGTTAATGTCCAGAGTTAAATCGACATGCCTTTAGGAGACTTGACGTGACTAATGTGTGACAGATCCATGCAGTAACATTGGTAGGGAACTGTAGCAACATGTATTGCAAGTAATCATCTGAAACTGATGCTGTATCAGAAGAAAGAAGGTTCAGAAAGTCGAACTGCGGAGAGCTACAGAACCAGAAAAATAAATTTCAAAAGATTATATATATGGAAAAAAACATGGAGCAAAAAATAAAAGTCCAAAGGCGATTATTGTAACCTGGGAAACCGGCAGGTAAAACAAAATCCTTGACAGTACCGGGAAGCCAGGATAAAGATGTGTCAGAAAAATGTGAGCCCTGGAACTTATCATCCGTAGAACCATGCTCCACGAGAAAGGTTTGTACTTGCCATTCATCCTCTAACACGTACCTGCTTTCAAGAAAACATCTCAGAGCTTTTCCCTGGATTCGGTTAATAAATATGTAAAAACAGGTATTTGATTACTTCTATCATGTAAGCAACTCAAGGACTCTCATCTTCTCAGCACTTCACTTGAATTATGAAGGGGGATGGATTCAAGTCACAAACTAATATATTCAATTTTGGAAAAAGTCTAAAAAGATGTAGAATGAGAGATGTGTTAAGTAGCGACCTTTTAGCTCTGCCATTGTCATATCTCTCCACCAAAACCACATGCGGCTGGCCCTTATCTCTACAAATTAAACAAATCCAAAACGAATAACTTTAGACAGAGACACACAAATACAAAACAGCTCCAGAACCACTGCAAGCAAGAGCAAATGAGCAATGGGTTCTTAAGTCTACTAAAATAAGGAACGTTAGTGTAATGAAACCAAGAAATTTACTATCAACCATGCAAGCAAACGGCGGACCAGTCAAGAGGCTATTACCTTTGATTGTCAGTCTCTTCTTCTTCTGGAAGATTAGATTGAGTGTAAGAGTGCAGAATTTGCAGATGGCACGCTCTGTTTCCAGCACTCTTTCTTGAAGACTCAAAAGCAAGAATAGGGACTGAGAGATGCAGAGCGTAAGCCATTCCAGCTTTAAAATCGGAGATGAGCGTAACGGGTTGCGGTATGTTCTTCTTCTGCAGTAAGTGCCTTCTATCCGATTTTCTGGTTCCTCGACCAATCAAATGAACGGCTCCACGTACCGTCGCCGGTCCAACGTACGGTCTTATTTCACCCGGTTCGATATCCCTTAGTAGTTGACCTGATTAAGCAGCCATATTCGTTGATTCACGGATCATCAAGCGGTGATGGACTGGTGCAAAAACTGTGTCGTTTAAAGAGTATACTTGGTGACGGGTTTGAAGATGGGCCCGCTCAATAGTATACTTTGTGCTTTTTCAAATTTATTCCTGTGATCTACCCTTGATTACATGAAAAGGGGTGTACTGAGAAAGGGTGTATTTAGCCGTTGATCATTGCTTTTTGATATTCTGGAGGAAAGATAAAATACTAGCACACAAAAAATGTCTTACAAAAGCACTACTCCTAGATACAGATGTTTTTCGCAAACACTAATTACCCTAGTGATAGCCGGCATCGGCAAAAGAATGGGATGGGATCCTGGCTGGCACATACATTGTATAACAACAGAACAATGCCAGGGCAAACAACAATTGGCAGCTGAAGAATTCTCACATCTAAGACTAATACAGATTGGCAAAAGAAAATTCCCATGAATAATATCCATTTGTGGTGGAACAGGACCTCTACAGGAAATTAGTGGTTCAAACATTGCAATGTCATTCAATCTTGGCATTCTGGTTTTGTTTCTTGCGATTTTCCTCTGTGATTCTTTGAAACTCTTTCTCACTTGCCGCAATAAGACGTTTAACGATGTCAAAGGTGGTAAGCCTAATGCTGCGGTAGGAAAAGAAGTAAAGGGTGTTAGGTGATTAGAGTAAGAACAATGACAGTAAACTGAGGCTCAGAACGTACATTAACTCATTTATGAAGAGTAAGGTCAGAGTTATTGTCCTCTGCTGACTGCGATAAACATATAATTGTTGCAACATAAATAATATCCTACTCATATCAAATCACAAGATTTGCATAACCTAGAAGGCACAGATCCATCCTCAATGATGAAGCCAAGGCCAAAAATGATGGTAGAAACTCAAACAAAGCACAATGGATTAATTGCATTAGCATATGCATGAAATATCAAGTGTGCCACCATTATCTTTGAAAGATGTATCGAGAAGTCAGCTAGTTCCCTACATTTCTAAGGTTCTTATATAAAATGGTTGGAATTAGTGTCAAGAGGTAAATCACCATTCAAAATCTTAAAAGAACTAAGCCAGGGCGTGCTGAACTGAAACTTTGACTATAAAATTGTGAACTAGAATCCCCCAATTCATCTAACAAACAAAATGAGATACCATATTGAAAATTTGAGAAGCAAGAAAATCTAAGTAATGCAACAGAATGAATGTGAACCTGCTGTTTGGTAGGTTTTTTAACGCATTGGGCAGGAAACCCCGGTACAATCCAATAACTCCATCACGTTCCATAATACCTGCATCAAATAAAGGAAACAAAATAAATTGAACTCATCTAATATTTGAAAATTTAACTTCCCGCAAAACAATGAAAAAATGAAGCACAAGGCCCAAGAAATAAATAAATAAAACTAAATATTGACAATTATAACATATAGCAACATATGAAACTATCTGATGAATTCTTAACAGGAGTACAGCTTGACAAACGTGCCATGTGTAGAACAGGAGAGAGAATTTCATAGCATAAAACCAGCAATTCCTTATCAAGTTGCTGATTATTGACTGTTAAAAAACTGTACATCCAAGAAAACCTTGAAACGACTGGGTCCATTCCACATTGATTCATTTGCAATTTAAATTGATCCAACCAAAAGGCCTCCTGCTAGAAGTCACAGCTCCATTAAAAGTTCAAGTCCTTTTCCAATGAAAACCTGACACTTACAACTTAAATTAACATGCTTTTGGCATGTCATAGCCCAAACACACACATGAACATACAAATGTGAAGACAGGAATTATTAGTAAAAAACTTGTATAGTAATCTCCTCATAAAATAGAAATCTCCAAGCATACCAAAAGTATATATCTGATAGTAACTGCTGAATGTAGAACACTTTATATTGTTGGAAACGCATATACCTTTCCAGGCTCCCTAAACAAAGAATGTGCTTCATTTTTAAAGCTACACAAGTTATATGCTAGCCAAGAAAAGGAAGTTTTTTTCCAAAAGCAACACACGTACACACAAATTTATAATTAAAAATTTTACACAGATATCAAATACATCTGTAACGTTCTAACATTTTACTACTTTTTCTATAATATACAAAGTTACACACCATTTGATTTCATGCTAATATGATGTTTGGTGGTTTTATATTTGTGACAAGGTAATAATAGCTAGAAGCATCAACTTACCAGCAAAGGCATCCAGAACCGACTTGTAAGGTGTACCCTTCATTTGCATTTGTCTTCGGATGGTGTCCAATGGATAGCATGTGAGTGTGGCAACACCAGCTGACACCACAGCTGTCAGTAGAGATGATTGAGTCTTCTGTCGATGCTTCTCAGGCAAGGCCTTTTTTACCCTGTTGTTTACAAAAGACATCAACGCAAACATTATTTTCCAAAAACAAAACATTGTCATTTTATTCGAGCTGAATATAGAATAGATAAAGGTTATTAGTGAACTCACAAATCGAAAATGCAAAAGTTCACAGCAATATATGGTGCTATTCCAATAAGAGAGGGTCCAAGCCCATAATAAAATGATGCTACTCCTTCCTCTCGTAACATGGTTAAGGCAACCTGGAAGCAATGCACTAAAATCAGTTTTCTTATAAGAGATCATCTTTATAAATAAAATTCAAGTGGGTCAATCATACCTCAGACATGGTTCGATACCCTGGTTCAACTGCTAAGCGTAATCTCAGAACATCTAAAGGATATGTTATCTACACAGACAAATAGATATTGTGTCAAAAGATACAAGAGAAAGCAAGTTGGTATGAGAGGAGTTATAATAGTAACAAATATCCAGAAAAATAGAAATTGGTGCCTAAAAGATAGTTCAAATGTAGGAAAATACTCATATTCCATATAACACGAGCATTATTATTAAGAGAACCAATTAATGACAACAGCAAGCAAGCTCATGAACTACAATTTAGCAAGCCCTTATACAGCAAGTGCACTCACAAAAGTGGATGTCATGCCAGCACAAGCACCCGCTGCAAGCCTTCCAATAACAGAGAGCTCACCATCCTTATCCTTAAAGAGTTTCTAAACGTTCAAAAGAAAAGATGAATCAAATGTCTTGGTGATATAAAGTTCATATACATATATTCATGAGCCAGAAAAACATTTCTCAACATTACCTTGTAAGTTTCATATGCAAAGAGCTGGACAGCACTATAAGGTATGATCCGTATCACCTGAATAAGGAAAACTACTACATTAAAAGCAGATCAAAAAATTACCACAATCACCGGAGAAAATGAAATCTTAAAATAATATACAGAGCGACAAAAACAAAGGACCTGAGGGAGGTTTCCTTTCCAGTACCCTTTAATTCCTTCTTCCTTTGCTATCAATGCAATGGCCTGCAGTCAATCCAAAACAAGCAACATTATTAAGATAATGATCAACAGCCGAAAGATAACAAACAAGGAAATTATGAGGATAACACCAACGCATCTCATGCAACTACTTCCAACCAATAGAGACAAAATAATTAAGCATAGGAAACAAGTTATTTGAAAATAGAGTTAAAAGAATACCTCGACGAAACCAATTGCGTTCTTGGCACTTTCTTGCCCAACTCTCACTCCATGAGTCTGTAAACAAATTATATTACATCATATTTAAGCAGTCAGCAATATTTCAATGGAGGCTCATTGTTGCAACAAGTCCAATCACTAAGTTCAGCCCTGTATACGAGTGGAAATGTCAAATATTTTTGGCACAATAACCATAAGGAAGAGATTAGGAAGAAACTTGGATAATGAAATAAATTAGTGACCGATTTACAAATAATCCAAAGAATTTGCAACAATTATCCGATTTTGCAACAATTTTCTCGGGAACCAAACAAACAACTAAAGGGAAGGAGGGGGGGGGGGTGTTGTACATAAATGTTACAGAACTTGAAACGTCGTTGTATGGAACAGAATTCGCATTGCAATACACGCGACAAAAGTCAGCTCAAAGAGCGAAATAGAAACAACACCTGCATAAGTAGCTTGATGCGGTCAAGAGGAGCTGTGACGGTTTTGGCAGCGGCTCCAGCGATGGCGCCAGCTGCGAAAATCGCGGCGTCTCTCGGCACGTAAGCGAGTATAGCTAACGGATGTTTGAGGAGCTGAGTTGAACTCGGCTCGAACTCTTTCTGGCTTCTCCTCTCTGCCATTGCAAGACATGCAAATTTACCTACTCTTCCACTCCCTCCACCACCGCCAGCAAAATTAACACTCCAACTAAACTGCGAGTCGGTTTTCCACAACGGTTGTTCGTGGTCCGACGTCGTTTCGGCTAAACCGAACTGACAGCTTTTCAGGCTCGGAGTGTTTCTAAACGTGACAACGGCTTTCTCTTCTCTCATGGCTCCACTTAGAATTTTGAATTTTAGGCAGGTGCGGAGAAGAGATAAGGCGCTGAGGTCGTTGCAGAGACGCAACAGAGAAAACGAAATGAATCAGGGGGGGGATCTTTTCATATTTAAGCCCCTGAATTTTTATGATTCCGTGTGTGCCGGTCTATGGAAGAGTTGGTGAGCGTAGCGTAGAATTTTTTCATAGGGGTAATTCCCATTTGCCACTATATTTATTAAAATTACACTTTTACACACATATTTTAACAATAAGACAAATACCTTTAACATTTTATTTTTATTTATTTTTAATTTAATAACCCAATTTCCTCACCGACCCAACCAATTTTATTAACTAGTACTCACAAAAAATTGATATATTTATTTAATATTTTATATAATTCTAAATATTTTTAATATGTTGTTCAATAATTTATATTTGTAAATATTTTTCAAAGATATATATTTTCAAATCATTATATATTTAAGTTAAAATATATATTAAATAAAATGATACGATATTTATATTGATTAAAAAATATATTTTTGTTAATATATTTCAAGAATATAGCAAATTTAATCTATTTTAAAATATTTATTAAATAAAATATTTGACTATTTATACCAATAGTATGATTTATTTAGATATCTATGATTTATTTTAAAATTGTATAGAATTTTCTTACATTATCGATTTTAAATGTCAATAATTAAGCACGTAAAAATATTATATAAAATTATTTTAATAATTTTTAAATTTTTTTTAGTAATTTAACAATTAAATTCAAAAATTTTACTATTGAGTCGATATTAAAAAATATTTATACGTAAAATTATTATTTATATAATATTATTGTTTTTTACTCAGACTTTAAATATAAATATTTGTATTCTAACTTTATATGTAAATCTTGATAATTCAAACTTTGGAAATAGAATTACACAAATTCAAACCAAAACAACAAACGATTTCCCCCTTTATTATAATAATGGTGGTAGTACAAGAGAGGAGAACCTATTTTGGTTTCTACCATCACTTCATGGGCAAATTGATATACAAACAAACTTTCACTCAGTTATTAAAAAAACTTTCCTGAGAGATCATTCTATAGAATATCACAATACGATTTTATATAAGCTGCTGCCAGCCTGCCTTCAAAGCTTCAATGGCATTCACCAATTCACTCCAAAATCCATCTCAGCTGAGAAGGCCGGCTGGCATCCATGGCAACTATTGCGGAGAAGTAAAATGCAGTACTGTCGGCTTTCATCAGGCGACGCCAAATGATAAAAAAAAAAAAGAAAAGAAAAGTAAAGTAACAAATGCATTTCATCTCTGTTGAAGCTTCAATCAATCGAATCGAAGAGTGACCACGGAAGGCCAGATTAAGCCTGTGTTTATTGGAGTTGCACAGTTAATCACATGCTCTGTAACATTATATTGCAGCGATGAACGTCTAAATGATGAACTATGACTTACTTGTTAAACTCTGAAGATTGCACCAATTGATGGTTGAAGACCCAAGTTGACCAGATTTGCTGAGTCTGAGAAGAACAAAATATTTATAAGTATGAGTTGGGTTACTGATTGATGGAGAAAAAAATAGTTAAACCGTAAAACAGTGATGTAATGTAAATATTTACTTAGAGGTCTGTGGTTTACGAAGAAGCATGCTCCAATAGTTATGTAGCAGAGCAGAAGAACCATTCCTTTCATGTAATGGGAAGTTCCATCCTGAAAATATTAACAACAAAAGACGTTCGTTCTGATTGAACTAAAAATTATTAAAATAATTTTATTCATGTTACTTCTCCTTGCATGAATGAGATAGAATCTTACCTGTAAAGTGAAAGATGTGGCGATAATAGCTAGAGCAAGAGAGCCAGTTTCAAGGAGATTGAAGTTAAGATCCATTGTAATTCCCATTATCCAAGAAACAATCACGCATAATGGAACCACAAATACAGCAATCTGAGTTGCAGAACCCAAAGCAACGCCTAGGGATATGTCCTGCATTTTGTGCACAGAATTTCTATATTTACTGAGATTATGTGTAGATGAAACGGATAGAATTCAGGAACTGCTTGAGTTGTCAACTCACCAGCTTGTTTTTGAAAGCAAATATGATTGCTCCTGCATGTTCAGCTGCATTTCCAACAATTGGTACCAAGATAACGCTGATGAAGCTTACAGAAATCCCCCAAGATTCTGAAGCTTCCTGAAAATTATAATAGAGAGTGCGATTTAGTTATTTTTACGCTGAATTCAAATACAGTATCAAAGACAGTGAAGTCATTTAGTTACCTCAATTGTGCCGACTACGTATTCTGATAATAAGGCAATGACAGCAGTCATCCCGACAAGCCAGGCAAAGCCACTCCAAAACCCTATCACAGCCGTTTCTTCCGGGACATTATCGTCTTCCTCTGAGTCCTGATCAATCCAAATTTGCCAAAATGTTTTTTAAGCATCACTTCAAAGTAAATTGTGAAATGAAAATATTTTCAGCTGAATTGTCACTCATTAATTTCTTCAGAATATTTATTACCTCTTGAGCTTCAAAAAACTGCCTGTGTGTCCACAGTTGGAAGACTAGGTAAGCAAAGTATGCAATCAACATTATAACACTGCTGGCCCGCGATAGCTGCAGGGTTGGGTCCGCAGTAAACGCAGCAGAATTCCCAGCATATTTGAAAAGCATTGGCAACATGTGGCACAACAATGCAAGCAGCAGCATCAGTGAGTTGACATCTGCTTGTTTCTGCCAAAACCAACAGCCATGCTATCACTTTACTTAATTATCACCAACTGGATAAATTATATATAAAAAACCCAAAACTGGAAACTGGAAATACATAAATTAAACAAAATAATTCACTTACTCTATCATATTTTTGTTGCTTTCCAAGATTGGCAATGCCCCCACAGAAGAGAGAAGTGCCAAGAACCAGAAGAAGGTTTGAAAGGATGGAACCCAAGAGGGAATACTTGACGACGTCTATTTTCCGTTGGGATAGAGCAAAAATTGCTATGATAAGCTCCGTAGCATTACCGCATGTTGCATTCAGTAGTCCTCCCACTGTCAAAACCAAATAAATGGCAAGTTATAAGTTACTGCAGGACTGTAAAACAAGATCACAGTAGTTTCATCAGCTGAAATTGCAATGTTTTTCTGGTTAATTTTGATTCTATGGATTGATATATGTAGAACACATGTCAATCGTACAGTGATATTACGCCTAACTCGCAGAAGAGGTTGAAAGAAAGGTTGGCAATGTCAGACGGAATCTATATATATGCCTGGAATTATTGTATTTTTGTAGTCATATAGGATAGGAATAGATACCCAACGGCATGTTTCGGCTCTTGTTTACAGACTAAGACAAAAGCAGTTTCTAGGTTTTGTCGTTTAAAGAAGAATTAGGGTTACTTCCATTTCATTCATTTTCTGGTGATTGTAATGTTACAGCTGAGCTGCCGTGTTTAAGGACGTAAATTACCTGTTGGGCCTGTGTAGAAAGCAATTTGCCTGCAATTTCAAGATCGAAAAACACAAAGTTCGAAAGAAAAATGAATCAATGATGATCAGAAATCAATAATTAACAAGAACTACACAATAAAAAAATGCCCTTACTCTGTCAGAAAGCTGACACGTTCTGCGAGAGGGGTCAGTCCAAGTAAGCTCAGAGCGAAAATCCATGGCTGCGTAAGATAAATCATAATAAGAAATGCATCAGGAATAGTATTTTCTTTCAGGATCTTGATTCATTCGTAATTTATCAACCCAAATTCTAATTGCTCTCCTTATTAATTGGTAAGTTTCAATCAATATCGAAGAAATAAGACTACGCAGACTCACTTTTCCAAGGCCGTAACACTGAACAATTATGGCTAACGGAATGGCTGGGAACAAAACTGAAAGCTTCGTCCCCAGAATAACTTCTTGAAGATTAGCAAGCAACAGTCTAAGACAGGGAAACCGAATTTTCGAAACAAGGGTGAGATCAGATTTTTTGCGCAAGGAAGAAGATGACATGTTGTGAGCAGTTCTGCCATGTCGCATCTCCTTGCTCAACCCCTTAAGGTTGCCATTCTCCATCATCCATGGCTCTGTGGACGCCATTTTTGTTTTCTCTCTGCTGCTAAACCAGAAAATGTAACGGTAACAACAATTTCGGGGTACGCGATATCTAAATTCTTTTCTCTGAGTGAAGAATGCAGTGAGAGGGTACTGTTATAAATAGATGCAATATTATGACAAGATTGCATCTTCCTGGAAACTTCATTTTTTGGTTCTTTGTGTTGCAGATCAGGCAAGACACGTGTCCGCCATCAATTTGTTCTACCAGAAGAATTTGTGTTTTAATTTTTTTAATTTTTTAATTATTTTTAGTCATTATAAAATAGGGTGTGCGGCGTGTATAGGATAATTATTTACTTCTGAAGTTAAGATGATTCTTCTATTATTGACTTCCGTGCATTTCCACGTACGGGTGGTCGGTCGATACTGACCGTGACTGAAGAGTGAAAAATCTTTCCTCCGTCATCCCAAATCAGTCAAACTAGTCAAATGGTTGATGCAGCGGCTGTTCGGAAATTGGAGCCCTGTTTATAGTATCACCATTAACAGTTTTATTTTTAGTACAAATTAATTAAATTGAGGTAGGGGATTTAGAGCAAGGATGGCAAAATTTTTCTCAAGAATGGAAGCCTCCGTTAGGCACATCGCCGTTGACGGTGAAAACCGGAAAGCAAAATTATTCTAGAACTAGAAAGGAGCAGGACAGAGATCTATTCTCGTTCTCATTCCCCTTCTCAAAGTACAGCAAGGATAGAGATAGGGACAATCCCGATTCTCACCACGTTTTTTTTCGTATTTATATTATAATATATTAAAATTAAAAATAAAACTATTTTACCCGTTTCTTAATTAAAAATTTATCAAAATAAAAAATAATAATTAATTATATTAAATTAATTGATGAGTTATAATTATTGAATTATTATTTTTAGTATATTAACATAAAATTAATAAAAAATAACTCTCAAGATTTTAATTTTTTATGTATTAAATATTTTTTTTTGCAAAATTAACAAAAAGATT
This sequence comes from Swietenia macrophylla, assembly GCA_032401905.1. Taxonomy (NCBI): domain Eukaryota; kingdom Viridiplantae; phylum Streptophyta; class Magnoliopsida; order Sapindales; family Meliaceae; genus Swietenia; species Swietenia macrophylla. Next base: position 3,033,097 of record CP135576.1, read on the forward strand.
TAATTTTTTAAAAAATTAATACAAAATTTAATAAAATTTTAAAAATTTTGTTTAAATAATTGTTTTATTATTTTTATTAAAAGTTATTGTTATAATTTATTAATACGTTAATTTATTAATATATGTATATAAATTAAAATAAATAATTTATTTATTTTTATTTGATTTCATTAATTTTTATATAAATTAATTAATTAATTATTTATTTAATATTATTAAATAGCAAGGGCCAGTACGGAAAACTTTTCTGCGTCTGTTCCCGGCATGTTGCGATCCCTAGTTAAGAGTTGTTCGGATAGGTTAACTAATTTTAAAACACGTATTTATTGTTTTTGTCTGTACGTTTCAAAAGACAAAAGGAGCATGAATTCACGTTCAGCAGAAATTAAATGCCGTATACAAACACATTTTCACCGTACATGCATTAACCAACGTCGGCCAAAAATTTTCAGGACGCAGAAGACAAGATCATCACAAGTTCTTACATCTCAAGATCTGGAAATAGACGATGCGAACACCAACGACCAACAAAATCGTGAATACGCCAAACCTTGTAGCCAATCACAATTATATCGTGGGAAATATCTGGTCCTGTAGCACTTGCCGTTCCGTGAGCTACTTCTCTTCTTCGACGACGAGTGCATCCATCATACGGCACCGTCAAAGTAGGGAAAGAAAATGGACGTACAACCAACCGTACGGGCAAAATAGGAAACTTCCTGGAAACTTCGTTCAAGTAAGCTACAGTGTTAATGCAAACGAAAATGACGAACTGCAGTCATTTTGCTTGTGATCAATGCCATACTCTCTTATCAGAGACACAAGTACACGTGTAACAATCCTAAACACATAATATAATAAGAAAAAGTCTTAAACGAGTAATACTGCGTATCATCATAATTAATATAATAAAATTATTAAATTAATCAAATAAAATAAATTTATTTATTAATATAAATAAAAAAATTTTAAAAAAATTTACTTAAAATTTTTACTGTTATCCTGTAGAGATGGGATTTTAGTTGCTGTTTGAGTTCTCAAGGGGTAAAGAAACTGGGAAGGTGGGGAGAAGCTTCCCAATTTTAATTTTAGTGAACGAGCTCTGTGTGTATAAAATTGGCAGTCGAAACTGTCAAAATTGTTGAAGAAGATCGTCAACTCGGGGTTTCTATTAGTTTCATTCTTTCACTCTCGGAGGATGGTGATTACTTTCACGTACAAAGTATGGCCAGGTAGAGATCCCTTGTGCAGTTGATATTTTAATTTAATTATTTTATGCATCTTTCTTCGCCATTGTGTACCCAATTTTTAGGTACTTAACCACTACTCTCCTAACTTTTACACGAATTTATTTGTTTATTTATTCTAATTTGATTCTAATTATTGTAGCATAAACTAACATATACTGTGAATGGTATAAGTTATATATTTAAGATTTTTTCTAACATATATCGATCATGTGAATCAACATTGCGAATGGTATAATCTATATATTTCAGATTTTCTCTTAACATATGTCGATTAACATGCTGAAAATTATCTGCCCATGTCCACCTTCATCGACAACACTCTTTAGCAATATTGCCCTCTTCAATTCCTCAATTTCAATCCATATTTCTGCCTAATTCCTCTCGGTGGAACACTCTACATGTAGATATATAGACATCGATTGATCATTATCACAACACAATCGGGTCCAGTGTGTTGTCTTCATCGATGAATATATTTTTGGTGTGTTGACTCTTTGCTGCAGTTAACGGTCATCTACAGTAGCAGCTGCTTCATATCATATCACTCGATTCCAAAACTTAAGCCTGCAGTCCTCATCCGAAAATCTGCCCCACATCGCTCTGCTTCCGCGAAGTTTCGCTTCCTATACACTACAACTTACCCCGTCGGTTTCCTTTAGATTTCTGCGTATCAAACTCCTTTAAATCTTGTGTCACACTGTCCCTACTACATTTATGAATGGTAGATAAAGATCGAAGTATTATCCTACACCCTTCCCTTCAAGACGATGTCGTGCTGTTAAGGTAAGCAGCAACAGCACCCCACCGCCACCACTACATTTATGAATGGTGTTTAAATAGCACTGTTTTCACTTTGCATATGGTTATGGGTTTTGATATTTTTATTTCTAGAGTACGACGGGGTGCATGTTCTTAGTTTATATGTTTATATGAAGTGGTCCAAAGCCATTGCTATTGATGGCAATTTGTCAAATTGGAATTGCCTTGCTACCAAAAAATGGTAAAAGATAATTCTATCACATTAATAATATTAATATAATAATATTATTTATTATTTATTAATTAAAAAATTTTATTTGTATTAATATAATTAATATAATATAATTATTTTATTTAAAAAAATTTTAATAATTTATAAATAATATATATAAAAAGAAAAATATACGTGAAAGTAGACGAATTTACACAGTCGCACGTGACATGCATTTATATCGTCTGCTGCATGGCAACTGCACGTAACGGTGGTTCAATTTCTCTACCAACGACCGACTATGAAAAGGTTCGGTACAATAATGCAGTGCTGAAAATTAAAATAACTACCTGGTCAGATTTATTATCTTCGTACTTTCATGTTGACTGACTGTTCATTTACTGTGCAGTAAATCTTTAATATAAATTTATTAAATGGGTCATACTATGGTGTATCAACCTTTTTTTGCTTTCCTCAATTCTTTCGTTCTTATTCTCAACTTTCGCTCGTCGTAATCGTCGACTCTTATGCTATAGTTCTCAACTTAATCTTTATAATTTTTTTAATTTTTTAAATTATAAAAAAATAAAAAATTATAAAAACTAAAATTTAATATAAAAATAAATATACGACACAAATGAATACATCATAGACTTGTTTTTATTAAATAATTATAAGAAAATAATAATAAATACTTTAAGCAAAACTATCCTTTACACCGGCGTAATATTAGAATATAAATTTTTATACCAAATATTGTGTACAATTATTATTATATTATTATTATTATTATGTGTTTTACACACACATATATTGTCATAAAATCGAGAATTTTTTAATTTTATATAATTTTTTTACTCTAATTTTTCAATCATTAGATTAAAATATTTTTAGTAATTGAGATCAAATATAACTTATGTAATTAATATATTATAATAATATACATATAAAATACAATTTCAATCATTTAATTAAATTTTATTTAATAGTGTATAAATTATATAAAAGATTATATAAAAATAATAATTTTATATAATTTTTTATACTAATTTCTCAACTGTTAGATCAATACACTTTTAATAATTAAGATTAAATTTAGTACATGTATAAATTATGATATATTAATTACACAAATTAGATTTAATATCAATAAGTAAAAGTGTATTAATCTAATGGTTAAAAAATTATATAAAATTAAGGAAATTTTAATTTTTATCTTACTTTTTATATACAATATTAATGATTATAATTTACTACATTTTTTTTTTTTTTTTGCATAAATACTTCAAAATATTCAAAAGAATATCACAAAAAAATAAAAATAGTGAATTATTTTTGAAAAATTTACCAAAAAGATTATAAATGGCATTAGTCAAACTCTCACTTAAAAATACATGTAAAATTAAAATATAAAATTTATATTGTAAATGATATTTAATAAATTAAATAATTATATAACTGTCGTAAAATTTAAAGGTATATCGTAAATCATATCAATTAAGATATAAATTTTAGATTTTAATCCAGAAATTATAGTGTTATGGCTTTTCTTAATGCTTCTAACATTTCTTTAATCCGATGACAAGTTCATGGACATTGGCACGGAGAGCTTTGAAAGCTAAAACCAGCAATTGTTTATCAAAATTAATTTGCATAACAAACTTCGCAAGGAACCTGTTCTAACTACATGTTGATTCATAGCGCCAGGAGTCCAAGGCTCATATACAGCGAGATCCAATTTGTTTTAATTCGAGACTGACTTCAGTTGCCAACTCTATATATGGTCCGGTAGCAGCTGATTATCTAAGCTTTTGATGCAATACACACGGGAACCCAAGATGCTTCAATTCAAGACCGGCATTCTCACAACCAGTGAAGAAAACCAACACATCTTCTTCCCTGATTCTTCGTCACCAACTCATTTAAAATGCTGGCCGGGGCAGAACCTCGACAGTTCCTGCACGGAAGAGGAACCCAATTAGCACAATGACCAATCAGTTTCTGCTTTCTCCTGATACTACAGGGAAGAAAACAATAAGTGCATTGTCATCATTCTGCTCATTCTTTGCACTAGGACCTACAAGCAACTGCAGGAACCATAACACTAGAATTGTCGCCTTCCAGCACCGGCTAAGAGTGATGGCTTCTGCACCAGAAAATGGAAAATGGATAGACCCACGATAAAAACTTAACCGAATCTTGATGCTCTAGCCTCTTGCCTTCAGAGAACTCCAGATTTCCATAGACAACAGACACGAGAAGTATTTGCCCAGAGTGTTACGAGGCCTTGTCAGTTTTCCTGGGTTATATATTCCCAGGTTACTAGATTGTCCTCATTAAATTACCAGATCGTTATAGTTAGACATTGTGATATCAAGATGCATTGCTTTCCTGAGAAAAATAGCCAGATGTTACGTAACCGGGCTGAAGGCATAGAAGGGGGCAGAAGACAAGTTTAATTTAGCTCGCATACATGACACAAAAACAAATTTGAAATAAGTCTAGCTTTCAAAAGGTACAAATCACCCTAAAAGTAAATAATTGGAGAAATTTTTTAAATATTTAACTTTTAATTTTCTCTCACGTTCGGATAAAAATTAAAAAATTAATTTTGATCGTTAAAAATAATTTTTGTAGAATAAATTTTAACCATTAATTTCACTCATTTTCAACTATAAATAAATATTACTTTTTTAAACTAAAAAATTTACTAAAAGTATAATTCAAGTAATTCTAAAAAATTATAAAATTTTATAGTCTTATAATTTTTTAATTCAATTCAAACATTATTTTTTAAGTTCTCTTATAATTTTTTTATTTTTATTAGTTTCTTAAACATATTAGTATACACAAAATTATCTTTGATGCAAGGATTAAAATTTGTTTAGTGTATTAACTATGCTTGTTTAATGTATTAACTAAGCGGGTTCAAATAAAACATAATATCCTATGGCACAAACCTCTAGTGCCACTGCCAAAACTTCAATTTCAAAGACTGTAGTGGAGTAGTTTTCATAGAAATCAAAGATAACAAAATTCAAGGAGTTCACAAAAACAACTTGTAGTTCATAAAATTAAAAAAATAACACAAAATTTGCATACTTTAGTAGACAAAATCTGATATAAAATTTATAAATTAAAATTAAAATTTATTCTCATACACAAACTTATAAATTTGGGTTAATATAAAATCACATATTTAACTTTATTTTAGATAAAATTATAAATTTTAAATAAGAACATCAGTATAACTGGTGTAGTGTGATTATTAAGTAGGAACATCACTATAATTGTTGTAGCGTAATTATTTAATTAATAAAATAAAAAATTTGATAATAAATAGAATAAATTTTAAAAATATTATATTTAATTATTATGATAAAAAAAATTTATATGACTGATTTATTTAATATTTTTAAATGAAATTTATATTTGGGTATCATGAAGGCAGCCCAATTCAACCATGGGCTAAGCCCATTCAAAGTGGCCCATTATTAATTTTATTCTTCGTGGATTTACAGTCGTGTTTTGAGTTTGACAATGTCAACGTCTTAAACCTGTAGGACTGACGCAAAGGGCAAATTCCGGCGTATTTACGCCACCGCCTAATTATAAAACAAATATCAAATCAACCACGTGGGTGTATATTGACCGTCAATCTATAAAGGTATCGTGAATCATAAGCGTCCATCTCACTCACCGCCTTGCCTGAATCGTTATATAAAATCACGGGTCCTCTTACCTGCTTTACATAATATTCTCATCATCTTCTCTTGTTTTGGTAAGATTCGATCTCTATGGAGCATCATCTAAGCGGTCGGTCGATGGCATCTGTTGGACCGGAGATTGATGATTTACGTTTTGGAGGCCTGTTCTAATGAAGCTGTGATCTTATTTCTTAAATCAACGTCGGAATCGGCCTTGTTCGACCTCATGATTGTTTCTATTATGTCGATTCAAGGTTTGAATCCTGCGATGGATATTAATTCAGATTCTCTTTTGTTGTTGTAGGACATGATTTTAAAGAATTACATGGATTCTTTGATATTGTTTGAAGGCTTGAGTATTGAATCCTGTTATTATCGCTAATTTAGTATGAATTTCTTGATTTTTCAAGATTTTTTTCACTGCATACATTAAGTTGGAATGGATACGCATAACTTTTCGAAATTTCTTGGCTGATTCACAGTTTTGGATATGTTATATTGCAAAAATTGAGATTGATGACTACGTTCGTATTATGATGCTTGTATTTGCATTGCTTGTTGGAATCATATGTAATTATTCAAAAGTTGGACTTATGAAGAATGTCGTTTTAGGAGTTTCTATATCGTCCTTATTAACCCTGATTTACATGTTTTCTTGCAGGTTTATATACTGGGTAGGCTGGATGGGGAGGTTAACCTCGTTATTTTTATCTTGTGGAAATATATGGCATCGAATCTGCGCTTGAAATCGAGGGGCCTTGTGCTGTGTAGTCTAACGATATGTGGAGCGAAGGGGGATCGGATTTTTATTTTGGATGTAAGAGATGTATCGGGGTGATGAAGACTAAAATTCAGGAGGCCAAGTCCTGATTATTCTTTGTCATCTGGCCTTTGCCATGGCAGGTGCGCTTGCATGGCAGGTCACCCCAATTTTAATAAATTTATTTTTCTGGTTTTAAGAGGAGATCGCACGGGAGTTGCCCGGGTTCTCCTCTTTTGTGTGTCGGTGTTGTGCTTCTTCTATCTTCCTTTCTACTAAATTTGCACCATCAACCACATGCGCGCCATGCATCATAGTGTTAATCAGGTTACCGGCAGTGGAGCTTTTCTTTGAGCTAAATTTGCACCAGAGCCATAACCACACTATGAGTGGATAACATCTTCATCAGCATCACAACTTTGTGACTCCTGATCACCATGCTAAGATTCATTCGCCCCGCTTAAAAGGTTTGGAACTATATACCCTGATAATTATTGAGCCTTTGGAGTTAAATTCTCTGCTAATTTTTTAGCCTATAGTTATAGTAGTATACGGGTTAGCCGATTTTGGCATTCCCACATCCTAATTTATCAGTACAGCCGATTCCATAGCCAATGTTACCATTCTCACTTCCTATTTTGTCAGTATACAATTGCTAACTCTTCAATCTGCCTTTATGAATATGGTTTCAAGTTGGCCAAAGGACCCATTTGATAATCTGCTGTGTACCTGAATGAATCATATTATTATTTTCACTTTGGCTATGGTAATGGGTAAAAGGCAAATAGTACCTACGATCATAGAAGGCCTCGTGGTGTTCTCTAATTTTGCCTACAAGCGATGGTTCGCAGCATTTACCTGATCAGTCATTTTGAATGCATGTATCTGTATACAAAAGTTGCCATTGTTGCTGCCAATAACTGCTGATCATACTTGAAGTTGGATTTCTAGTTGTTCAAATACATTCTAAACATGAATACTGCAATGTGTTTGGCTACCGTCCATTAAGAATATAGTTTATGGTGCTCGATGAAAGATGCTCATTCATCAAAATGTTTGTATTTTCCTCAATTCATCTAGCCTGTTGAAACTTATTTCATTCTCAAGAATATCACCTTGTCAAGAACCTTTTGTCTATGTATTGCTTTAATTTAATTGTGAGATGGCCTTGAATTTTGTACGGGACTGATGTCTTCTTTCCGGATTTATCGGAGAAGCTTGGAATGTGCAATGAATAGTAGAATTCCTTTCTTGTGGAAGCTTTGCGCATTTGTATGCAAGGTTCATTGTGCAGTGCTAGTGGAAGTGAAGTTTTTTCTAATTATGATCGATTAGTTTGGGAGCTCCTGGATTTTTCATTAGTTGCTGTACAACTGTTAGTAGAGTATTTGGGATCCTTGTAAATTTATATCTTTGGTGATATAGTCATTTGTCCTTTTCAATTACAAGTTTCTTGGGAGCATCAGAAGGTCATTTTGTGAAGATCAATAATATTGGTAGCTTCTTCGCGGATTTTTTGATTGTCCTTGATTTATTTTTGCCCACTTGCTCTTCTGATGGAGGTGATACCTTTGTGCCTCTACTGAGCCTGTGTCGAAGATGCGGATGGTATTTCAGTTTCTTTGTGTACTTATTTCTGGTTCCCGTGGAGGTCTGTTGAAAATTGTTAGTTATTCGTATATTTTCTTTGTTTCCTCTTTTTGATTTGATCCGGTTTAAATTCTTGAGAAATTCAGTATACAGATTGGAAACAATGAGCAACAGAAATGCGTGCGTGCGTGCGATGTGTGTGGTGAGGATTGGTTATGAACCCGATTGTGTATGTAGGTCATAATATGTGGAGGGCAGCGGAAATCTTTCCTCATTTATATGTTGCAGGCTTACGAGATGGCCTTTATGGTGTGTTTTCTAGCCTGAAGTCCGAATTTGAAATCTAAAATAGAAATTAATTTAGTATTTATTTGTTAAAATGATAATAAAAATAGGAATGAAATTAATGGGATTTTTGTAATAGGAATAAAAATTTAATTCTAGCAACGGGAATGGAAATTTAATTCAAAAAAATGTGGGGAAATGAAATTTTTATTTGTGAATTATCTATTATATTTTTATTTAAATAATAAATTATTTATTTTATTTTATTTGTTAACAAAATATATAAAATAAAAATAATAAATTATCTATTTTAGTTTTAATTTTTTAATAAAATTATTTAAGTTTTAAAAAATATAATAATTAGTAATATTTTTATAATAATTATTATGATAATTAATTATTAATAAAAATAATTTTTTGAGTAAATAAAAATAATGATGTTAAATATTAATTAAAGGTATTTTTTAATAATTCAAAATAACTTATTTTTTCATTTTAAATTCAATTCCATTACAAGGTAAATTTATGATTTTAGTTTATTTTGATTTTGATTTATATAATTAAAGTAAATAAATTATTCTAATATGGATATCAAATTTTGATTACAAATTAGTGTGTATATATTATTATATTAAAAATTTTGTAAAGATAAAATATATAAAATAAATAATATTTAAAATATAAATAAAAATTTTATAATATGTAATAAAAAAATTCAAACATATAATAAATAAAATTAAAAACATAAAATTTTAATATTAAAGTAAAAATAATATATGTATATTGTACAAGCGCGCGCGAGTTTTGTAGTCAATGCCTTACATAAAAAAAAGAAAATTGTTGATGGCCGTGAAGGGTTTTGTTCAGTCAATCAATCAATCTGAGGGAGTTCGTTCATTCCTCACAAGGTGGTGTGTCTTCTGGACTTTTTTATAATGTCTGTGTTGGTATTACTTACTTTGTGTACCAGCCGGCATTTGAACTGGCGGCCAATAACGGTTTGCATCATGCGGATTTTGCGGCAAAGAATGTAAGGTGTAGTAGGGTAGACGCATTTTATTTTTTAATTTAATATTAAATTAAATAAAAATTATATTTTTTTAAAAAATTTAAATAAAATAATTTTATAATTCAATATTATTAAAGTAGTAAGATTATTTAATTAATAAAATAAAAAATATATTTATTAATAACAAATAAATTTATTTATTATTTTAATTAAATAATAAATTTTTTTAATTTTTTATTTAAATATATTTTTTATTTTATTAATTAAATAATTTTATTACATTAATAATATGTATTATTTTATTTAAAATTTAACAAAAAAAAAAAAAAAAATTCAAGAATTCATTGGCCGCCTCTGCGCGTAGGTGTCGGTACCATAAATATTTAAATGCTATAATCGGGGCGGTGCTTACGCTGTTTATAATTTAATGAGCAGTTGGTATTCTCATATATAATAAAATAAAAAGAAGTCGACAACTTGGCTCAAGTACTGCCAAGTGGGGAAGCCATTAGATTCCTTGTCAGCATCCTCCCCTCATCTTGCTTTTCGTATAAGACAATTTGTTTACATTAAATGTAGTGTACTCAGTGAGTCAGTGAGTCGGTTAATATAAGAAACAAGACATATATTTTAGTGGTGTCGGAGTCTAGCATTACTGTTGTTAGTCAAAAAAGAAAACCAAAAACAACCATAAAAAAAAAAAAAGGTCGAACATTTAATGTTAATTTTAAGAGAGGATAATTAAGGGGTTAGTGGTTAAGTATCTATCACTCACGATAGAATAAATGCTGAGGCCCCTACGAGAAAGGCACCCACCCCTCATTCCTCCTCGCAACGCGCTCGCATGGCCACGTATGCTGCAGCATTTTTCTTTAAAAACTAGAAGAACAGCACAGCGGCATGCCCTTCCTCTCGATTCATTACCCAAACAAAACTCTCTCTGTAAAATAATACAAAACAAAACGATTCTGCTTCGCTTTTGCTTTCGTTTCGTTTGAACAAGAATAATTGTCAGGTTTTGAAGAATGGTTGGACCGGAGAGACCTCAGATTGTGCTGTTCGGTTCGTCCATAGTTCAGTATAGTTTCAGTAACGAAGGATGGGGAGCCATTCTTTCTGACTTGTATGCTCGTAAGGTATTTCTTCTTCTTCTTCTTCTTCGTTTTATCTTTTTTAGGGTTTTGTCTGTTTCTTTGTTTGGTTTTTTGATGAACCCATGTGACGATTTATCTGTCTTGTTAAATGTTTTGATGATTTCTGTGGTATGAAAACGTTTTGAAGTTTCTTCTGCTTCTTCTGTCTTCGTTTGTTTACATCTTGTCGTATCAGCTATCTCTTCAGATATTGTTAATGGTTGGATTGAATCTAGATTTGTTATTAAAACTAGAGTTAAACTGTGTATGCAATTCAGACTGTAATTGATGTTTGGTTGCAAGGAAAATAAGAGAAAATGAGAAGAAAAAGAAAATGAGAGGAGAGTTAGAAAGAATGAATTGCCAAAAAGTTTTTGTTATCTTATTGAGTAGTAGAACGATACACTCATTTATAGTTACAATTTATGTTAATGTTGACACTAATCCCAATATAATATGGATGGAACCATTTTCATTGGCTCGAAGTTTGGCTTTAATTTCTTTCAACAGCCTTTAGGTCGATATACTGTCCAAATTAGGTCTCATAATCTGATTGTACTCTCCTGTGTCATGTTGATTAAGAGCTTGATTAAGATGGACATTCTTACACTAGTTTTTCTATCAATTTGGAATCAATATATTAAATAGAAATAGCATAATTTGATGCAAAAGAAATGGTGGGATTATCGGCACATATACGATAATGTTAAGTTCATTTATTTAAATTTTTATCGATAATATTTTAAATTTTTTATTTATATTTTAAATGTTATTTACTAATTATTTTATATATTTTAATATTTTTTTTTGTATAAGCTTTATAAATACCATTGCAAATTGCAAAATTGAAAAAATTTTTAAGTACAAAGATACATGCATGTATCATAGCTGTTCCCCGTGACTCTAAATACACCTTTATCCTCTGCCGATCCAGAAAGTTGTGGGAAATTTTAAAAGTACTCTTTGCTTTTCAGCCACAGTGGTGGTGGTCCTTTGCCAATGACTATGAGCTTTCAACTTTTAAGCAGATGCCATACGTAGAAACTGCTAAAATTTGGTTGATATTGCTAGTAAAAGTTCTCTTTCAACCTCTGAAACCAAGAATGGTGTTCCAGATGTGTGGCTAGTTTTGCAAGTGCACTTCTATTTCTAGCTAAGACAGAATCTTAGATAAAATTATTCCCCTACAGCCATTCAAAAAATTCATCTTTTAGAATTATTTATAAATCATTTCATGTATGTTACATCTAAAAATTTCAACTTTTATATTTATTATTTTAAATTTTTCTTTCGTATTTAAAATTTTTTTATTTGTTATGTATTTTAAACGTTATATTAATTATTTTTAATTTTTACATTTTATATCTCAAGCTCTTTTAATTGACTGTTTCAAATTTTATATTAATCGTTTTAAATTATTCGTCGTATGTCTTAAATTTTACTCTTAAGGGATATAATATTTAACGGTCTTCATTAATGTTATGCATTGTTAATTATCTTTTTTCATTTATCTTAACTACTTTTTTAACTAATTAATTTTAGATAAATGTGTTTGTAAGTAAGATTTTATTAGACACATACGAACGCAAAAGATTCTCTCTTACATTTAACCAACTTAGTTAGATCTCTTATCTTGGAGATAGTATAAGAATTAATGCCATTGTGCCAGTTTGTGTGAGAAGCACGGGAGCAGCACATTAGTCTTATTTTTTGAAATACTAATGATGTTCTTTTAACATAGGGTATATCATTTTTTGTTAAGCCTATTGATGCAGAATATATTGTCACATCTTAAAAGTACTATATTATATCTGATCTTCGAGCTGTGAATGTGTGCAGGCAGACATTTTGTTGCGAGGATATTCTGGTTGGAATTCAAGGCTTGCTGTTCAAGTTCTAGATCGAGTTTTTCCAAAGGTATGTTATCTGTTATGATGCTGGTCACTTAATATGCATATTGAAGAATATGTTGATATGTGCAAATGGCTGTTACTTGCCAGCATGTTGTCTTCAGTAATCTTTCTCAAAGAAAGTAGCCTTTCATATCTCACTAATTATTGACCATTAAGGATTCAAGGTCACAGGATGCAGCAATAGTCTTTAGTTTACAACTCGGTGAGCATGAATAGGTCGAGAGATTTCTTGGTTAAAAATGAAAAAGAAAAAAAAAACTTAAATGAATTGTCACAATATACTTGCCAAAGAAAGCCTTTTTGTGTACCACAGTTTTTGACTATCTAGGTTGTAGGTTCACAACAGTTGTCTCCATTCTCCAATTTAGAACTCGGCGAACATAAAAATATTGAGGGAATCTCAGTAGCCTAATTTGACAAGGAAGCCAATAGTTTTGCTAGTAAAAGTTCACACGTTGTAACCTTGAAGAGGTAATAAACTAGGATGGGTATCTGTACTTTTTGCTTGTGGCCACAGTGGTGCTGAAAATGTTAATTTACTGGCAAAATCTTGTTTTGGGTACACTTTGTCATGGCACCTCTTGCTTTCCATGCTTCAATTCTTCTGTGCTCTGGTGTAATTTTAGCCTCCTGCTGATCATAATCGAGAACTGATATTCAACCGTTACTATCAATCAAGGATGCTGCTGTACAACCTTCATTAGTTATAGTCTATTTTGGTGGAAATGACTCGATGCGCCCTCACCCCAGTGGCCTTGGACCTCACGTTCCTCTACCTGAGTATATTGTAAACATGAGGAAGATTGCTCTGCATCTCAAGGTATTCTTTCATATTATTAACAAAAAATACAAACCAAGGAACTGTTGTATAAATTTGGTGTTAGTCTACCGCTGAACCATCCTCAGGAAAACGCCTGGTGAAAGTAGGTTTCCTGTTCCTGAATTTGTTAGTTGATGATGCGTATTTTAACAAGCAACTGTCTAATTCCCAGAGTCTTTCAGCAAAGACCCGTGTAATCTTTCTCAGTTCTCCTCCAACCAATGCCCAACAAATTCGTGAAAATTTGAGGTTTGTTCATGCTCATTTTATTTTTACTTCCTGGTTTTAGTAGCACGCTGCAGTTCTAATGGTAATTATTATTTGAAACCAGTGTTATATTCGAGGATATGGGTCGATCAAATGAAGGCTGCAGAATATATTCAGAAGCCTGTTTGAAGCTTTGTCAGGAAATAGACGTGAAAGCCATTGATCTTTGGACTGCACTGCAACAGCAAGATGATTGGTTGACTGCTTGTTTTACGTGAGTTTGCTTTTACACAAATTCATCACCACATCCACAATTTCGTGCTTTCATTACTTACAAATCAAGTATTGTTTGCAGCTTAAGCTTTTCATAACATCTAAATAAAAATTATTGTTATGATTAAAATTACCTTGCTCTGTTACCATTTTCTGCAGGGATGGAATCCACCTTTCATCTGAGGGGAGCAAGATAGTTGTTAAAGAAATCCTCAAGGTGCTCAGAGAAGCAGAGTGGGAACCAAGCCTACACTGGAGATCACTGCCCACTGAATTTTCCGAGGATTCATCCTATTATCCAGTTGCCGCCGGCGGCAAGACCACCGTCAACGTTTCTGACAGTGACTTGCACAGAACTGTGCCGTGGGATTAGATCTTAATAAGATGAAATTGTCAGCCATACTTATCATTACATATATTTATTTCAACTTTTACTTAATTATTTTAGAATTTTTGAGATTATATTTTAAATATTATTTATTATATATTTTAAATTTTTTAATTATATTTTAAATACTATTTACTATTTATTTTATGTATTTTAATTTTTCCATTATAAATTTTATAAAAATTATTTCAAAACATAAAACTAAATTTTTTTTTTTTAAAGGTATTGATACATACCTAAATCTATCATAGCAGCTCTTTAATAAGATATTGAAGTCTTTTTATTGCAACTGTATGCAAATGGTACTGTAAAACTTTTCCTTGCGGTAGCATTTACATCATCCTCAGTTATAGAAATACTACTTCCAAAATTTCGGGCAAGAAAATATGGTGTAGAAAATATGATTAAAACAATAGCTGATCGAAAAACTCTTTCTCGGTGATTATATTACATCAAGGTAAGTACCATAAACTCAGTTTCGACATCTGAGGATGTCTCTGTTACATGCCCAAAGCCAAGTGTATAATGGAAATCAAACAAAGAATATTATTACACACAAAAAAGGGGGGCGAAACATGTGAAAACAACAGCGGCAGCGCATACATGCTGCTTCAACTACAGAAACCCATTTTTGCCGGATGATTTATATATATATGCCTACCTCACAAAACCATTTCGACCCGAAAGAAAACTAGGCGGAAACATCTGAATATGAAACACACTCCGGTGAGATTATAAGACTTTGAATTACAATGGGTCTACGTGGGTGCATGCTCTTCAAGGAAAAACAAATTTAAGAGGAAAGCTGGAACCTGCCGCTTGGTTTTCTTCTCCTCCATCCCTGAAATTTTGAAAATTCAACCAGTTATACACATAGGGAAGGAAAAAAACGCATAATAATGCAGCACACAATGTGGGAGTAGCGAACTCACAAATGCAGCATAATAAACAAAGGTTAACCCCGCTAGCACCACAAAAGCAATTTGGAACACGTTATATCTGTAATTCAACAACCAACATGCAATGTCAGTACCGTAGAATGCCTAATCAAAATGAACAGTTGAGATTATCATTGTAACTCACTTGTACAAATATCTAATTCCACGAAGAGACTCCAAAGTGTGGCCAAAAATTTCCTGAGCAGCAGTTGCTTGAGCATAGTATCCAAATGCCGTGGCACAGAATTGGATCACACTGAAATGCAGAATCCAACAGAACTACCAATTGAGATGATTCAGAAACAAGTTTATTGCTAGCACAATTCACAGTGGTTTCTTGGCATTTTAAACAACTATATGGCATGTTTGTGGAGTTAAAATAACAAAAAAAAAAAAGAACCATGAATTAAACAAAACATGACTGTTCTGATACATTATGCAAGGGGAGCAAGAAAGATTATGAATCATATGTAGTCGAAGTAGACAACATGCTTAAAAAGTAGGATGAAGAACCCAAGACAATGTGGAATCATAACTCATTATTCTTTAAGCATCTGGAGTTTACACAATACAATAAAATTACAAAATACTGACCATGTACTAACAAGGAATCCTAGACAATTCTTGAAAAAGAAGAATGGAGAGAATTAAAGATGCCAACCTGATTGAGCATAGGAGAATGAGTCCCACATTGAAAAGAAACGAGTTCATTAATGTGGCTCCCCACCTGTTAACAAGTCCATTTGGTTGGTGAGCAATCATCAAAAAGAATGTAAGCCTTTACTGAAATCATACATAAAATTGAAAAAAAAAAATGTTGCCATCAAAGCTTCATTACTTCATGGGATGAATGGTGATGAAAATCAATCTCAGACCCAACATCATTGCCCCTGCAATCACTGCAAGCAGAAGGTAGAAACAGAAGAATGCAAACGCTGCAGTACCCAGAAGACCTGGCAGAGTAGCATAAAACACATGCCAAAATAAGATTCGTAAAGTACAAGATTCGTAAAGTACAAGAAGGAAAGGCAAGAGAAGATGAAAAAGGGATCAAAAGATATCCAAACATTACCCCATAAATCATCCAGCTTGATGAAAACCTCATTCAGGAAAGGATGAAGCGGCGGATTAATCAGCAAATATATGATAATATGAGCAACCCAAGCCACTGAAACAATCAACCTGATAACAAGTAAAAGATCTTAGATTCAATATACTGGTCAAGCTTTTCAGAAAATTAATGCATAATGGGAGAGCTGAAACAGACCCATGCAGGTCAAAATTTGAATACCTTCCAGCATTGGCCACCCCACAAAACTTTGATTTTCAATAAAAACACATTTCAATGTTGTATATGACAATTAAAACAAGGCAACCACTGACACCCCCAACAGTAATACATATTGGATCAAAAAGACAATCCAAGAGCTGGGTAAGAAAAAAGGTAAATTTCTGTATCAGATTCAAAAGGTGAATTTCCTCTACCTACGGTATAAATGCATGGTTAATTTGTGCCCTATACACACTTTAAAAAAATTCAAACTAATTCCACTAATTTCAAATAAAGCATATATTATGGTTATAACGTGAGAATAGCTCTTTTATAATATTTCAATTTTCAGTTTATGTCATGCTATGCTTGTAAGTTTGACAAGGCTTATCAGCCATTTAAACAAAATGTTTTATCTTCAACATTGTTCTGATATATGGATCAGGACATTATTCGCACACACACTGTTGAAAATCAACAAAATTGACATGTAATATTGCAAGTCATAAACAATAGCTAAGAACATCTTAACAAAAAAGCCACATATTGGTCATACCAGCACTTACCCTATAATTCCAAGCACAAGTTTTGCCAAGTATCCAAGAACAGTCAGGGCCCAGGAAGTCTCAGCCTGAAAAAGTGTGGCAAGGAATTATGAACGGAAGGGGGAAAAAATTTCAGAAGCAATTAATCAGTGCATGTTAAAATCTGCATGTAAAACTCCTCACCTTTTCTCCTTGAGGATACATCTCTTCTAATAGTTTTACATCTTCTTCCAACTGATGCAACTCCTGCAAAGTTAGGCCAGAAAGAAATAAGTTCCGATGACTTAAAATAGGGTCTGAGACACATTAGTCAAAATATCAACTTTCAATTACTTAAGAAGGCATGATACTGCCCAGCTTATTAGTTCTTCACCCAAGCAAAAATCTTGTAAGGACCTGACTCTTGTCCAAAACAGACAACCTCAAGGATCATGTCTAAACTAACCTGATACAAGATAGATACCGCAAGAAGCAAAAACAATACCAAAAATGAAGTGAACTTCCAGCATAAATTGCGAAGTTTAGGATTTCACACCTTTTCCACCGCTTTCACATTTTTCCGCCATTTTCTGCCCTTAGAACCACTTCTTTCTTCCTGGTGAAGCACATCGGCTGCTTTTTTCAATTCTCTTGCTTTCTTACCTAGTTCAGTTGCTTCCTACAAATCAAAGAGACCAACAATAAGCCATCCTAACATAGAGATAAAATCCACTGGATTTAATTTCACATGGTTACATAAAAGAATGCAGAGAACCTTAATATATTGTGAGCGAGTGATGACCGCCTTTGGTCGTCGAATGAATGAAAAGATAAGTCCCAGAGGTAAACAAGCAATACCAACACCACCAAATATCTGAAAATTTGCAAGGAGAGCAATGAGTAACATCTTATTGCAGAGCAGAAGAAAGACATACCCTCATAATTTACATGTAATATTCATGAAAATTAACAAGCTACTGACACAAAAAAATCTCATTGTCACGTATAATTCAAAATCAGAGGCTATTTCTCTCCAAGTCATTTGTACCAAACAAAACTGGTGGTAAATCTATATCTGGATACAAAATCAAGTTAATTTTTCATCGAAATTAAATGTTTAAGTTTTGTTACAATATACCGCAAAAAGTACAGATCCAACAATTGTAGCCAGAGCAACAACATATTCCGGAAAGGTAGTGCGCATTGTCCATGTTTTTTCTGATGAATCATTTGCAGTATACGCTGAGCACTGTGTGAAATGAAAAGACAACAAACAACAATCAAATCAGCTGAAGAATGCTTATTATAGCATTCCAATGAAACAACAATATTACCGTGTGAACAGAAAAAATAAACTATATCAGATATTAACAAATTGAGACATAACCTGCCGTGCACCATCTCCAATACATTGTTGACCACTAGAGAACTGCCAAGTAGTTGGAAAATTTGTCGTGGTTGAAGAGAGGTGCCTAACAGTGAAGTCAACCTTCCCAACTAAACCTATTATTCCACAAAATTATAGAACCAGTAAGATGCATATAAAATTGATTCAAAACAAACATGCCTGTAAACTTATTCAAAGATTTAGAAAAGTGAGAGATCACTTCCCTTACATGACAACTTAAAACTCTGAAAATCAACTCATACCACTGCACTAAAGTTATTAGTTAACTGACAGAAACTGAACAAGTAGATCTTTGATTTTTCCAGCATGCAAAATATCATACGTGCGTTAAAAGATGATTTTTGAACATGCAGAAAACACCTGCCTGACTACACTCAAATCAGAAATGGCCGCTCAAATGGGTACTTAAACTGGCAGTGCACATCTCTTGTAACAAACAACCAAATTCCCCATATAGCATTGACAAACATAATCAGTCATCTTGACAGGATTTGTAAATTACAAAATCCAGAATACACTTTTGCTTAATAATTTTTAGCTAAATAGCACACTCTAAACCTCCCCAAATATCGTCATTCAGATAAATTCTAACATATCAACGAAATTGCTATATACTAACCGTACAAAATGCCAAGCACAAGAGCGCAAACAATAGCGGTTGTTACAACCCACAACAGAGCGCTCTTAATCCTTTTGCCAACAGTCCTGCAACCACCAAAAATATGAAAAAAAAAAAATAATTATCACCCTAATAATTACAAGTAATAAACATACAGATATAATAAATAATTCTAAACGAAACCCTAAATCGATGTACGGACTTATCCTGGTCGCCTTCGTAGTAGAACATAGCGAAGGGGATGATGAAGAACACGAGAATCGCATCGACAATATAAATAGCGAGCCAGAGATCCTTCATCGGCAAGGTCAGATTACACGCACCATTGTAAATCGCATGCCTACAAGCCTGCCGGTTGGCCACGTCAGCCGGTAACATAAGAATTGAAATTGCAGCAACGGAAAGCCCCAAAACGACGACGAATTTTGGAAAATACGCCTGGTTCGCGTCGTCCGGATGCTGGTAATTGACGAGAAGATAGACATTGAAGATAAAAACCAAAATGCACACAACTATAGCGACGATCACCAGAGCGAGGTTAAAATCGCCCATTTTTAACCTCTCGATTCCGATCAAAACGACGGATCGTAAGCAATCAGGGATTGTTTGTAGATCTGAGTAATTTTTTGAAAAGCAGAGAAGGAGAAGGGGGTTCGCGTTTGTCGGGTTGGTATAAAATGACGGTAATGCCCCGGACTAAGGTGATTAATTACTGGTTAAAGATCAATTAGGGGTGAGGTGGTTTTGGGGTTTAGTGTAAATTCAGGTGTGGCCCCGGTACAGGCATCCAAACAGGCTGTCCTAAGCAGAAGGAAGCTTTTTGTTTCAACTCTCGTGAGGCATGATAGAAATTGTAAGAAGGCGTTTTGTACA
>CP135576.1:3057998-3137016 GCA_032401905.1 Swietenia macrophylla
TTAATTAGTATAAAAAATTTATAAATTTATATTTATTATTAACAAATAATTTTTTTATTTTAATATATAAATTATATTATCGTAATAATAAAATGGTTCCTGCTAAAAATTTCTCGTAATATTCGCGTGATCGAACATTTCTGCTTGACTGCCAGCAATGCCACTACGACTGGAAACTGACGCCCCACGTATTCAATTTCCCGCACCCGAGTTTCGCATACCCAAATTGCCTGCCCTCTTCCCAATCAAAGACACCAAACAACCCATCTTCCCTTCCCCACCGTTTGATCAACATACCTCAGTCTTATCAAACCGGACCCACCACTGGAACGTATCCTCGTCACTCATGCTAGCAGCTGCTAACCATTCATTTCACTTCTTTCTATATAAACTCCTCACCACCTTCCACTTTTTTTCACCGCCTCTCTTTTTCGTCTCTCTCTCGATTTAGTTTTCTGTCTCTGTGAATTTCGAAATGGCAGGAACAGGAGTAGTTGCAGTCTATGGCAATGGCGCGATGACGGAGAGTAAAAAATCTCCCTTTTCCGTTAAAGTCGGGCTGGCCCAGATGCTCCGAGGCGGCGTCATAATGGACGTTGTAACTCCTGAACAAGCCCGTATTGCCGAAAAGGCTGGCGCGTGCGCAGTCATGGCTCTTGAGCGTGTCCCTGCTGATATTCGCGCTCAAGGTGGAGTGGCTCGCATGTCGGACCCGCAACTTATCAAAGAAATTAAACAGTCCGTCACCATCCCTGTCATGGCCAAGGCTCGTATTGGTCATTTCGTTGAAGCTCAAATTCTGGAAGCTATTGGGATTGATTACGTGGACGAAAGCGAAGTCTTGACTCTCGCCGACGAGGAGAATCATATCAACAAGCATAACTTCAGGATCCCTTTTGTTTGCGGCTGCCGCAATTTGGGCGAAGCCCTGCGGAGGATTCGTGAAGGTGCGGCGATGATAAGAACCAAAGGTGAGGCTGGCACGGGGAATATTATCGAGGCGGTGAGGCACGTGCGGTCTGTGATGGGTGATATTAGATTGTTGAGAAACATGGACGAGGATGAGGTGTTCACTTTCGCGAAAAAGATTGCTGCGCCGTACGATTTAGTGATGCAGACGAAGCAGCTGGGAAGGTTGCCGGTGGTTCAATTTGCAGCTGGAGGGGTGGCCACGCCGGCCGACGCGGCGTTAATGATGCAGCTCGGCTGTGACGGTGTCTTTGTGGGGTCCGGGGTGTTCAAGAGTGGAGACCCGGCGAAGCGCGCACAAGCTATTGTCCGGGCGGTTACGCATTATAGTGACCCGGAGGTGTTGGCGGAGGTTAGCTGCGGTTTGGGTGAGGCCATGGTGGGTCTCAATTTGAGCGACAAGAAGGTTGAGAGGTTTGCCAGTCGCTCGGAATGAGGAGGAGGAGGTGAGATTTACTGCTCTCCATGATTATTAAGCTGACAGTTAATATCAGTATCATGTTTTGTTTTTGGTAGTATGTTTTACAGGTTTCTGACATTGAAATTATGCTGTTTTGAGTAAAAATTATTGCTGGGTAATAAATTTTGTTGTTAAGGAGAGCTGTTGCTTGCTTTATTGTTTGTTGTTGTGTTTTCCAATAGTACAGCTGTTTGTTGTAGTGTTTATACTCTCTAATATTGTAGTTCAATTTGCAACATGTGTATCTTATGATGCATGATTTTGATAACAAACACCACATCACCACGCATCTGTTATTTCGGATGATATTTCCTATGATTTTGCTAACACTTGCAGCTGTAGCATTCCGGTCGTCGTAAGTCTGTCTGATCATGACCCCTTTCCCAAGTTCCCACTTACGATGTAGTTGGGATATGTTAAGAAGTGAACATCTTTATTAAAGTGATTTCATTATATTTCTTTCTAAGAAGAGGCCCTACCACAAAGTGGGTTGGTGAGTCTGGAAAGATTGCTTCCCTGTTTTTTCTTTCATTTCTGGCAAAATATGATCGGTGGCTATTTCAAACCCCTCTGGTATAATAAGAACAGCCTTCCCAATTCAAAGCCCCTTTTGCCATTAGCAATAATTTGTTTCGGTTGGAGATCACAAGGAATTGTCGCAACTGCTTAAAATACAATGTCAACTTTGGTCTTTGTGTTAGCAATTTAACTTGGTCTAATCAAGGACCAATATTGATAGGGGCATGGCTCACATTTTTTCAATAATATAAAGCAAGAGAGGTCAGATTACACAATTGGGGGAAAGATTTTGTTTTCAGGAATTCGGGTTTATATTGTGGATTGGTAAATCTACTCAATAGTTGAGGCCTGGAGTATTGCATCAACTGTGTTACTTGTTTTCCATAACGACTAAGTTTTCTGAAGTTTGATATCTTTTGGCGACTATTGCAGCTGCAATATTGGCATCGGTAATAAAATTTCATGTTTTGTAGCAGTCAGTTGTTAAATGTGTACCTGTGTTAGTTTAAGTTTGTCATGAGGTAGTCAATAGCAAAGCAATCTAAGTCAATTTGGAAGGAACGCTTAAAAGAGATTCACTGGTAGTAAGTTGTTTTTCCAACGTCTCTTTCTTTGTCTATCATATCCTATGTCTTTTCTGCAAGTGAGTCAAGTACATCAGCTGCTTCTTGGTTCTTTTGTTGTTCATTCTGGATTTCTTTTTCTAGCTTCCTTTATTTTTTGGAAAGATTGTTTGATACATTATGTTTCTAAAATTAAAGACTGATAATCTTCTGGACAAGACTTTTCAGCATCTGATGCATGGCTGCGAATTCATCTGAAATCTTAAGAAGCCTAGTTGCATTGTTGAAGGATCCTTTGTGCTGCGGCCCTTCATTGCTTAAGATTGTAATGCTCCCGTCCATTTGGATGTACTCTGTGTATAATATTTGACTGATTAGCTGCTCTTTTCGTAGTTGTGTCCTCTTTTCAAGAGGATGAAGAATTAGGGCGTATTACTAGAACTCATTCTGAAGTAATTTCGCTGGGGTAAACTTAAAATCAAAATTGCAACTGGCTTGAAGAACAGTATTTTGGTTAATGGTAAAATCGGCCACGCGGGTTTGCACCTGCAGGCCTCCACCACATATTGGCAATTTTGTATTTGGAACGCATATGATGAAAAATGTACACTCTGTGGGAGCAGAACTGAAGAAAGTAATAGGACACGCCTCCAATTGTAGCATATTGCAATCCTACCTTCCCTTCAATGTCCTGGAAATCACCATCGTCAGCTAGATTAAACCCACATGCTAACCACCCGAAGTTCTTATACCCTACTTCACGTGACTTTGAAGCTGCCATCGTCGACCTGATATCATTGCAAACACGACAAAATAAAATGCAATTATGCCCCATTGATTTCTTCTCAGGTTCAATGAAAATCTTTACAATGTTCAAAAATTGCTCAACTTAGCCCCTCACCACAAAATACAAGCAGCTTAGTGTTCTTGTCGGGAACTGCTGTCTCCACTTGCTGAAGACGATTAGGATTGAACATGGCGAACTTTTGACCTGTCCATGATCCGATGTATGCCAAATGAACCCATTTCTTCAGAAGAGTTATGGGACTGTAGTCTGTGTCGTCGATGAACAGCGGCTCGCTTAGTGATCCTGTAACTCGTGCTTTTCTCTCTCCAACACCGTCTCGATGTCAAGAGCACGGACCTGTTGGAACTCCCGTACCCCGTCAGCATCCTTCGGTGGAATGGGCTGGATTGTGCCTGACTGTATTAGCAGCATTGCTGCACTTTGCGACTATTTTGAGTGATTTTGTTCTGGCAGTGGTGAAAAGGTGTTGCTTTTATTTCCATGCTTCAAAGCTGATGAACTGCCATGAGTGGTATGTCTTACAGAGGAACCTGATCTAACTAATTTTGCCGTATTTCTCCAAAACCCCTTCCTCTACCTTTTTATTATTATAATTACACCCCTTGGTTTGTAATATTTTTCGTGAACGTCCACATTCATAATTTAATTTTAAGCTCTCAGGGACATAATTAAGCCTATTATCACAAACTCTCACAACATTTTAAAATAGTGATCATACAGGCGCACAAAAATACGTGAGAAATTGGGGGGTTTTACTAATCTGAGACCAACGAAAAATAGATCGGTTAGGGTAATTACCATACGGTGTGGCCCAAGGAAATTGATCCGATCATCCGAAGGAACAGGTCTCTTCCCTCCAAATTTGTCCGAGGATCCTAAGCCAGCTGAACCCCAGACCTAGGGTTTTTATTCTGCGATGAAAATGGCGGGAATGATGAATTCGAATTTGAGGGAAAACTATGTGAGTCTAATGTACTCGGTCAAGGCCGCCATGAGCTTACCTTCGAAGCTCGAATACTTGCGTCGCTTAAAGCAAGATTTGGTCGAAGAAGAAGACACTGTTTTAGTCTCCGAGAGTCTCCCTCGCATCTTCGACCTCCCGTCCGATCCATTCTCTCCGGTTCGCAAGCTTGTCACCGTGTACGTTTCGCCGAAACTCTAGTCTGATCTTCTTACCCTGAAATATTTGTTTCATTTCTTTTTGTATAGGGTTATTGGTGAAGTCGGATTGAAGCACATGCATAGTTTACCTGAAATTGTACCTGTTTTAATTAGTGTTTTGAACGATCCTACACCAGCTGTTGCTCCACAAACTATCACTTGTGGACTTAATAAAATTTAGTTCTACTCTTGAAAAAGTTGATATTCAGGTAGGTTAGATTTTGAGTTCATAACTTGAGGCCTCAAGTTATGCCTGAAATTATACATTCTCCCTGTGTCACGTGTAAATGTTTATCCCTTCATTAGAAGCCCTTATATGGACCTTATTATAAGAAAGTCGGCTAGAACTACAGCTGTTACTTATCGTGGATGTCACTGCATGACAAACATTAGTTAAGATATTGTCATCTGGTAACATATAATGATTTACATATTTGCTTTTATATTTTTGTAGGGTCTACACTCGAGTGAATTGGACAGTTCACTTGAATCGCCGTGGGCATGGATGTTAAAGTTTAAGGATAAAATATACTCAATAGCTTTTCTGGTAAGCATTGATCCTTAATTTAAATATACAATTTGGTTTTGTTTGTGCTCTGATTCACTGCCATTGAATTTAGAAAGTGGTGGCGTAAGATTGCTAGCATTGAAGTTTGTTGAAGCAGTAATCCTCCTCGTCGTGATGGTAATGCAATTTCATCTGTTCTTTTCAGACTTTACAAAACTGAAAGCAAGTGTGCCATTTTTATATCATATTAGTAGCCTCGGACCAGTATTTTTGCTTATTCAGCATTGTTTTGCGGAAAATATTGTGGAATTTAATATATCCTGGCTTTGCTGGTGGTACTTAATGGTGGAGACTTGTCAATAGAGGCCAACAAAAGGTTGGGATTATTGCTTGATCAGCTTAGGATTCAAACACTGAAATCTCTCAGTAGCTCAGCGATTGTTGTGCTTATTAATAGCTATGTGGCCTATCCTAGTCGTATTCATAAGTATGTGCAATTCTTTTCTTTCACTTGGTTATGCCACAGTATTTTTGGTAGGTGTCAAAAATCTTTTTATTTTATTTCAATGTTCTTTTCTCTCTTTCAGCAATTGCAAGGAAAAGGCCTGGACGCATTTTAACAGTTTTACTTGGTCTAACACTCAAGTAGATAGGACGAGAATAAATAAGACATTTCATGTGTTTGCATTGACAACTTTGGTGATTCTGAGGCCTCGTATATACATGGAGAATAAAATTCTGCTACTTGTTTGATTCTCTTTGTTTCTTTGATTCCACTTCTACTGCATGTTTAATTTGTTTTCTTTATATTTTTTAGCTATGAACTAAATATCTTGCAAAATGCAAAATTTGTTAGCTGTTCCTGACAGGCCATTGTTATTTTTATAGCTACCTCCACCACAACTGGAATATGCATTGAATAAAATAGCTGCCCTCAAGGCTCCTTTGATGGCTTATGCTAGTGAACCAAATATCCGGTTGTCACTTCCAAGGTTCACTAATATAGCAATCATCTTTCTTCATGAGCAATAAGAATTTCTTTAGATGAAAAACATCTTTTTGCCAGTTTCTGATTGTACTACCTGGATCTGGCATCTTCCAATTATAGGTCTGTTTTGGCCATTTTAGGAACTGCCTTGGATTCTCAGACTTCAATTCAGGCACAGACAAGTCAGGGTCAGTCTGGAGATTTGAGCAATTCATAGAAGGAAGCACCAACAGAGAAATTTAAAGAAGAATTATCTAATGCTAGCTGATATGCGTATATATCAGATCTGGGCTCTCAAAACTTATTGCTTCAAAAATCACAAGTGACAGTCGCCGAGGGGTCCATTGGCGGCTCCAGAGTTATCAGCATTCCACTAACGAAGTTTCCAAGTCCAAGATTTCTGTGCCTTGAATATTTCACTTTCTGTGTCTTGAATATTTCACTGTGTAAATAAGCGGGATGGGGGAAGAATGGAAGGCAGCAACATGTATTTATACAGGGCACCAACAAACACATCAGAATGCCGTGTACGGATGAGTTACCACCTTACTTATCAATATCAAAATGGAGGATATTGCCGTAGAAGGCTTATTCGAGGAAGTCAATGCGTTATATGGCTAGATGCTGATATTCTGGAGTTTCGTGTTTTATGGTAGTTTATATTGAGAGTGAATTTGGAATGCTGCAAGCTGCTGTTGTCAATGCATAAACTGTTATGCTTCACATGCTTATTATTTAACTCATTTCCTCTAAACATTGCAAATCGTTACAGTGAATCATTCCCATTCTTAAACCAATAACTACTTGCAAGAGGACACATGCAACTCATTTGAATACAAATTTTCACAAAGTATCGAGCTATTGACTCAATTACAAAAGAATTATACACTGAATTTTGATAAAGTTGCTGTGTGATTATATTCTGGAGATGCCATGGCACTTGCAGATACTCCAAAGCAAATCATGAGTCCCAATGGCACCTATAAACATGACGATAATATACAACTAGTGGCAGTGTTTTATGGCAGCATGCGGCCACATTAGCCGTATCTGCTGAGGTGCCTGGGGATGAATGATAGGTATTCCAGATGTAAATCAAATTATTTTACAATCTCAAACCAGTAGCAGGTATTCCATGCATTTGAAACCATTCCAGCATGTGGAACCTCTCATAAAGCACGGGCCTAACATCCTTCTGCAGAGAGAGGTGCTTGAGGAGAGGGAGAAGGACTTCCAAAAGCTTTGCAGGTTAAATAACACGTTTATAAGACTCTATTATCCATATTGAAAACTTGCGAGATTCATCTTTGGTTTGAGAATAATAACAACATACCTGATTATCATAAGGCTGTCCGGTGGAGAATGGAATGCATGGTATTCCATTCACTGGTTGCTGCAAGAAGCTGAATGGATTGTTATCAACAATTACAACTCGGCAGAGATCTTTCGATAAACAAGTCAGATCCTTCACATGTTCTCGGTATTGCCTGTAGTCAGAGATTGTCAAAATTTTATCTATATAACTTGATCTTGTTTAGCTTCAAATAGTGATGTTACATATGGAAATTGGAATTTTATTACTCCATAGAGGCGTGTACAGCAAGCCTTGAATGTTGGTTTGATCATTATACCCTTCAGTTGGGCAGTTCACAAACCACCAGCGAAGATAATCAATTTATGCCTCAAAACACATCTTTAATAAACACCAAAACCCTTGATTCCAACAAAAAATGAGGCAAAGCATCTCAAAAAAGCTTAAATTCTGTCACTGTGCAGCATCCGGCAGTACACTCAGACCAAATTAACCAAGTATCAATCATTGACTAGCAGATGCACTGCACCACTAAGTATGCTGCTACTGGTTATATTGTAGCATGCCCATCAGCTGGTTAATATCGAGACTCATTCGATTAGACGGGTCTCCACAACAGATCTCCAAATTTATGGGAGTTTTTTTTCAGCCTAAATGGCTAACGCTTCCTTAGACATAATACCTCAAATAAATAAAAGATGTGTAATCTTTTAGTATCTACACTTAACTAGGAGCAATACTTACGTACTAATTGTTGAAGGCCGATAAAGACGAAGACTAAAGACATTATCAACGTCTATTTTGTCAACAAGTGGTCTCGCATAGCCTGCAAGGTGAACCAAAAGAAAGCAAATGAAAAGAAAAAGCAAGGAAAGATTCAAAACAAAGATGATGAAACTAGTGATATAACATCAAACCTTCAAGGCCAGCAGTGAAGAGAACAACATCTGCAAATTCAGCAAGTTGTTTCAAGAATTCATGCAAGCCCGGTCTTTCAAATACAGTAACATAATTAATCTTTGGTTTGCCATCACACTCCTTCAACCGAGAGACATAGTATCATTGATCACTTTGTCAACAACTAACAAATTAAAATAGCAGATAGAAACAAGTGAGAGAGAGTGGGTGAAAGAAACCTTGTCTGATGATATGCATTCCAATTCAAACCACTTCAACCCAGCTTCTGTTGCTTGAGTACGTATAATGGGAGGCAAGCTAGATGTCTCATACGCACAAACTAGAGTCTCATCCAAGTCAAGAACCACCTAACATCCAAAGTCCAATAATCAGACCTGTTATTCTGCCCATTCAGCAGAATAACCAAGGCAGAACTTACCAAACCAAGATATATCTTCACAATAAGCAAGAATCTAGACATGATACAGAAATTTAAAGACTATAATACCCAAAGCAGAACCTACCAAACCAACCCAAGAACCAAAAATTTTTAGTGTGTCTAGCGGCATTTTTCTTGAACCTGTTTCGCCTAAACTAAGAGAAAACCAGCATGATTTTTCTTGGACCTGTTTCATCTAGACTAAGTCAATACAGAACAGGACTACCGAAAATTTAATCCTAAACAGAAACAACAGCCATGAAAAATAATTAGTAACACCTGAAAGGCAAAATTGAACCCAAACATTATGCACTTAAGCCCCTATAGTCTATCAAATCAGTGAATGGAAACGTCCATCACACAATCAACCGCAGCATATCCCAGCAGCGAGCTTCAGTAATTTAAAATATTCCAGTAACAAAGCTGAAACATTTTTAGGTGCTTGACTTACAGTTGACCTAAATTTAAATGATTATCCATCATACGTAACTAGTCAATCCATACATTTACCGTTTATTTTTCTTATGAACACCAAAAACTAAGTAATTTATAATAAAACAAATAAGTAAAGGAAAACGACAGCTTACCGTGAGCTTCTCCATTTTCCGCTCATCACCAACATCATCGTCGACGACATCCTGAACGGTGACGTCAGCCGTGGCCGCCACTGAAGACTCTTGAAGTGAAAGTTCAACCACGGGCAATGGCTTAAAAGAAGGAGAAGATGGAGCAAGAAGTGAGCGGTAGCTATTGCTACTAAGTCGAACTATATATGACAAAAACGACGGCGTCCCCCTCAGGATCTGAAGAAAAACCTGCAAAAAAAATGCCACCCAACTTATCAAACCTCGCCATACTTGCGTTGGCCTCGGCACACACACTTCGATCTGACCCATCTCCATTGGCTCCATAGCTGTGAACTCCTCCCAACTTCGCAGCCACCAGAATTCAGATCAACGGGGAAGAGGGAAATTACTGTAGTGTTGTATAGACTTGGGGGAGAATCTTGGTATTTCGTGATTGTTGAGGTGGCTTTAATGGCTTTTGTTGCCTCGA
Organism: Swietenia macrophylla; assembly: GCA_032401905.1. Lineage (NCBI taxonomy): Eukaryota > Viridiplantae > Streptophyta > Magnoliopsida > Sapindales > Meliaceae > Swietenia > Swietenia macrophylla. Next base: position 3,067,679 of record CP135576.1, read on the forward strand.
CTATGAGAAAGCGAAGTCCTGCTTTTCACCCTCCGACCAAAGCAGGGAATATTTTGCGTAGTGTATTAATTGAAAGTTATCAATTAATCATGTAGTTTTTCAATTTATATCAAATAGGTCCTCGTTACCCTCTAAAATATCCTTGTCTCTCACGTTAGATAAATAAATAAAAATTTCAATTGGGCCGATAGATAAAGAAGCTGGGCCCACGGAAGAACCCGTTTTTATAACTTACGCTAGTTATCCGCAGTCGGAGAAAAAATTCCGGCCACAAATTTGCTTGGAGATACAACCACAAGGAAGAGGAAGAGCCAAAACGGCGACGCGGGAAAGATGGGGGTGGATTATTACAAAATTCTTCAAGTAGATCGAAACGCCAAAGACGAAGATTTGAAGAAAGCGTATCGGAAACTCGCCATGAAGTGGCATCCCGATAAGAACCCTAACAACAAGAAGGATGCCGAAGCCAAATTTAAACAAATCTCCGAGGCTTACGATGTATGATTCTCAAAATCATCTCTTACTCTTATTCGTTTAGTTTTCCTTTCTAAACGGTGTAGTATTTTGAATTTTTGTTGTTGATGATTACAGGTTTTGAGTGATCCGCAAAAAAGAGCGGTATATGATCAGTACGGGGAAGAGGGGTTGAAGGGACAGGTGCCGCCACCTGGCGCGGGCGGGTTTGCAAGCGGTGGCGGTGGTCCGACGTCATTTCGGTTCAATACAAGAAATCCGGAGGATATATTCTCCGAGTTTTTCGGGTTTTCTAGTCCGTTTGGCGATATGCCGGGTTCGCGGGCCAGCGCGTCTGGATTTCCAAGAGGTATGTTCGGTGACGATATTTTTGGTTCGTTTAGAGGAGCATCCGGAGAAGGCTCGGCGAATGTGCCGAGAAAAGCAGCTTCTATCGAGCGGACGTTGCCGTGTAGTTTGGAAGATTTGTATAAGGGAACTACCAAGAAGATGAAGATTTCAAGGGATATTATTGATGCTAGTGGGTAAGCTTTTTCGCCCTCTCTTTTCTGGAATGAAATTTTTTGTTTTAGTTTTTTATTGTATTTTCAATTGATCTTTTCTGATGCACTGTGCTGCTCTTTGGCTTTTAATCGATGGATTTTCCAGTTTAAGGATTTTGGGTTTTTGGTTGATGATTTGGTAGAGCCTTTCAAATATTTTATTGCATTAGAGAACAGCGATTATCTTTATCCCACATGAACAGCATTATTGATTGTCATGGAGAATCCTCAGTTGGATTTGAATTCTATCTAGCCATATTATTGATTGCTTTTAATATTTTCGTTACCCTGTGTTCTATGCTTTTTTTCTGTTTTTGAGGGACTTGACTAACATTGATTCGAATTTGAAGCTTTATTTGGTTTACAAAACTTTTGGTGTTTTACCATCCAAAATACTATTTCTCTTCTTAATTGACTGTGCAAGATCTTTTTGGGAAATCCTTATTTGGTTGTCACTATAGAAGTCGATTATTGCAGTATTATTCGTTGTATATGTATGATCTCTGTGTAAGAGTGGCATATACACAACACATTATTTGAACTTAGCTAATTCGGTCTAATTTCCTACTGCACTTATATTCGACTTGTACATTAGGGCATCTGTCCTTTATATACTCTGAAGAATTTGAGTTTAAGAAAAGAATATTCTTTTTTTCCTTCTTCTAATTTTGGCAAGGAATATTCATGGGCAACTTATTCATTGGTAAGCTACAAAGGTTTTCATAAAAGTTTGACTTTGCCTTTAATAATTGTGAGATCCTCATTAAATGATTGTTTCTCTTACTCAAAAATAATAGCCAATAAGACGGTTATTGGCATTTCCATAGTTGGTGACATTTTTAGTAAGTTTTATTGCTTGGTTGTCGTTGGTCAAATGCAGTTCAGTGTTGAGCAATGGTAACATTATTGTAGTTAGAGTTCTTATGATCATTAGCTAACAAATTTATTCATTGGTAAAACTACAAAGGTTTCCATAAAGAGTTCGACTTTGCCTTTAATTATTGGGAGATCTTCATTACATAATTGTTTCTTTTTTCTGAAAAATAATAGCTAATAATAGCCTTGTTAGATGGCTATTGGCATTTCCAAGTTTAATTGCATGATTGTCATGAGTTGATAAAATGCCGTTCAGCATCGTGTAATGGAAATACTATTGTGGTTAGAGTTGTATGATCATTAGCCTTGCTTTTGTGATTTTTTTGCCAAAGCAGTTGCTTCTTCTTTCCTCTTGTTAGTGTATGAGTAGCATATTAGAATGATTTGTGGCATTGTTCGTGCATTTATATGCACATGCTAGCTAATATAGAAATTTTAGTGATGGATGCCTGTTTGTCACTAACATTCTTTGCGTAATCTGATATGGACCATAGGCAATAGGTGAAGTATGGTTGTGTAGTGTCTGCCCAAAGAAAAATGGTACGGTTTTGGTAGTGTTGCCTGGTCTCTTTCTCAGCCTTGCTTGTACTTACCACTGTAATGCATATTTTACTTATCTATATTCATGTCAAAGAAATGGATTTAAACTGGAAGGAGTCTCTTAAGCCCTATTATCTACAAAACTTATATAACAGGAGATTATTGATAAAATTCAACTTTGCAATTTTTCTTCCACGTCATCATGTCTTGCATGTGTCTTAAATTGGTAATTTATAAATAAGTCAATAGAGGTTCATTTATGCACTATAAATCTATTAGTAACTGTTGCTAAGTAATCATATTCAGGTTATGCTACAGTTAATTATGTAATTTTAATACTTCAGGTGACGAAATGTTGCATCATACTATAAAAAGGTATTGTGTTACTTCCTTTTCTGATGCTATATTGCTTGTCATGCAAAATTAGTGCAAGATCATTTATAAGAATTAACTGCTGTACCTATGAACTATAATGGAAATTTAATTCATCTTCTTCTTTGGTTTAGTCTTGTCTGCTGTAGAACGTTTAGTCTCGTTAGTTGGCACATTCCCGTATTAGACAGCTGGATGATGTACTAAGCATGCATGCTTTTTCAAATTTCTTTTGGAGATAAGAGAACTTCCCAAAAGTTGAATTTTGTTTTAGCTTCTGATTTTCTGGCTACGCCGCCACTTTTATGCAAAGCACTAACCAAATGAATAGGATTGCAGTGAATAAACAAAGTGATTTTTTTTATTTTTTTTACGAGCACCGTCTTAAAGTTTTTGGGTGGCAAACCCCATTAAGAGGATGATGTTTAGGATTTGTTCCGACATGGTCATATAAATACCTAGCATTAACACTGGCTTCGGTTGTAATAGACTAATAGTAAGACAGTTTTAGGTTATTTTCTCCGAAACTCACCAAAAGAGGTGGAATCTTCCTTGAGATCCAATATACTTGTGTTAATGAATTGGTGATCTTAAATATATGTACTGCAGAAGGAATTATGTTTAATAATACCTGTCAGAGTTCCTACATTTTTTTTTTCTTGGCTTATTCATTATTATGAATCTGTTGACATACAAAATATCACTATCAAACTATTAAACTGCATGTTAGATAGACATGTATATAGCTTTTATGATTCTTCAATCTGATGAGTTTTGCTCTTTTATGTGACTTTTCTTTCACAGGAGACCCAACACTACGGAGGAAATTCTCACAATTGAAGTGAAGCCAGGGTGGAAAAAAGGGACCAAAATAACTTTTCCAGAGAAAGGAAATGAACAACGGAATGTTATACCCTCAGACCTCATCTTCATCATCGATGAGAAACCTCACAGCATCTTCAAGAGGGACGGCAATGATCTCATTGTGACCCAAAAGATCTCTCTTGTGGAGGCGCTGACTGGTTACTCAGTGGAGCTGACCACACTTGACGGGCGTAATCTGACGATTCCCATCAATGCTGTAATCAGTCCCACCTACGAAGAAGTTGTTAAAGGGGAGGGGATGCCTATCCCCAAGGAACCTTCGAAAAGGGGGAACTTGAGAATTAAGTTCAACATCAAATTCCCTTCCAAGCTAACTTCAGAGCAGAAAAGTGGCCTCAAACGGTTGATGTCATCTTCATAGAAACTGGTAGTAGCTGTCGCTACCATCATCCTAACTCATGTAAGCTTGCCTTTTAGGTTTCTTTGCTGGTTTTCCGTTTGGAATGGAAAAATGCATACGTTGCTGAATTATGGATTCATCTATTTAGAGTTAATTTCTTTTTTGTGTTCCACGTGTGGGAGTGTTGATACTTTGCCAAACTACTAATTGATTCTGCAATTGAACAATAATCAATGAAGACTGCCTGCTTCTTCCTTAGCGGAGAGTTTTCAGAAGCAGTATGTCAGATTGCCCACTGGAGTTATCCTCCAGAGAAAGACAGCTGATGCCCATTACTGCTCTGCCATGGAGTGAACATTTACCAGCTTCAATGCCGGAATAAAAATTGAGGAATCGTTGATGCGACTCTGAGATTGATGAAAGTGTTTCGATAAAACAGCCAAGTGCCCAACTATTTGTTAAATATCAGAGAGGATCAAAGATTGTGAAGTGACATCGTTTTAATTTCAGACAGACTTCTAAGCCAAGTGCAATTTAAGACGGACAACTTCTTTTTGACGACTGGGTGGACAGCTTAAAATACTGCGGACGGATGAAGCACAGGGACATAGAAAGCATGCACAGAATTTCGCACAAAACATGAGATGGAACGTCAAACAAATGCCAGATGTGAGGGTGTATTCAGTGAAGTATTTAAAATATTTAGAAAATAAAATTATATTTCGGTAGTTTTAATAATAAAAACATATTTAATAATTTTATCTCAATTAATTTTTTAAAATATAAAAGAAATTCTTAATTTCGAGCGCTATAGCCATATTGAGTGGGACATTTACGTAAATAGAGGATAAATAAAGGGGCATTTTGGAGAATGAGGGACAAGAAAAAAAAATGTGTATAATAAAAAAAATGAAGTCATGAAAATGGGGTTTCAAACGATTTGACCACTTTCCGTTTTGCTGTCTACACTCCAAAAGTCCTGGCTTTAAACGCTTTCTGGTGCAAACAAATAGTTTGCAAGTAGTAAAGAAGGGAGTATGAATAGAAATTACCTTAGTAGCGTTAATTTTAATCTGTTGCGCTATTTGAACTGTCTTCTACGATGACATCTCGATGGTCTCACCCCGTTAATAAATCGAATCCAGTTTACTTGGATCTCTAATTTGCTATGGAAATGGCTTCCAGTCCCCGAACCGTAGAGGAGATCTTCAAAGATTACTGTGCTAGAAGAGCTGCCGTTGTTCGTGCTTTAACTTACGGTAAACTCTAATCTCTACTCTCTTTCGGTGATTTTTCTCCCTCTGTAATTGAAATGACACGTGACGCAATGTTTCGCTTTGAATTTTATCAGATGTCGATGAATTTTATGGACTCTGTGATCCAGGTAATGTGAATTATAGATCGCAATTCTTCCTTTTGAATTTATTTAACATTTATTGTTCTTTTATTTCTTAGAAAAAATTCAGTTAGGTAAGGTTGTGAATTTGCATGATGCTTAGGTTTATTTGAAGTTTTATAAGCTCATTTTCTCTGTTATTTGTTCTATGAAAACTGTAATAGTTTTACTTGTATTTGGAAATTTGTAGACTTAAATGTATACAAAACATTTCCTACTGAGAAACTCGTTTGGATTCGAAGAATGGAAGTCAAGAAATTTTTTTGAATAATTGTAGAATTTGTTGTAATGCTTTTTTTAAAGTTTGAAGCGTCTTATGTAGACAAGGAGAATTTGTGTTTGTATGGGCATCCGAATGAAATGTGGGAAGTGACTCTACCAGCAGACGAAGTTCCACCGGAGCTTCCCGAGCCGGCACTTGGGATTAATTTTGCGAGAGATGGCATGAACCGCAAGGACTGGCTATCTCTGGTTGCTGTTCACACTGATTCTTGGCTGCTTTCTGTGGCTTTCTATCTTGGAGCTCGCCTTAACCGCAATGAAAGGTACATTGTCTCTCTTCTTACTGCTGCATGCATGTGGATTATGATTGTTTTAGCTCAAATTGATCAGTGACAACTAATTGCTGGCTTTGGCATGCCAATTTTATCATTCCCTTGTGGCTTAGTAATTGTTGTACTGGAATTTTGGGGTTGGGAGGAAATTATTTCTTCTTTCCTTATGATTGTTGCTTTGTTTATGTTCTTTGTGTAGATTGCTGATGTTTTATGACTTGTTTTTTTATATCTGGTGCAATATATGTTCATTTAGGCTGTCTGACTTGCTTCAGTTTTTTAGTACAATGTGAATATCAGCTTTCTCTTTCTTTTGTTGATGTTGATTGCGTTTATTTTCTTTTCTACCCTCTGACACGATTTAATCCTGAAACATAGTCACCGAAGCAGGCCAGAGTACTGATATTAGTTTGGTTCGTCTTTTGTTATTCTTTCTTTTTCTCTTCATTATCACTCTTAGTCAACCATCACTGGTGTAATACAAATGAATAATCACTTAATAGTAGCATTATGTGTACACAAGATGCATGTGGAATATGTTATACCTTTTATTTGTTGTGTACTACTAATTAAGGACTCTGAAAAAGGCTTAGAAAAAGCCATACCAGACGGCAAGAAAATTTTTCCTGCACTGAGTTCTAGTTTTGTAATGTTGTACTTTTAGTTAATCATTATTAGTTGTGTTGAAGAAATAATCGGCTGTAGAGAGAATTAGTTAGTGTTTGAACAATTATTCTTAAAAGTGCTTGAATTTAAAAGCGATTAAATCTGTGGTTAAGCTCTTGCTAAAGTGCTGTGTGATTATGTGGTGACTAAAATAGCCATGAAATGTATATTACATATTTATGATAGAAATAAATAGTTTAACCCTGAATTATATTCAATGGAAAAACATTCTCAAAATCTGATTTTCCCAAAAGTGATTTTGAAAATATTTTACCAAACACCTAGTATAAATTTTAGCTTATCAAGATTACTTTTAGCCATCCCAGCAACAATCCCAAAGTGGCCCCAAAACGTGTAATTCATATGCATGTGTTGCCACCACTTGTGGTTTGAGGCTTGAGTCATCTACAAAGGGCCATGAAAGAGTGCAAGTTTATACTATTATTGATGTTTGGTTTAGTTTGGCTAAAAGGAGTTTTATTATAGGTGTATTCTAAGTTATTTTTATTCATCTTTTATAGGTTGCATTGACTTTATTAGTATATCTTGTTTTTCTGAGACTTGCATTGTTTAGTTCTTATGTCAATTCTGCTTGACAGGAAACGTCTATTTAGCTTGATCAATGATCTGCCCACTGTGTTTGAAGTTGTAACAGAAAGGAAGCCTATAAAAGATAAGCCCAGCATTGATAGTAGCAGCAAATCTCGGGGCAGCACCAAGGTTTCAGAGATCAACTTAGTTTAAAACATTTTTTTTTTATCTGTCTGCAAGGCTGTTCAATTCAATCTAGTAATATGAATTCTTATCATTCTCTGAGCTTCTATATGTTACAACAAAACTGAATGCGGATAAAGAAGTCTATTGAAAAGTATGAGGCTTGCAATAGTAATATTCTGCAATTGTAGTGTTGTTTAAGCCATGCCTCATAAAGGATAATTGAGGATTGCAGAGGAAGCCTGCGTTTTCAACTATTGATTTCCTCAACAAAGGAAAAGCTCTCACCTGCCTTAATCTACTTTTCTTTACTATTTTTGTTAGTAACAGATGATTATGTCTGCTTTCATTAATCAGGTTATTTATCTGTGTAGAGATCAAATGATGGCCTAGTGAAAGGTAACCAAAAGCTTGCAGCTGAGAGTTACGAGGACGAGGAAGATGAACATAGTGAAACCCTCTGCGGCAGCTGTGGTGGAAATTACAATGCAGATGAGTTTTGGATTGGCTGTGACATCTGTGAGAGGTGGTTCCATGGAAAGTGTGTGAAGATAACACCTGCTAAGGCCGAGAACATTAAGCAATACAAATGCCCATCTTGCACCATGAAGAGAGGCAGGCAGTAGTGGACGCTAAAACTGAGTTACCAGTGGAGTGGTTTAAAACAGCGTTCTTTCAGTGGCTGACGTAGTATAGAAATGTCACTTTTAAAAGTTGAAATGTTTTTATGTAATGAATTTGTTGTGATGTTTGTTCATACAAGTTGCTTAGAACGGCTTCTGCCCTGCTGAATTCTTGCTTAAGATTTTAACTTCTATATAGTAGAATTTGTTATTTTTCGACAACGCATGAATAATATCTGCATGCTTGATTTCTATTACTACCTACTTCACTGATTCTTAGAGCTTATGCTTGCTTCAGATTCAACTTTAGCTAAAATTGAAGGATCAGGATTCTTCACTGATCTTCATTTTTTAGTAGCAACACACACAAATACAAACAGATACACAGGGATGAGTATTTAATGAGAAAATATCGAGGCAATGGATATTGTCAGGATTGGCTAGTTATGACAGTTAATGGTGAGTAGGTGCTGTGTTAGACATATTGGACTCTGAATCTGACATTGGATTTCCCAGCAAAAATGCTGAAGTAAGATCAGGGACTAAAGAGTTTGATATGATTTGGGCTCTGCCAAAACTGGCTACATTCAATCTTTCTTTGTCTTAGAACTCGTTGCCACATTGATTTATATTTCTGTTTACAACTGTATTTTGTCTTAGTCATTGTTGTCACTGTAATCTCCACAACAAAGAAGCAATTTGCTCTAGCAATTGCTTTGGTCACTCGATCTCTATCGCCTGATTCTGATATGGCTCAGATGGACCTGGAAAGGAGCGCTTGCACAGGACGCAAGAGCTCCATTATCGGTTTGAAGAAGCTGTTAGTCAGCTTGGTGGTCCTGATAGTAAGTCTGCAATTCCATGCACTGGCTTTGTTGGTTTTATTTCTGGTCTTTTGACAGTATTGTAGGCATGTTTTCTAAATCATATGGCTTGTTGCTTGTCAGGGGCTACACCAAATGGAATCTTGAAGGCTATGGACATTCCTGGACTGACAGTCTACCATGTCAAAAGTCATTTGCAGGTTCTCTTTCTTTCTTCGTAATCTATGTATGCAACGCAATTAATTGGAGATTTGCATTCATGCATTTACACCTTACAATTAATTCTCTGCTTGTTTCTCTCTTTTTATTTTGTATTGCTTTCTCAGAACTGGAACTCAAAGTTTAGTAAGGGGCACTCATTATCTAGCTTGATATTGTACTGTATAGCTATAAATGGCAGGAAGTAAGTTTGAGAGAAGTATTTCAGTGATGCTGCCTAATTTCGGTACTACATTTTAAGTTATATTCGCTTGTTATTTGACTTGTATCCATTCAAAAACTTCTGCATAATTGCAGAGTTGCTCGGCTTAACGACGCTATATAAATGCAGACGGCAGTTTACAGGTGAATGCATGATCAACTTGAGGTATTAGCTACTAATCTATAACACCAGTATAATTAAAAGAAAGCAAGAAAAACAAGTATAGTATCCGTTTGCTTGCGTTCTTATTTGCCTTTACGTCGGAAGGTTCAAAGGAGCTTGAAGCTTAAAATCCAATCTCAAGGAAGATTCCCTGACAGAATTGCAGAGGATCATGGAAACCGAGCCACTGTCATTAATACAAAATCTTGCAAGCCTTACTTTCCCACATCACTGCCTTCTCTTTGCGAGGAATTCTGAAGCTGAAGCTGACAAAAATGAAATAGAATCTGCTGACGGAATTCGAACTCGGCAAAAGCCTTAAGAGTTGAAGATGATATTCTGCCACCCATCTTGAGACTTCCATCCCCAGTCCATATTATTTCCACCCAGGACATGCAAGCAAAATCTTCATATCCTGACCAGGATCCAAGCTTTCCCCCGAATTTTGTTCCTTGCCCATCGCCTCTAGTTCCAAGCTTTCTATAGATATTTTAATAATAACACTAATAAGTTCCCAAATAAAGAGTCCATGAATTGACACACAGATTTAATTGCTTCCTCATTCATTTAAAATCAGTTGACTACATGAATTTATGCCCTGGAACTTAATTCATGGAAGCAATCAAAACATCTTGAACAGTATGATCGTGGAACAAGTGACACATATGATTGGTTGTATTCTTAAAATTAGAATTTTTAAATTTAAGATCACTGTTTAACTTTAAATTCGGATTGCAATTTTAAAAACTTGCCTAGAGCCGCCTGATAATTTAACAAATAAATAAGATCACATCACAGTCCCAGTACAATATCAATGCTTATTGGGTGATTATGGATAAATTGATTGGTTCAATGTATTGGGCTGCACTTTGTGGACATGTAGACTACAAATGGTGCTAACTGCACCCCTCATTAATTGTGAGATTTTCCAACAACATTTCGGGCGCATTTAGCACTAATCTAGGACATTTGAAGTCGGGATATTGGGCCTCCTCCTGTCTAAAGGAAGAGCCTGCAATGCGAATCAAGAAGGACAATTCATCACCAAGTAATTTGTTGTCTCTTTATTATACTTTACTAAAAGCATCCCGTCATTTTCTAACTACAGCCACTTCCCTTGTTTCTTTATTGAGGCGGGCGGGGGGCGGGGTGGTGGGGGAAGTTGGGGGCGTAAAACGTCGTCGTTGACTGGAGTTTAACAGCAATTGCTGTCCAAGTGCAATGTTAGTCATAAAAAATAAATCGGTTACCAAATTAAAGTGAATTATATTCAGTGTGCATGTGGTATAATGAGTGGCAGTCCATCCCGACTGGGCATTGACAACTGACTGGAGGAGCAAAGCAGTTCGAGAAATTCGACTGATGTCCTTCGAATCTCTGCTTCGTAGGATGACCTACCCATCATCTTCAATGAAGCCCACCGTCGTCACACTAATAATACCTCTTTCTCTTCCACAATCAACCTCTTCAATTTTTTTATTGTTTGACCAATCTAACTTGCATGAATGCTTGTATCATCTATATTTTAATTTAAATTTATTAGGATTTAATGCCAGTAACTTTTCTTAAAAATTCACTGTCACGTAAGATTTATGGAGGTGCCATGTGATATTGCTGTTATAACAACTTATGCTATTAGTATAATTTACGAAGATCACACTATAAAGTTCCCCTGTCTGTTCACAGTATATTGTATAGATATAAAAAATTTTATTACTATAAAAAAAATAATAATAAGGTTATATTTTAATTATCAGTTATAAATTGTATTTTTTTATATTAAAATATAAAAAAATAATAATTTATTTTGTTTTTGTCAAAATGTCGTACTAAGACTTGGCAGGCGATGCTTGTAGTTGAATTAGGCTTCTGCGAATTTGAAAGAAACAGGCCCACAAAACGACTTCGTCTAGCCGTCCAATAAAAGAAGGAAACAGTCAAAATGGTAGGTGACTAAGCAATGGAAAAATGCTGAAGTAGCCCCGGCCCGTCGTCGTTTTGACTTGTTCAACTCATCTACATTAGGCGAACACTACTACTTTCTGTTGTAAATTCAACGCACGTTTAACATTGTTTTAAATACCCATTTCCCTTCTATTTGCTCGTTGCCTAACACAACTTTTAGAAACTGTGTAATTGTCAAATTGCTTGAAAATTAAGACTTGGGTTTTCCAACTTTTAATAAACGTGTGCATGTGCTATTATTTATGCATCTAATCTAAGCTAATTTTATTAGTTGTCCACTTAAAAATAGACTGATAATTTAGTAGACACTGACTATTATATTATTATGACAGTAATTTTATTTACAAAACATTACAAAATCACATTAAATATGAAATTATTATGTTCCTTAATAATACAAATAAATTTTTAATTAAATAATTTTATAAATATATAAATATATGTACTTATATATATACACAAACAAGAGTTCTCACGTGTGAGCAAGAGTATATTTTAAAATATAAAGTTAGTATAATTTAATTTTAATTTTATAAAAAGAGATGATACATTCTTCGTTTGGTAACGTGGGAAACATGATACGACAATAAGATAGTTTAACTTAATTTCATTAATTAAAATGGGTTAATTTGTGTTACTTGATTGGTTGGTAAATGAATTTGTCTTTAAGGAATTACTTTGATAGCAGGTATCTTATGTCAAGAAATTTGACCTACTGTATCTACCTTGGCTATAAAATAACAAAGGCGGTGGGGTCAACAAGAAAAACCAATTTTAATCACACACAGTACTAATTAATTTATCAATAAATTAAATCAATACTTTCTGAATTAAGGTTATTTAATTCTCATTTTATAACAATAATAATAAAGGGTACAATAATTTTATACGTGACGCACTTGCACGCGTCATTATTAATTTAAATTATCAAAATAAAATTAATATTAAATTATTTTTATGTTGATAGATTAATGTAACATCTAATCGGTTCTATAACATTGTCGGTAATATAAAGCACAAGAGTACACATAAAATTTTATAATACTGAATGAATAAAATTGAATTTGTGAATTAATAAGATATTAATTTTACACTTTAATTAATAAATTTTATATTATATTTATAATAAAATGACATCATTAATCGTTTGTATATTAAGATTTTATAATATATCAGATTTAATAAAATTAAAATAATAAATTAAACGAGACAACTTTTGAATAATTTTTTCAAATTGTAGAGTGCGAGGAAACTTGTATGAAGGAACAACCACACCACACGTGATAAACATTCAAACAATAAAAGCAAGAGAGATATTGAGATTTGAAAACACATCAAATCTGCAACACTGTCGAAGGAAGGTAGATGTGTAAATGAGTTTTACATTTTCATAGGTAGCTTTACTGCCTTTTTTCATGGGGACACAGAGCGAGGATTGAAATTGCTGAATTGGTGACAAGTTGTATCACATGATTTGTTGTTCGTATTTTTCCTCAATGGGTTAAGGAATGGACAATCATACACATCGATTACCATTGCATAATTCATTTTGTTTCCAGAATGATCCTGATTTTAACCAAACTTTTCATGTGCGGAGGAAGCTCCACCATACAATATATGCAGTCACATAATTCATTTTGTTTCCTGAAATGGCAGAGGCAGCTACTTGTAGATCAAAAGGCACAAAAGGGAAAATGAAAACTTTCCAGCATCTTATGATTCATATCACTCGTTTCCCAGATGTTTACATACTACGATTAACTTGAAATTATCGTGTACACTGAGGAACATTTGGAAGAGCTAACAATTTATTAAGAAGTGATTGTTTGGACGCAACGAATCCAGGACATAGCTTTGAGTTTCATCTGTTGGATGTTAAGGATTCAACTTGTGACTTGCCGCAGGGACCTTTTGTCCGAATGTAAAGTCTGTATTCATCGTACGTCATTGGTTGATATAAGGCAGGCCGACTCTTTGTCACAAATTGGTTCAGGGGTTGAATGAGTAAATCACTCTTAGGGTTGTAGAAGAAAGCCAGTGAAACTCGTTCTTTCTCTGAATTCACGATCACTCGATGCTCCACACTCTTGTAAATTGCATTGCTCAGCACCTGAATCAACATCAAATTGTATATTAATGTGAAATACACACACACACACATTCGTGACGTGTGCCGTAAGGACAAATGTTCCTTCAAACAGTAGTATGAACATGCACATGCATGAAATTAATGAGGGGGAGTTACCTGAATTTGATCGCCGATGTTGACGATGAAAGCATTTGAAACAGGCTTAACGGTCACCCAATTGTCACCTCGACGGACTTGGAGTCCGGCGACGTTTTCATCCGGCAGAAGAAGTGTCATACCGCCGGGGTCTGAGTGTGGGGAGAGACCAAGTGTAAGGTCTGGTTGTGGACATTTCGGGTAGAAATTAACCCTTAAGCAGGCACCAATATCCTCCCCACCAAAAGATTTCTGAAGTTGGTTTTCTTCTAGTCCAAGGTTCACTGATAAAATCTTCATCAAAACTCCACATAAATGCAGCAAACTATGGCCATATTCCGCCACCAAGTCCCTGCATTCGGTAGGATTAACACATCGTTAACTTTTGCCAAACATCCTAAGAAAGACTTAAGCCAAAAGGTCCAACCTCATTATTATTATGAGTCAACTGCATGGAATCGTAAGCGTTGACTGACTGAGCACAAAGTTAATCTACAATTAGAGAAATATTCAATCCTGCAAACGATCATAACAAGGCCACGTAGTGCCTGGGGGAAATCAAATCTATTTTTCCCTTAGTTTCTAAAACTTTCCAATTTGCAAGCAGATTGACTTGGACTACTGTTTCTTTTTACCTAATCCATCCACGAAACACTTATTTTCCTACAAATAATTTAAAGATAAATACAAATAATTAAATGGGTAGTTGATAAATATGAAATTTTAAGTAAGGAATAGCTGATTAAATGGTATAGTTTTAAAACAAACAGTGTATAGAATATTTTATGCCATGCAGGGAAAATAACAGCAGACCTGCATGAAGCTGGCAGAGTCGGCCATTTGTTCGGATTTCTCAACGCGACAGGCATGTAGTGGAGAAAGAAATAGTCACTCCAATCAAGTTTAGCTCCTTTTTCGACGCCCAAACGGCTACCATAACCTTCGTACGTCGTCGGCGAGTTGGCGTATTCTTGTTTTTTCTCAAGTGGCAGCTTAAAGAACTCACGCCACATCTCCCGCGTTTGTTCCATGAGTTCATGGCTGACGCCATGGTTCACGATTTGGAAGAAACCCCACTCGCGACACGCGTTGGAGATGCAATTCAGGGTCTGGTCGCGGAGAGTTTCATCGTTGCTGAATAAGTTCTGGAGATCAATAAGCGGAATGCTAACATCAGAGTTATGATCACCACCGAATTCATTTTTCAGCGAAGGCCGGTGAACCGCCGGTTTGATGTATCTTTCCGGGATGAATTTTATGCCACTTTCGGATAGAGATTGGACTCTGACGACCGGTTCAGGCCAGTTCTGAAGACAGTTCATTGTGATAGAAGAGAAGATATTGGTATGAAACCTATGGACGTAAAGGAAAGGAAGAGATTGTTGGGTGTGTGTGGTGATAGAGGAGTGGGATTGAGACGGGATATATAAGGATCAAATGAGGGCTAATTTCGGCGACGTGGGCCAATTGATTTGCTTACTAATAAAAAATAGTTAGCAAGCAAAATTAAAAATAATATTAAATTAGAAAACAAATAGAAGCTTCACTGAATCACTTTTGATCTTCCTCTCTCGAAGGAAATTAAATTAAATTGAATTTTAATTAATTATAATGATTTAAGGAAGCAATCATCATAGCGTAACCTGGTTGGCTTTGTCTTGCTGGCTCTGGTTAGCTGTGGCTGAGAGAGAGAGAGAGGCATTGGAGTTGGCTGCATACAACGACGTGAGTGGCTTTGTACTGTCAAGAGAACAAGGTTTGGTTGACTAACCCCAGTCCAAAAGCGATTTTATCCACGTGCTTTTAATTCGGGAGCTGTCCTGATGATTCGACTACTTAATGTACAAATATAATATAGTTAAGAATATCTATGTCTTAACACGAAGGAGAGAAGATATTATGTGTTGTATTTCTGTACTGAACATCGGTGTGACGTTGTGCAATTACTTAATATTAATAAAAGGTAAGAATTTTTTTAATTTTTTTTATTCCTAATTTTTAAAGATTTAACAATACACAAGTATAAAAAATAACAAAAAGTTCGTATTTTATTTTAATTAAATTTATTTTTATTTTTTAAAATCTCTTAATAAATAAAACTCAGTCAATAATAAAAAAAATTAAGAAAAAATCTAGTCTATTAATAAAATAAATATTTATGCATGCGCGCGCATATATATATTCAAATAAAAAAAACGTGTATGATAGTATTATAAGTAATTTAGGATAGATATTTAAATTATTTTAATATATTTGCATGCGAAAAATTCTATCTAAATTTAAATTTAATATAATTATTAAACGTGTTATGTTATAGTTCATAAATTTATATCAATTTTGTTAATTTGATGAATCGAATTTAAAATTATCATACAATTATCTTTAATTAATTGTTTTTGGCCCCCGAAAAATTAATTATGTAGTTGAACATTTGGTCACCAAGCACCCAGCTTGAATATAGCATTGAGTGATGCCATTTTCTAACGTATTTTTGCAAGGTGTCAAATATTAGAAGATGGTTAAGTAATAAATTAATCAATCCAAGTAAGCTAGCTAATTATCATTTTCCCAAAAGAGAATGTACGATGTATGCCGACATATTACATGCATGCACTGACACATTTGTTATGCATTATTATTTGTTCAACTCATTATAATTTATGCCTCGAAAATTTTTAAATTACGATCTTTATTAAATTTAATATTTTAATAAAAATAAATAATAGTATATAATTAATTTTAAATTAAAATTTAAAAATTTTAATTAGATGTGGGTCGAAAATCCTTTCTAATTATGTAAAACAGTTGAAATGGTGCTAAATTATTGATAAATAAAATGTGATTATAAAAAATAGTGCGCCAAATTATATACAATTAGCTTAATTAATTAAATAATTAAAAATAAATGCAAAGGAATAATAACAACCCCATTTCCAGTTTGAAAGTGCGTGATGTGCTACCGCCGGAGTTGCTAGTTGAGTTGATGGCCAAATTGGGACACGTGGCAGTGTCGTAAGTTTCCAGCGTCTTTGGTTGTCAATAATAGTGTTCGGGCAAGGGTAGCTCAGCCGACATCACTGCACAAGATACTTTTAGATTTCGCCATCACGTGTCAAATGTGACATAACATAAAACACGTGATCGACACATCTTCTCGATTTTTCACTTTACCCTTGATTCCCCCAAAGTCTGTCATGTCTTATTCTCGTATCTAAATTATTTAAATACAAAATATATAAAAAAAATTAAAATATAAATATTAAAATTTAAAATAATTAATATAAAAATTAAAATTTCTCTAATTAAAACAATTAATTTTTTTAAATTTCTCCTATTGAATTGTATTAAAATCATACATACTTTCATTTTTCAAGTAAAGTATCATTATTATTATTATTATTATTATTATTATTATGTATTTTCCGTTGCATTTACGCCAAAAAGAGCGTAGTTGACAAGTAGATTAATTGCAAATCTTATCTTACAAGTGGCAACAAGAAGGTATGCCATGCCTTGCCTTTTGAAAGCTACTCATAATAAATATGCTTAGGATGGCAAGTTGATTGGGAAACCTCTTTGTCATAGAATGCAATTTTCTATTAATATTCAACATCATTTAACATCAATTATATAGAATATGTTTTTCTTTTAATCTTTCTCTTTCTTAATTTAAGCAGATATTAATATATTAAATAATTAATAATAAATATTTTAAATTATTTAACTTTTATAATAAAATATAAAATTAATTTATAAATTTTATTAAAATATATTATAAATAATTCATTATTAATTATACCACGTGACATTGTCTTGTAAAAAAAAAGATTAGAAAAGAATTATAATTCCAATCATACACCAATTTTTTCTAACAACTAAATTTAAGTACAAAAAAAAATTTGCTAATATATCTCTCATATACTATTTAACGCAAAATTTAAAACATAAAATAAAAAAATAAAACGATTATTATAAAATTTCAAAAAACTTTAAAATACAGACGAAAAATTTAAAATGAAGTTGAAAATTTTAAATGTAAGATATATGAAGAAAGAAAAAGATTGGAAAAGAATTCTAATTTTAATTATATATCAATTTTTTTAACAATTAAATTTAAGTATAGAAAAAAACTACCAATATATTTCTCATATATTTTATATTATTTAACGTAAAATTTAAAATATAAAATTTGAAATAATTATTATAAATTTTTAAAATATGAACAAAAATTTTAAAATAATTAATATAAAAATTAAAAATTTTGAATATAAAATATATTGTATACAATTTCCTTTGTATTATATAAATCACAATTAATTAAATAATTTATATACTGGATGGATGAAAGGCTAGGCATGAGCTCAAATCACGTGGGAGGGAGGAGTGTGTCATTTGAAGGTCCATTCCCATGCCTCTTACCTCCATACTCGTGCTACACGCTTTGTCCCCAGTTGAACTGGGCAGGCTTGGATGCCCACACTGGATATTATTTTAAAATATCGGTTGTCTGATATTTAAAATATCGGTTACTGGATATTATTTCTTAAGTAGAACTAACGGTAGTAGGCATCTTTTCTGTTTTGGTTATCTTGCTTGTCCATGCAATATTGTGCATACCAAAATGCCATTACGTACTGCATTTTCATTTTCACCATAGCCGCGGTTTCGCCTGCCATAGTAATGAAATCTCGATCGCCAAATATTTGAGTCCATGTATAAACGTGAATCCAATTTTCACTGCCGACAATAGATATCATCAAAAGTACTGGCGCAGTTGCCACACTCAGTAAATCCTGCATCATCATTGTAACGATGGCTACAGTTATAATATAGGCCTGGGTGCATATCCATGTGAGCACATGAAATGAAGCTCGAACCAGTGAAGCATGCAGAAACATAAAAAGAAAACAAGTAGCTTTATTTCTCCGGATGGAGAATGATACATCATACATGTGAAGTCTCTGCAGTTTGAACGTGGGTCTTGTTTTTCTGAGGAAATTGTTAACGATGCTGTAGAAATAGGGACCACTTTACGAAGAATCCAGGAAAGATGGTGAACTAATGGAAGTGCCCTTCGGACGAAAATGTTTTCCAGGGAAACCATGTGTGATTACGAGTGCTTGTTCCAGGGTATATTCTTGATAGTCTCTTCTTACTTTCGGCACTCGCAAAAGGCAATCCCTGGTGGGTTTTTATTTATTATTTACGACTGAGAATTCTAACAAGGAAACTTGTAAGAACTTTCAGAACAAAAGTCTATGTCGACTGCATTAAATTGTGAACAAGTTTTACAAGTAAGTTCTTCTATACCAGTGGTTGCACTTTACACTTCATAATTAATGAATTAAACTACACATTTTGCACTACATAAATGCTTTTCGATGCCAGATTTTGACCAGTTAAAAGTTATAGGCCTAGGTTACATTGGTGTCAAATTCATGTTCATCCAGTACCTACACTATCATAACAACATATTCTTGGTAGTGATGAACTATATTTTTAAGGGTCTTTACCGAAAATCTGTAATCTTCGTATAGAAAAGCTCCACGTCGATGTGTTTACCAAAAATCAAAAGACATAGTCATAGCATTGACAAATATCAGCCAGTGAAGAAAATAATAATATTAATAATAATGGCTGCGAAAAGTGGCTGACTTTGTAGTTTCTGCCTGAGATTAGGTGGATATGCATCATCAAGTAGCAACCGGCCACGGATAATATTGGTGTAACATGTACTATATTATAGCATATTTCTGCACGTTCGGATTAGAGTCTGTTTCAATGAAGATGATTTTACATTCTACTGGTCCTCTCCCTCTCTCTACCGAATTACCATGACACCGATTGACATGAACTACAACAACAACAACAATAACGTCGCGCCTAACAAGACAGAGTAGCCCATGAAATTCTCGATAATTGATGGCTCTCTCCTGCGGCTTTCGTTATCTGCTGCAATCTGCATGTGTTTTTTAAACTATGTCGACAGGCAGCAAAGGCATTATCATTTTCATTATTATATCCAACATACTTATTCGTCGAAATGCCCAGTTTCCACATTGGCTGGCTAGTTGTGTACAAACTAGCTTGCCTTTCCAACTAATAGTATACATTTTGTTGATGAGAATGACAAATAAGCAAATTTGATTTTGTCTATGGCATTATGGGCTATCTCAACAGAGGCAGGTTTGACAATTAATGACAACCAAACATTGCATTTAATTGTGCTTCAATTTTGTCCCTCGATGGACAACACGGGTGTAACGCCGAGGAAAAATTGGTTGGGACTGTCCATTTCACTGAAAGACCCAAACGAGCGAAAGTAAATGTCATTGTTTAGCCTAGGCTAGTCTAGTCTGCACTGCATTTAACAACTTTTAACTCTAAACATTAAAGCAATATGAATCGGCTATCAAATTCCGGGTGCCTCAGGATTATATATGCTACCGATCCAAAGACAGGCAGAGCAATGATAATCTGGAGACTACCCGAATCTGCCATTAAGGAAGACTAAACAGATAGCCCAAGAAAGACCCAAAAGAGAAATCCAAAAGCCCAGAAGAGAAAACCAATGGAAGCCCACTTTGATAAAAATGGATTGGTCCCATCGTCTTTTCCGGTGTTACTATATTAACCTCAATCTTTCCTTGTGAAAACTGGTATGTATCTTGAAAATGAACGCAACTCAACTTGTGATGTTATTGAGGAAGGTCAAGATTACATTTAACAGCCTTCTAATGGTACATTACAACAACTAGAACACTGGTGCACGTGCGCCAAATTTGAAGCCCAAAGCACGTGCCCAGACACTGCAGCGGAAACAGTGAACATACTTCTCGGACAAGAATATACTAACTACAGCACTACATAATTCGTTCGCCAGTAACACACTCTCAACCAGAAATAATGATCAAAGGTCGACGTGGCAAAAGCAGTGGCAGAATCACGCATGGGAGAATCACAGGCTGCAAGTGCAAGGTCTGTCTTTTATACAATAAAATACTTGCACAGATAAATAAGATACACTCTGCCCTCCGTGATTCTTGCAAACCACCAAGGAAAAAGGCGGTCATTTTATCATGGACCACGATAAATAATCATCTAAGCATGCAAGTAGGTGCATGGGGAATGATGTTGTACTTGGGTGGATGAATGACCAGAATTTTGAATACGTACACGTATATGCCTACTCATTTCCCAAATTTAGGGAACCATCTTTCATCAACTTAATGCTCAGACTGTTGAACCTTCCTCTTGAGTAATGACGAGAAGCCTTTCTCCAATCGGTTCCAGTTTTCATCATGGCCGCAAATTCATCGTAACTGATTCGGCCATCCTGCATTTATATAACAATTATGTCAGATGAAGATTTTCTGAATTAATAGTGTACTGAATGGCAAAAAAAATGAATGTCCACCTTGTCCGTGTCCACTTCCTGGAAGATGTCATTTGCTACATCAGTACAATCATCTGCTCCATCTTCCATCAAAGCATTGCGGAGCTCATCCGGCTCAATATAACCATTGCCATCCTTGTCAAAGTAGGAGAAAGCCTTGTGAAGATGCTCATCATTGGCCATTCTTTGTAGGTGGAGAGAAACGGCAAGAAATTCCCCATAGTCCAGTGTTCCTTTCCTATTAGTATCTACCTGTTGTTAACAAAAACAACCCATTCAAATAAGAAAGTGAAAGCTTTCAAAATTAAATGGACAAGTGCTACAGAAGAAGCATTAACAAACACCCCCAACAAAAAACCTACAGTAATATACAGGATAGATGACAATTTTCATGCACATATCTTTCTTATCCTATCCTACTCCTCCCATAATTGAATATTTTAGTTCAAACCAGTATGAAACTTAAGTCTGCTATGAACATACGTGTTGACCAAGTGCACAATGCCACAATGTTTTACATCCAAATTCTGGATATAGAAAGAGCACACTAGATATCAGACAAGGCATGGATACTGCTACATTTAAAGGTGTCCATAGTGCATACAACTGACCAACTGGTTGCCAGGCGGAAAAGAAAAATGAGAAAGGGAAGATGGCACCATAGTGACCACACCATTAAGAACAGATTGAGAGCAACCTGAGAATTTGTCTAGAATCAACTACACAGAATGATTTCAGGGAGATATTTGGGTAGTTTCTCAAAAATATTATAGAAGCCCAAGAAAAAAAAAATCATAGCAATTGGCAAATCACTACGAAAGCATATCCCTTCAACCTCCATACATCCTTTTGGAATTTAAAATTTATTCCTGAATTATTAAAAATAGAATATTTATATAGAATTCTTGCATTTATTTATAAACTATAAAATTGTCCCTCAAGATTGCTTTAGAGAAGCAGAAAACTGGCTACTGTAAAAATATGCATCAACAATTATCAATGATATTTGCAATTATCAATGATGTTTGCTTAATGGAAAAGAGGATCAGTAAATTTCCAGGACCACAGACAAGATCATAGTCAGATTGCGTGAAATATGTAACAGATCAGATAAGTACTGCCTGAGTCAAACAAACCACATGGGTGGGATCCATACAAGGGAAGAACAAGTAACAAGTAACAGTGTGATAAATGCTAGTCAGCTTAAGTCAACTAACTATGGCCGATGCTGTCCTACTGTATCAAGTACCAATGTCCCAAGCCTCACTAAATATGTCCTTTTTGACAAGATAAAACATCTACATAAGACACTGAATTTTAGAACTTATTCGTTGATGTCATGGTAGGGACTGCTGATAGGAGGACATATGTAAAGAAAAAATATACTCACAGCTTCAATAAGCATCTGAACTTCAGACTCCCCAAGCTGCGAACCAAAATTTCCAAGGCCAGATTTCAACTCCTCAATTGAAACAACTCCATCATTATCACTGTCCATCTTCTTGAACATTTCTTTGATGTCTTCAACTTCCTCAATGGACAAGAAATCAGCAATAACCTAATTGACAGTCCTTATAAATACTTTCTGGCACAGAAAAATAATACAGATTATCCAAGTACAAAAAATTGCAGTCACCAACCCTAAGCGCTTTTCTTTTGAATCTGTTCATCATAGAAAACTGCTTAAGCCTTGACTTGACAACATCTCCGAGAGGAACATTTGGAGCCTTTTTAGCATTTTGGAGCCAATGATGCTCTGAAAAAGAAGAGAACATCCACATTAGGCAAAAGAAAATCAATATTTATCATGCATGATTAAATGTAACATGCAAAATAGTAACATCGTAGAATTTCATAAAGCTAAGCCCCATCCTCTTAACATTTACAGTAATCAGGACACAACTGCCCATTACTTGTATGTAACAAATAATCAATCAGCCCAAAGCTTGACACATGTAGGGACAATTAGCAAAGACAAAGTAACTCCACACCTGTATGAAACCACAATGCCAATTTAGGGTTGCCAAGTTGTAATCTAGGCAAAACAGTATTGTTCAAAGCAGGCATAAGATTTCCAAATGCTGAAGATTGATAGATGTAATGTGTTATCATCACAAATTAACATGTATTATTTTCACATAGGTAAGATTCAATCTATGATGCATTCCCAGTACTATACCATCAGTCAGACTGTCACAAAAGTCGATGCCTAAAGGACACTGGGTAACATCTAAATTAGCATACAACAATATGCCCTAAAAGTTTATGATGAGTTAATACACCTAAACCACATCCCTTCCACAGTGACACCGAGAAAAAAGTGCATGCATGAATGCACACAAAAATTAACATGCAAAGATAGCATAAAAGAGATTCAAACTACCAAGCACTTGCTTCGCAGTTAGTCGAAGCTTTGGGTCTGGCTCCAACATTTGTCTGACTAGACTTTTAGCACTCTCCGAAATTTTAGGCCATGGATCCCGTTTAAAATCTATTAGTCCACGAAGAATAGCCTGAGCAACCCCCTGTTCAGATTCTGCATGAAAGTGCACTGTAGTTAGAATGGAAAACAGGTATAAAAATTAATGACGTTAATGATAATAAGTGTTGCACCAATCCTCCATACCAAGGCAAAGACAATGACAGAACAAAGAATAAACTTACCAGCCCAAAATGGGGGAACCCCACACAACAAAATATAAAGTATAACTCCTGCACTCCATATATCTATTTCTGGCCCATAGTTCCGCTTCAGAACCTCTGGAGCCATGTAATATGGACTCCCAACAATTTCAGAAAATCTCTCACCTGGAAATTTGAATAAATATAAGCAATCATCAGCATTCTTGTCCGCACCAAAAGAATTTACAAGGATTTTATAAACATAGGCATGCAAATAGACAGTAGTTATAATAAATCTTTGGTTCACAGATCATCACCCACCCCTCTTTATGCTCTCCTATTCATAGCCACTCGCCACCAAATATGCAGAATTTATAACCTAAACATTACTAAAAACAAAAATAAATTTCTAAATGATAAGAGTCAAATGAAGATCATAAAGATCTTTAAGATCCTTCTCAATATGAGAATCTCTCAAGATTTATCAGCTAATTTACAAAAACCAATACATTAATCAAATGATAGTTTGTCATAATCAGCCAAATAATTTATGAAAACTAAATTCGAATTTAAGTCATTTTGAACTATTTTCTTTCTAGTCATTGATTTTTTTCTTTATAAATAGAGGCTTGCAAAATTTATTGAAACATGAGTGGAAATACAATCTGTATCTATTTATAAAGATTCTTCATAGTATCATAATAGATTTGACCTCATGGTTTTGTGTTAGTATAATTGATTGGATCCATGTGACATACCCATTAAACAAAATCGGCACATGAGAGGGAATGTCAAACCACTTAAATACTGTTGTTTAGGCCCTTCCCTTCAAACTTAAGCTATTGGGTAAGTGATATCTCAACATGGTATCAAAGCAGGTTTGACCACATGGTGTGACCCAACCCCCCCCACAAACACCAAAAATTAAAATATAATTAATTGGATCCATGAGACAAATCCATTAAAAAAATTAGTATTACACATGAGGGAGAATGTTAAATTACTTAAATATTATTGTATGAGCTCATACCTTCAAGCTTAAACTTTTAAGTCAAACAGTAACTCAACACTGCAACCTAGAAATCCATACATACGATTTTGCAAATGGGCAGTAAACAATGATATTGAGTGTGGCAACTAAGACTAGATCTACAACTACAATGCCAGTGTCTCACGGTGCAAGTAAACATAATATCTACACAAATGAATTGAGGGAATGTTTACAAACCCCATACCTAATTGTTGACATACTCCTAAACAATTTCATGAAGAGTAAAATAACCATGTTGTTTAACTCAAGTTGGTCTGCCAAGAACGTTGACATTCCATATGACAGCCAGTATGAGAACAGCCTCGTTTTGCATCAGCTGAATAAAGCTTCACTAACCAACCAGATGAATTATCTCCTTTTTTTTGAGGATCCATAAACATCTCTCTTACCAGTAAAACATACAATCATTGGTGAACACATAAAAGTCATCATGATCAACAAAGTAATCCTGTAAACATCAGTTAACATATTCCTTTATTCTTTCATTTTACTGTTCTTCTCTAACGCCATTGAATCCTCTTGAACTTCCTAGTACCTTACAACAATCAGCTCCCAAAAATTCATCCTCGTCAATCATGTACTAATGCTTAACTAGTTCAGACCTTATTGAACTTGGATGAAATTTTTGCTACATATTCAAACTGCAGCTCTAGAAGCTACCATTTCGTAATCAAATGTTCAAGTAATATCTTCATTTAAGGTTGTCCAGCGTCCACAGCAGCATCCTTTGTCCTTTGACATAAACACAAAACAATTCCAACTCACACACACAAAAGCTCTAGCTAGATACGGTATGTTATTAACACACAAAACGTCATCCAATTAAAACGTGCACATTAGTTAATATAAACACAATAAACATCAAAAACACAAAAGCCTCACAGGTTAGAATCTCACCAGGTTTGAAGAATATAGAGAGTCCAAAATCGATAGCCTTCAACGGCGAATTCTCTTTCTTATTCGCGAACAAAAAGTTCTCTGGCTTCAAGTCTCTATGAATCACCCCATGCTTGTGACATAGCTGCACAACCTCCACAATTGTCCTCGTAACTGCCGCCGCCGCTCTCTCCGTGTAATGGCCTCTCGCAACAATCCGATCAAACAGCTCTCCACCCTCACATAGCTCCATCACCAAATGCACCGCATTGTCATCCTCACAAGCCTCCTTCAAGGTCACAATACTCGAATTCGTCGGCAAATGCTTCATAATCGCCACTTCACGTCTCACATCTTCAATATCAACCGCCGTCCGTAACTTCCGCTTCGAAATTGACTTACACGCGAGCAATTCGCGCGTCTCCCGCTCGATACACAAGTACGTCACTCCGAACTCCCCGCGGCCCAACTCCCGGTCCACTAAATACTTATCCTCGATGTTCTCCTTTGGAACTCCGGTCAATACAGTGATCGGTTGCTTCTTGTAGGCGTTTGCGTCTTTTCGCCCGTGATCGTGTCCCGAGAGGCTCGATTTCACGTCTTCTCTGGCAACGGCCGCTGGAGATCTGCAGCAATTTCCCATTGGCTAACAAAGATTAAGCTAATTACTGTAAAGATCTAGTAAGTAAGAAAAC
This sequence comes from Swietenia macrophylla, assembly GCA_032401905.1. Taxonomy (NCBI): domain Eukaryota; kingdom Viridiplantae; phylum Streptophyta; class Magnoliopsida; order Sapindales; family Meliaceae; genus Swietenia; species Swietenia macrophylla. Next base: position 3,093,897 of record CP135576.1, read on the forward strand.
CCTTACTAAATTCAGTTAGTTAGGGTTTCACATTATAGGGGAGCTCAAACAAAGCAATTTCAGAAAAGAAAAGAGGGGAGAATGTGAGAGTAGTGAGTGTGTACGGTGGGGGAAGTGATGCCTTTTGAAGTGAGCGAGTCTTTTGATATTTTAAAAATATTATTTATTTTTTAAAAAAAAAATAATTTATCGTCATCTTTGGTTCTGCGTACTCTGTCGGCTAATCGAGAAGGGTTGAACGGTCGGAACGGGACGGAAACAGGAAGAAGGGGAGGCTGGAATTTGAGGGTTTACTTGTTGGGGTTTTTTTTTAATTATTAAATTATAAATTTTTATTTCGGGTGTTTTAACGAACACCTAGACAAGGGACAGAATGATATCAAGTTCGACTTAAAAAGTTTGTTTTGCTTTAAGACCCTTGAAGTTTTTTAAAATTCTATTTTGCGACAAAACCTTTTCTCCTTCTCTATTTATCTTGCCTAAAAATTTTATACTAAAATAAATTACGCTTATTTTTTAATAAAATAAAAATAAATATTAAAAATTTAAGTATTTTTTATTTTATTAACTATTTAAAATGATAATTAGTTAGTTAGTTAGTTAGTATATTTATATAAGTTAAAAAAAGAATATAATAGAAATTAAAAATGAATGTTTGCAAAATTTTTTTTTTTTTTGAGTGTTGGGGGCCTTGGAGCAAGAAATGAGAAACTGTTGACGAAATTTTAAAATATATAAAATTATAAGGGGTAGATGCGATAATAGAAATATAAAAAGGATGAAAGAAAGAGAGAGAGAGCGGCGAACTGTCGTCGTCTTTAATTTGCAAGGAAATGATACAATCGGAAGACGCTGCTGTCCGTCATGTCTGTGTATTACCAATTCGCTCCCGCCCCAAGGGGGTCAATAATAATAAAGACAGCAGATTAAATTACAGTTTACAGCCCCAGCCCCCAGGCAACAAGACTTTCAGTAATATGTGTCTTATATATTTTATATTTTTTTAATATAAAATTAAAAATAAATAATTTAAAATTTAAAATAAATTATATAAAAAATTAAAATTTATAAATAAAATTTAAACTAATTAATATAAAAATTAAAAATTTTACATATATTTTATATATAATATATCAAAACCAAATTTTATGTAATACTAACAAAGCAATTCGTTACTCTTTTTTTTTATTGAAAGACTAAGAGTTATGTCATGAATAAAGAAAAATATTGAATATGATAGTTTTATCATATTAACTATATTAATGTAATAAAATTATCTAATCAATAAAAAATAAAATTATTTATAAATTATAAATAAAAAATATTAAAGAAGATTTCATGTGAGTTAAATAAAATAATAATAATTGAATAACAAAAGATAAAAATAGTAAATTTTTTATTTATAAATAAATAATATTTTTTATATATTTATTAATTAAATACTTCTACCATATTTAATACTTTAAAAATATATTTATCTAAAACTTTCTATGCGTGTAAGAATTGAATAGACAAATTGTAAGCAAATCAATAATAAACATATAGCGAAATCACATAAAAACGATTTGCTTTTCAATATTTATACAGTAAACTCTAGTATTATCATATATATGTTTTAATACTATAAATACGTACATATCTCTAATTAGGCGATTATTATTAAATTACGAAAACAGATCGAATTCCTCTGCATCTCTGTAATATCTATAAAATCGAAAATTTGATCGAAATGTTAACTATTATAATTTGAGTGTGTGATATTTTATACATTTTTCTCTTCTTAAAAGTAAAGATGCAAAACAAATTTTAGGCACACACATTTTTAAAAAAACGTAAATACTACATATTTATATGTTACTATTTTAAATCTTAATTTTAACTTAAATTATTTGGTTGACTTTTTTTATAAAACTCAATTTATTTAGTAAAATAAGTACTAATAAATTTAATTCAATTTTTACATAATGGATTTAATCTAAATTAATAACCAAATACCTGAAAAAATTCTAAACTCATTTAGAACTATATATATTATTTTTGATTTTAATATGTGACCTAATAGATTCTCGTGACGTTGGAGATAATATAAAATTTTAATTTTAGTGTTACAAGTAATAAATAATGTTTAGCAACATATCATAACTATTCAAGTAATGAGAATGTCAGTAGTTTGACATTACATTATCTGTAATTAATATTACTATATAATTCGATTCTTTTATTCTAGATACTTTAATTGAACATTAAACATAAAATGTATCATTCTCGTATGGTTCAATTATATTTTTTTGATATTTTAAATAAATTTATTCTATTAAATAAAGTTAATATTTTATATTAATTTATTTGAGTATAGTCATGTATTTTTTAAAATTTTACTTAATCAAAAAGTTCAAAATATTACTTCTATTTATAAGAGGAAAAAATTATATGTTAATCGTACACATTTTTCTACACAAATTATGACATATTTGATTATATTTTTTATAATATATCTTATTATATATGACATTTAAAAATATCAAAATATATTATTTTAATTGAAAACCATTGTAATCTTAAGTTCAATAATCGCATATATTATTGTCATTATAAAAATTGCTTATGACATTCAAATAATAATTCATGTAACGTTTTTATGATGGATTGATCAAATATATTAGTTCATTAATTTGTATCTATGTGTTGATTTGATATATCATATTAAAATATATATAAATTGTTATCAGTCACTACACATACTAGTCTTCATACATTATTGTTACTCTATTCATAAAAATATTTAATTAGTGATATTTAAAAATAGTGTCAAACAAATTAAACTTACTATTTTAAATATATTATTATATTTATTAATCAAATAGATAAGTGATAATGAAATAATCAAACGATATATATATAAATAAAATTATCATAATATAAATGTGTCAAATATTTAAAATAATATTAAATTTAAAGTATATAACAATACAAAATTCAAGTATTTTTAAAGGAATTCAAGATGATTTCAAATTTCTTTTAGTCAAAATCATGCATTTGGCTCATCAAATTCTTCCTCTTTTTTTTTTTTTTTTTTACTTTTGTTAACAAAAGTTGTAATGCTGCCGAGCACGAGCCATTCTTTGGAATTAAGCTAATAATATCCGAGAACATTCCAAATACAATGTTTTTAGCCGTTCACGATTACAACGCTTGCATGGGCTTGCCACTTCGCATTTTTGCCTCAAAGCCCTGTTGCTTGCATGGGCCTTTTGTGGCCCCCTTCCCCCCCAAAAAAAAGCCCTATTTTGATTGATTGATCAATGAACACATCTGCTTCGTTAACTTATCTTTTTTTTTTTTGAATTTTTTTTGAAATTTATTTTAAATTCTTTATATATTTGTTTAAATATTATTTATTATATAAATTAAAATTTAATATATTTTAAATATTAATTAATATTTATCTTATATATTTTATATTTTATTTTAAATTTTATAAAAATTGTTTTAAATTTAATAATACGATTTCTTCGAAATATTATAGCCGAAGTCCTCATAAATTACTCTTGCATTAGCTAAAATTACTGTAACCTTGATCGATGTGGGAGATGAAACTCGTGAATTCTTCGCAGGCTTTAATTATTTCAATGAAAACCCGAAAAGCCGCAAGAGAATTTGTTGATAGAATTTTCTTTTCTGCACGTAATCTGTCAAATTAAAGTCCATGTATGTGTTTTCCGAAAACTTGGACAATGACATGTCCAGTTTCGCTTCCGGTTTGTTTAACTCGGGCTTCCATTTCCTGCAGACACGTTTTGGAAGTTCAGACGCAATTATGCAAATGCATGCACTGCGGATTCTGAAGCTTAAGTTATTGCAAGACCAAAGACTAAATGTCATGTAATAAAAGCACGAAATCGACGTGCATTTATTAGTTCTTTGTGCTGAGTTGACGTACAACACGTGTAGTGACGCATATCCACTGCGTCATCCTTTCCCCAATCCAGTGTCAAGAAACGACAGCGTATTGTGAAGGATCTTTCCGGGCCTATGCCCCACTTGTTTCAATTCAATCTCGCCGTAAAGAAATTTTTTAGCGAAAAATTGTGCATGTATTAGTATAATTAATATAATAAAATTATTTAATTAATTATTAATAATATATAAAAATTTAAAAAATTATATTTTATTATATTAATTAAATAATAAATTTTTTAATTTTTTATTTAATATTTATGAATAAATTTTTTTATATTTTTAATGTTTGTCGAGTTTACAAAATAATTGAAGAATTTAAAAAAAAAATTATAATCCTATTATTATTATTGTAAAAATGGTATGGTATGATTGACCTTCTAGAAAGGGGACAAAACGAGGGTCATGCATGAATATAATAACTTCAAATTATTCCAGTGGCACCGTTATTGATATAGTAATTTCAAATTTCGCGAGCCTCCCGTAGAATTCTTTAGTAATTAATGGCACCAAATCCAAATAGGAGTGTATGGTCTTCTAAACGTTTTCCATACAACGACTTTGTGTCACACTGTATTGGACATATCATAGGACAAAACAAATCAAAATTCCCATTAGCGCATGCTATTAATAATCATAATCTTTGAAAATTGCATTGTTATTCATATTATTAATTAACATTAATACGAATGTATTCATCACATAAATTTATAAAAAAGTTTATATCCGTGATATTATTTATTAGTAAAATTTAAAATATTAAATTTATTTTTTTAAATTTATTATTAATTAAATGATGATTTTATATTTAAGAACTTTTTACAAATATTTGTATTTTTAAATTTATTTATTGAAATAATTATATTAATTTTTTTTCGTCAAACTAAATGAACATATTAATTTTAAATAAAAATATTCGTATAATCAAAAATATAATTATATTAAAAATCTTGTTTTGTATTTAAAATTGACTCTTCTATACATTTTTTAGCGTGATAATATTCTTAATTTTGCTAATTTTATTGAATTTTAACCATGAATGTCATTTTCATCTAAAATTATTAGGCTCGATTAATTTAATACAAATACACTAAAACATAATTATTTTGATAAATAAAATTTAAAAATTAACCATTTTAAAAAATTTTCCTTTATATTTTTGGATCTTGCCTAAAGTAAAATCGTTCAAACGAGAACAACACCACTGGGCAGGCGATATCTCGCAAGGAAACTTCACGAAGGGTAAAAAGAAGTGGTCAATTTCGGAACCCGAATTCCAACCCATGGAAATAAAAATCATTTTAACCAAAAACAATTGGCTTCACATTGCGTCTAATCAAAGATATCAATTACCCGGTCAACGGAAAACCAGTTTTACTGCGTAAATTGGAATTGCCAAAAGTTGGTCAAGGAATCATAAATAAGTAACACTCTTATCTTCCCATTCGATTCTCACCCTCCGATACGTCCGGCGCCAAATCACCGTATGGACCCACGTGTATCAGCTCAAAAGCCAGCCGCACTCGAGAACTTCCCACGATGGCAATCCTGCCCCACCCTGTCACCACGTGTCGTGCTTGGACTGGATGGTTTTGATATTGCTGTGGGGTCAAGGGTCAAATGTTTGTGCGAGACTGGAATATGTAACAGGTGTGAACTCTGTGCATGTGGGTCCGTTACAATTCAAACTCATCTCATCTTTTGATTGCCTGATGCATGACACGTGGTCATCGATGGGAAAGCGTCCACACGGAAAAGTTCTTTTTGTCAAATGATATACATTATATTGCCGCGTCTGATTTTATAAACGAACGGCCCACAGGCCTCCATAAAGCTGCGAACTTATCTTTATTTTTGGAGTTAACATCCGAGTCCCCGAATTTTTATACTTTTTAAAATTAAAGTATAATTTTTTTCTATTTTATCATATAGGTCCTCAATTATATTAAAACAACTTAAAAATACACCTCGAGAATTAAAGCTACTTACGGGTATTTCCAAAAAGATTTGGGATCTATTTGATACAAATAAAAATATTTTATTCTAAATTAAAACAATGAAAAAAACTGGCGGATTCATAAATTATTCACCCCATTCTTTTTATGCCATTCGATTTCGAAATCCATGCAAGGCAAAGTCTTAGCGTAGCAGCCCCCACGTACAGTCTCGAAGCGTTTTCCTCCCGTCACCGTCACGTGGCTCAAAGAGAATAGACCAGAAAGTTGACAAAAAAAAATAAAATAAAGGAAAAAGAATATACAGTAGCTTGAATCGCAAGTCTTGTGTGCCTGGTTGCAGAGAATAAAGCCCCCACCACCTGTAGACTTCCTCGTAAGCCTGACGACACGTAAACGCAATGGGAACAAATGGGGATACGAATTAATTAATTTGTTAATAAATAAAAAAGAAGATGCACAGAAAGAGAGAGGGAGACAGAGAGAGAGAGAGAGAGAGAATTGAGTTTCCGCGTAGACAGATGAGACTTCGAGATGACTGTATGGGAGAAGAAATCAGAGAGAGCTTTGGTTTGGTTTTCGTTTTCAAAAATCTGAACGAATAATAAAAACTCTCGCTTTGACACATAAGCAGAAGGCAAATCCGTCTTGAGGATTCACACCATCGTCTTCTGTTCACACCCGCCTGCGTATAAATCTTTTGTTCTCTTTCTCTCTCAATCTTCTTAATTCTTCTCGCTCTTTTGTGTCTATCTAATTCACTTTTTCTTCGTTGCCAAATTAATCTCGTAGCTTTAATTTCTCTCGGTTGCGTGTATTGGTGGGTATAGTTATGGAGGGACATCATTATCTTCGTCAACAACAACAGCAACATCATCAGCATCATCATCAACAGCAACAACATCTTCATATCAGTGGTAACGTGGATTCCAGTGATAGATTTCCCCAATGGAGTGTTCAAGAAACCAAGGAGTTTTTGATTATCAGAGCAGAGCTAGATCAAACTTTCATGGAGACAAAGAGAAACAAGCTTTTGTGGGAAGTTATTTCTACAAGGATGAAGGAAAAGGGTTATCATCGCAGCGCTGAACAGTGCAAGTGTAAATGGAAAAACCTCGTTACTCGATATAAGGTAATACCAATAATACAAAACTTTCTATTCAATTAGTCTTTGATTAGTAGGCTTGAGTTTTGGATTATTATAATCTGTTTGTTTTCACAGTTTTTCTTGAAAACCATATTATGTTCTTATTTTTAGGGATGTGAAACGATGGAGCCCGAAGCTATGCGGCAGCAATTCCCGTTTTACAACGAGTTGCAGGCGATTTTCGCTGATAGAATGCAAAGAATGCTGTGGGCGGAAGCTGAAGGGGGAGCGAGCGGGTCGAAAGCTAAGAAAACGGTGCAGCTATCTTCCGACGAGGAAGACGATAATGAAGACAGCGAAGGAGATAAGGTTACCACGAGGAAGAAGAAGAAGAGCAAAAGCAGTACCAATATTGGCAGTAGTGGTAGTGGAAACAGCAATAAATTGAGAGAGATTTTGGAGGATTTCATGAAGCAACAGATGCAAATAGAAATGCAATGGAGAGAAGCTTTCGAGGCAAGGGAAAACGAAAGGAGGTTAAAAGAGATGGAGTGGAGACAAGCCATGGAAGCATTAGAAAACGAGAGAATAATGATGGATAGGAAATGGAGAGAAAGAGAAGAGCAAAGAAGAATGAGAGAAGAAGCTAGGGCTGAGAAGAGAGACGCTCTTATTACAGCACTTCTAAACAAGCTTACAAGGGAAGACATGTAGTACTGACCAGTCAGCTTATTGCTGTTAGCTAGGTAGCTAGCTAGCCTTTTACTACTGTTACTTATTTCCGACAAGAAGCAGCTTTTTTAGAGGTTTGTCCTGGAACTCTCATATCCACGAGATTATATGCCTTTTTGTTTCGTGGGTTCAATCTATTCTATATTCATCCTCTCGTTTTTCCTTTCTGTGTTTTTGCCCACGAAGACTACTACTTCCTTTGCTTGTGAGAAAGCTTCAAACTTTCTCATATTTATATCTTTACTTTGCTCTTAAGATTTCATTAATCCTGTTATCATTGGATGAAGACCTAAAAGCACACTAATGGTTGAAGATCTGTATAGTTTATATTGCAGTGGGAATAAAGAACACAGTCTGCATATCCAACTATAGAGAATCCACAAACTTTAGTGTTTGAGATAATGCCTACGAAAGTAGATGTCCTTTGGGGAAAAATATATATATGTATAGATTCCAGGTGAAGCACAGTTGTGATCATGTTAATATGGTCCATTCTTGCTAGTTGCTTATAGCCCTGAACTCCTTCAACTTGTAGCAACTTTCACTTCTCATGTAATGATTCTTGCACCAATTTCTTAGCCAGTCAAATAGGCCAATAACTACATTGAACTCCATTAAAGACATCAATCAATATAAGAGGAACTTGTTAGTTGTGATGAACAGCTTTCACTTTATGCGTATAATGAGCACTTTGGTAATAAGTATTTAGTGCTGCATGGTTATCACCAAGGTTGGTGAACGTGAAAATCAATAATGGAGCAGGGGAATACAAGATATCAGTGCATCACTTGAGGTTGTTAATTGAGATGATGATTATATATCATACGATTAAAGACATTAATCAAATTCAACACCTGGAATTCTATTTAAATGGCCTTCAAGGCATAAGGAATTTCAACTTTTAGGACCTCATGGATGTCAAAACATGCGCATGAAAATTTCCATGTAGCTAGGAGTTAGTTATAAAGGATTTGGCATGGACAAATTATTTTCTTTGCCCTGGGGCTTGATGAGTTGAAGTAGAGGAACATTGTGGGGTTCATAGACTTTCAATTCATCCCATGAACATTGAATAATGACAAAATGTCATTGCTATCAGATGAGTATGATAGGATATATATGCGGTATATTTGAGATTAAACTGTTATAATTTTGCAGTTTTGTCGTAGAATAAGATCACTAAATATAGAATATTCAATGAAAAGTAAGCAAATTTTACTAAAATTTGTGTTTGCCAAATATTTTAACTGTTATATTTTAAAACTGTAATAAAAGCACAACAGTATCAAATGAAGTCTTTTAGTTAAAAGACTACAAACTCTTTCATTTATAGATGAGTGTAAGATTAAATGGAGTTGATTAATTGTTTTCTTTCATTTGTCAATTTTAATAGTGAAACCCAGATTTAGGCATTGTCCTTTGTTAAAAGCGAGATCCAATTGGGACCAACATAAATATTCGTAAAACTTTCGTGATCCTAAGAAATAATTATTTTAACATGGTTTAAATACATTAATATCCAATCTTGATCCTGATTATCTTCTCCTTTACTTGTTATGATTATGCTTTTGATATCTTATTGTTTGTGAATATGGTTATTAACATCTTTTGAAAGTTTATTCCCTTTGAAGGTGTTTGATATTGCTGATGTTTGTGGTGATAAGAGTATAATTCTAGTACATATCCTTTCCTGAACCTTTTATGCTGGAGTTATTCTTTCGAGTAATTAATCTAGCTTCATTACCGATGTTAGGCTTGTTAATTGTAAATTCATCTAAGTATTATTTTTATGTACTAAATTTTTGTCGTGTGTATATTTTATTTAATCATTTGAAAGTTAATATACATGCGACAATATTTTACTAAATAGTAGTAGTATATTAAAAGCATCTTAGATGCTTTTGTTTGATTTAAATTTTATGATTAAGGTGTGGTTTTGGCATCCCATGTACGAGGGAGGGGTGAGAGTTAGGTGTAGCGATTGTGTGAAATCACCTTTTCATGTAATACTTTTCCTTCTCTTCTTTTGGAAAGGGTTTTGGGAAATAACATGCATCCCTTTCTATTAATTAGCATAATTACCCTTGTCCCTCTTGTATCCAATTCCTCTTACAATCATTTCATACCAAAAGTTTGTGTCTCCAAACGCTAAGGAAATATCATTTCAACCATCTCCAATGATCATTCCTGTTTCCCATTCAATATTTCCTTAAAGCAGAAAAGACAACATTCATTACAGCATTGCAGCTGAAATCAGTAATTTGTTTGACAATTCTTCTCCTTTGCTGCTGGCAGCAACCATTCTAGCCAGGCTCACATGCATCAGTATATGCCAACGCGTATAAGCTAGCCGGTAGCCGCACACAAATCTCGATCTCTAGCGTCGGTCTGGCAGAAATTATTTCTCCCCTTTGCGCAACAGCTAAGTATGCAAGCAGCAAACCGTGTTTCTGCCTAAGGATTGTCAAATTACTCTATAAAATTTTCACCGACATGCATTGTGTTTCGTGCCTCAGTATTTGCCTAGGTTTTAATTGCTTTCTTGGCTGTGTAGTCACATTCTAAGCTTAAGCACGGACTCTTATACACGGGATGTTTGAATTTTTGCTTCTCAGATTTGTTTATTGTTTGATAGACTGTCATCCTCCTTGATGCCTTTGACCGATTTATCAATTAAGTGATTAATTAATGTATATTAATTATTTTATTATACATAAAAAATTTTTTAAAATAAAATAATTGTATCGTATCAACAAATAATACGACAGAATCATTCAACTAATTAAAAAATAAATTTATTTATTAATTATAAATAAAAAATTTAAAATAAATTTTAATTTTAATTAATATAATAAAATTATTTTTTATTTAAAATTTTTTCGTCTATGCATTTGAAAAATACCGTCTTCCCACCTAACATTTGTAATTTCTACCAACTTAAAAGGGTTGTTTTGAGTTAGGTTAATTACATGTCCTTACTCTTGAACATGCTTGCATGGCAGAAAAGTTGAATTCCGATGTCATTTGTAGCATTGAAAATCACAAATTAAACCCGAATTATTCATTGTACTGCGAGCAACATTTGTATATGTCCCAGACGATTGGTGTTACGTGGGGCTAATATGCCCGATAAAATGGGCCACGTTATGCAAAGTGGTATGTGCAGTAATCCTCCACTTGATTACCACCGGACGAGACAAATTGGCCGCTGTTTGCTGCAGTTTCCCATCAATTGCACACAAGTGTTACGAAGAAATGATGTTAGTTTGCACACTACGTTGTGAGTGCCACCGCCACAAAAACGAGCCGACGATGTGGCTCATTATTTAATTGGGAAAATTTCATATAAGCCCCTGTCTTTTACAAAATGTCATTTTAGTCCGATACTGAATTTCTAGACCTTGTTCTTTGTGCAAGGGCGAACATGCCGAATGCCGTAAAGGGGTGTCATTACCAAATTATCAAATATAAATAATTAATTTATTTATTTTTAATCGCCTCCACGTGAAATTACGTTTAAACCTAAGGAAAACTTTAAATTACTTTTATGTTCGAACCAAAGTATAAGTTAAGATTCTGACGTGGCGTAATCTTTAATCCTGATTCGCCCAAAAGTAAAGAGTCCAAACTGTAAAGCGGGCGGAAAGCCGGAACTGCTGAACCGGTCGGTGAGAATAGGGTCAAGACCCGGTATTTTTTCCCCTCGGCTACTCTTTACAAATTTCACCTGCTCCTCCTGTTTTCTACTATTAAACAAAGAGATCCAGAATTCTCGATCGATAGTCACTTTCTTTCTCTTTTCCTTTTTCTCTATCAAGGTACGGTACGCTCTTTCTATCGTTGTCTTTCAATTTTTGAATAAGTAACCTGCTTGTAATCGCCATTAATTTTTCTTAGTCGCGGTCAAAGAGATATTAGTAATCTACTCTTTTTGGGTTGTTTTGTTTGGTTTATTTATCGAATTTAATATTCATTCACAAGCATGGGATTCTGTTTGCACCATTGACTCTCACAGGTTTGTTGAATTTTAGTTTTATAATTGTTTGTAGTTATGCCTGTGAGAATATTGACTTCGGAGGAAGACAAGGTGTGTAAACATTTGCGGTCACTTTTATTGGACAATTTGACTACGGATGATTCTAATTTTAAAAAATTGTGGGTTAAAAACAAGAACACCTCAATCCCAAACGTATACAAACTCAATTAGGAAAATGCGATTGATTAATGGCACAATTTTGGTCGAACTAGTTATGTTTGAGCTGCATATTCTTGACTCCAAGCTGTTTGTTATTACAAAATCTGCTCCTTATGGTGCCATAGTTTCAACTCTCAGTCTGTACTTAGAAAGACTAACCCAAACTAGATTGTTTGTTTGTTTTTTTCCTGCCTCGTGTTTTGCATTGAGGTGATATGGATCAAATACTTTATTAGATGTAATCTGAAAATTATATGTAGGGTCATGCTACAGGATAACAACTGTGCCATTGGATTGTTTTTATACAACCTAACGGCTCCCTACTCTCTCGTAAAAATATTCCTACTTTTGGTACATTCATTGCAACTGTATGATACAGCTGTTGTACCATAGCCCATCCTTCTACATAAGAAGAGTAATTACATACACATCGATAGTTGAAGAACATAAATCTTTAGAACCTTTAATTAGCTTTATTCGCATCACCACAACCCTCAAGGATTCTTAGAGACAACTCACCATCCCAGTTGCAATCTCCAAGACTGAACTGAATTCCAAAGACATCAGTTTTGTCTGAACAAACCAGTACTTCCACACCGCATGGCCAGCATCAGGAATGCACTTTAGTGCTCAAAATCTGAGTCACTCTGGTTTCAAATTGGGCTGCTGAAGGATCATCTATCTAGGAGATTAACCAACTGGATAAAGAGGAGCATTCTTCTTATAAACTTCAATAATTGACACATCGGAATGCCTTAATCAAGGTCAGATAGTTGTTCATGCGGCCAAAAAATTGAGAGTTCTACGGTATACTTACAGGATTTTTGGGGTATTCATTCTGTGCCTGTGAATCTACGTTGCCCTGTGGAAGTCATACAGAGCTACGAGAACGAAAAGTAAAGATGTAACTCCTTGATAAGATGGATATTGAAGATATCTGGTCCTCTTTTTATTCTTCTTCCAACCAGGGTATCTACTGTTGACTAACAGAAGAATGAGATCAGATGCATAAGATCAACCCTGAAAACGTTGAGTGGTGCGGGATGTATAAACTTTTGATGTTGATTGATTCATAATACTGCGTTTCTGATAACATGCCAATATTGCTTAAGCTTTTGATAACTGTATAATTTCTCGTCTATGCACTTGAATAACAAGCAAAAGCTGCATGCAATTTCTATTATTTTCTGTATTTATTTTCATAGATTGCTAGGTGTTTGGGACTTTGGTCTGCATTATTCTGCCCCTGAATCTATAGTTTTCTGAAAAGTTATAAATTTTTTAGTAATATTCATTCAACTGGCAAGTTAAGTATTCATATTGATCTCCAGGATCCAAAAATTTACTCAAATGTTTGATAGATTATAGCTAACTGGAGTAAAATTCATATAGCACCAGCAAGGAAACAACCGTGGTTAGGAGATTGCCTCAGTTGCAGTTCTGGAATCTGATCTGTATATATTATTTGTGATGCCTAAGCATAGTGTTAAACAAAAAGTTCAGTCATTCTTATTGCAAAATGTATCTCTTGCTCGTCACTACGGAAATTTCAACTGCACCTCAGTTCTGGTTAGTTATTCATACAAATTTATTTACTTGTATGAACTGTGTTCGAAGACTTCCCTGGCATAGGAGCCGGCGTAAAACGCCAACGAAACACCCAGAATCAGATTTTTGTGGGTTTTACCTTGCTGAATCTCCGAGCAAGAGAGAACTAAACGGGAGAGTAATATGCTAATTGCACTTAGAAGCTGCAAAGAGTTCAGAATCGTCAGCGAAAATATTATGGAAATTTTCTAAACTAACAACATTTATAATTTGTTTTACCAAATTAATCACACTGATACTCATAAAAGTGGTGGCCAAGAAAACTAGAATAGGAGCACCAAGAAACAATATGGAGAAAGAAAAATAAGTCGGGATTTGGATTTGAACAGAAAGAACAGAAGTATTTGGTTACCATCACAAGTGAGAGTGTTATGTTTGTTCTCGGGATTCACGCTAGGAAACGAAAGAAAAATGCTAGACCTACGCGCAGATGTTTGGTAAAACCAAATTCGCCCAACTCCATTGCAGATTTCTCTGACAACTCGTTGATTCATGCTATATTACGCAGCCATTTCGGCGAAAACGTAGTCCTGCAGCCATTTTTTTATTGGAATTTTGAACGCGGGGACTGTTTGGTTTTGTGGATTTCTCTTCAAACTGATGATTCAATGTCGGAGTTTTGTTGACTTCTTCTCTTTTATCTTCCCGCTGCAGTCTGACCACTGTGATCTTACATCCACCGACTCTGTTGACCATGACCGCTGTTGTGGGCTCAGTTGCTTGGGCTTGGCTTCGACCTGGGTTTCCCCAGGTGCACCCCCAGCGTCCTTGCTTTACTGCCCATATCGCTAGAAGACTCTGTCCCAATCATGTGTTGAACGACATTTGATTGAAGCACATTGGCATTTAGTACCCTTGTGCATTCTAATTTTGTAAGTATAATAAAGTTGTTTAATTAAATAATACAGTCACGATTTTAGATTGTAACCACTTTATAATGTCTAAATGAACGGGAAAATGTTAGTCCCATAAATTGCCTTTCCCATCTTTTCAAGCTTGCAGCTATGGACCACCCTAGTCCTAGTCGTGAGTGGTCACAATTGCTCCATGCACGCGTACACAAGCACAAGGAAGTTGGCAATTCAGAACCATAGAATTTTCTCTCAGTGGATTCAAGGGATCCGCCATCCAATCAGAAAATGACATTGCAATTGCCAGGGGAAGGCAGCCTGCGATGCCTTTTGTTTTCTGGTGGCCATTAATCGACAATCAAAATTTGGACAAAGCGTACAATGATAATGCCCAGTTGCTCTTCCTCATTGGTCGAATTGTTGGGCCTAGTGCTTCTAAAAGCAAAGCTGTGACGTAACTTGGTACCAACCTCAAATCTTATGCAGAGGAAAACAGGCACATCAATGTCTGTCAATTGTCATGAATCCACACAAGTCAAGAAAAACAACGGAAGAAAGGAGGAAAAATTTTCCAGTATTTTTCATTAATGTTCTTCAACTATGAAGCTTTGTTTATACAATAAATATGAATAATTTAGCTGAAGAGATGATGACCTCTTCAGGAAGAATAATATAATACATTTTCCCGTCTGAATTTCACTCTAGTAAGGAAATCGAATCGCACACATATGCTCTGTTTTTCCCTTACTTTGAAAAAGCAGCCGCAATCATCTTTGTTAGATGTCAATTCATCTTTGTAATGGAAAATCCACTACCAAAATGAGGATCACCACATTATTCTTGAGCTTGCTCTCCTTTAAGCTCTGCGTCGGTCTGGTAGTATACGATATCTCCAGCGTCGCTGACATAGTGGTCCTCATTCATGCTTCTCACTAAATCGCCTAGGAGGTGAAAAGGAAGAGGTCCTGATTTCTTTGGCTCCCGGAAATATTTTCCAAGTACTGGTTTAGCAGCCTCAGTCTGTATAAAGGTTAAGACAGGACATGGTTAGGAAACCAAACAAAGTGCTTCTGGAAGTTGCAATAACAAATTGTTTGGTTGACGAAAGAAATACTTACTGCTTCTATTAAGTGGTAATGTGGAATTTGTGGGAAGAGGTGATGAATGACATGAGTTCCGATATCGTGGTGGATGTTATTGATCCATCCATAGTCACGATCAAGTGTTGTTAGCCCTCCCCTTAAGTAACTCCATTCCTGTCCAGTACACAAGAGTAATTCAACAACCTAAAAGATGAACCATACAAAAGGCAGACAAGATAAAATTTCCATGGGAGACTCTTTTTCTTGACTTTCTGAATCAACAAGGTAGTTGCAATAATTTTTCCCAAATGTCGGTTTATTATTATATCAAAGTCTTTGAATTCAAACAGCTGAACTCAAAAGAAAGTGCATTAGACCAAGAAAATCATACCTTTCCACGATACCAAGGGAGTTTTTCTTCATGACCGTGGTGATGTAAGTAAGTCACAAAGTCTAGCCACATTACAAAAACCTAAAATTGAAGCAAAGTCAAGTTCAGTATGCATTATTTAATTCCAGAAGAAAACAAGACATCGGATCCTCTGCTCAGAAACATATGATCGAAAGAAGAACGAAATTTACCCAATATGGAGCACCGTAGAGTTTGAGCACTTGAATAGGACCCATTACAAAGGATAAACCAGCTAGCAATGCCGCCATGGCCGTCCAGCATACTGTAGAAGTAATCACATCTTTCCTCTCATTTGGGACAAACAAGTCACTGCTAGGGTTGAAGTGAGAACCAGTCTTTCCTGGACTCCGACTCCACTGTAATCAATAACCAAGAACTATCAGCCACCAATTTCTAAATTTAGTTTTTTGGTTTGGAATTGATTTCTTAGTTTTCTCATTCAACTATTAATTGGTTGACTCAGATGCCGAATACTTACCAGATAAAAGGGGTATGCAAGCATGGGAAAAGGAATTTTGAATCGCAGAAATCTTGTAATATTATCCAAACTCTTGTATAGCTTTTCAGGCAACTGCAACAAAAGAACAAAATATATAATTTGAGAACTACAGAATGAAAGAACCAGAAACACATTGATAGAAACCATAAACAAAGTAAATAGTCTACCGGGTGCCATGATTCATCATTCTCAACATGCCCATGGTTCTGATGATGAGTCCTATGGCTAATTCTCCTGCAAATTTCATCACAACATACAATCAGAGACTTTCAAAGCATCTATTAGTATACTGTAAAATTCAAAGAAACTAAGACTATGGATCAAATTGGATCCTCTAACAAATTAAGAAGTAAGACTTTTTCTGTAATCAGGAGCATACCATCCATGATAAGGCACTAGAATCGAAGAATGCAACAGATGCCCCACCACACTGTTCAACTTGTGATTGTTTGAAAAGCTTCCATGACCGCTGCATATCATAACCCAAACATTCAATCCAAATCCAAAATTGAACACCAAAATAGATACTCTAGATTTATAAGAGATGAATTTTCATTACCAATCATGACCAAGCACAAAGAGAGCCCAAAACATGGTTCCCTGAGCAGCCCAGTACAAAGGCCAAACAATCCAATTGTTAAGATAAGCAGCAGCTACCGCCAAGCCAAAAACCACAGCAACATCTCTCACAACATAGCTCATAGACCTCCATGGATCCTTAACCCAACAATGCTTTGGTATGGCGGCTCTAATATCAGCCAGCTTGAAAGGAGGTGGCGAGCCAGGATCAAATTTGCCTTCCTCCTCTTTATTTTCTATGCCATTAACGCCATTGATTCTCTGTTCGCTATCCTCTCCATCTACTGGGGCAACTCTGAGTGGAGCACTCACTTTCAGCCCCCAGTTTCTCCCCCCAGAAAAATTACCTGAATACTTGATTGAAGGGAATTTTAGATCTGTTACACTCTCTTTTGAGTGTAAAAATCTGGCCTTTGTAGGGTTCACTCCAGTTCTCGGTCTAGGAAAGATATGAAGGAGGGGCTTTAACCCACATTCTGAAACAACCCAACTCGCCATTGGAGAAAAAACAGACCCAGATGAAGATAACTCCGGGACCTGGCTGCTGGGTTTCTGGAGAGGGGTTAAAAGCAAAAAATCTAGGTACCCAAGTCACGAAACTAATAAAAAGTTGGAAGAAGAGATAGTACGTCTCACTGTTGTTTGAACAACCACCTCACAATTTTCTCTCCCTCTCTCCCTCTGCCAAAAACAAAAACTCTTTATGAAGACAAGGATTCGGGCTGGCACGGTATAATATATAAAACAAGAAGGACCTGAAAGTCTGAAACTTGTGATGTGTGTTGTTCTGAGTGGCTTGTGTTGTGTTACCAAACCGTGTTTCTCCTCATGCTTTGGGTTCGTGTGAATCTTGTGCGCTTAGAATTTCACCTACGATCATTGACCCGTGCGTCAAATTTGATTGGTGGAAGACGCTTGTTCGGTCAAATGCTCGATCGATCGATTGGTCGGTTGTGGCTCCGTTCAGTACCCCACCTGATTTGAATTGATTTTATTACTTTTGTTCAAATTTGGAGTGTGAGGAATAGGAGAGAAATGAGAGGGGACAATAACATTTTAGGTTTCTAAATCTAATATCTTTACAAATGAGGACATAGGTTATCTATTGAATTTTATGTAATTAGGTTAAGGTTACTAGGTTAGGTTAGGGACCTATTTGATATGAATACCAAATATATCTCATTATTTATGAAACCTAAAAAATTAGGGACACTGATGTTATTAATTCAGAATAAGTGGAGCCACGCCTTTCTCGTGCAACTCAGACATCACATTTTTTCTTCTTCTTTTTCTTTTGTTTTTTTTTTATAAAATAATTTTAAAATAAAATTATAGACCTCACATCGTACGGTCCCTTGATAAATACTCTATTTTAATTATTTATTATGACTGAAATCCTAAATCATTTTCACGTGAAGCTTATTATAAATTATGCTTTCATATTTTCTGTAATTCAAATTTCAACTTTTTTCTTATATGAATTAGATAAAAAAAGAATAAATTAAAATTTTATTTATAAAAAATAAACAAATTAAATTTATCGTCAAAGTAATATAAAAAAGAGATAAATATATATTTATATAAAATTTCTTATAAAGTAAAATTATTTGATAAAATCATAATATTTACGCGAGTTAATAAATTTTGATAGATAAAATCATCAATCACCAGTGTTTATTAATTATTTAGATTTTTTTTTAAAATTATTTTTAGATTATGCATTAATCGAAGTAGAATTTTGATTCATTAATTTATACATTAATAAAACAAGAAGTTTTAATATTTAATTATGATTCTATTTTAATTTTTTATTTTATTAACTTAATTAAATGTTGATACTTGGTACAATTAATAATAAATAATTTAAATTATATTTTAAATTTTTTATTATTAATTATATTATACATCGTTATCTTATTAAAAGAAGAGCGAAAAAAGGCTAAAGGAATCTAATACTTTTAGTATCCCGTCCTATTTTTCTATATCAAGAAGAATAAGCAATAAAAACGAGTTAGTTAGAGTAATAATACTTTCTATGAATAGTAAATTCGTTCTTTCCATATGCAATTCAATTCTAACACGTAAGTGGAAATGAATTCTGACACGTTCTAATAATAATAGCGGAGATCTAAGCTTTGAATCGAGTTCAGTTGTAACTTTTTATCCAAATTTTCCAAGTAAATTATAACCTCTGGTTCATACGTTGACTCGTTCTTTATGTGCATACAAATCTCATGTATTAATTAATTTTCTACGTCGAATCTTCGATAATGGATCGAACTAAGTTTGTTGTTGTAAGATTATTACCATTGTTTCTGTTATTTACAGACATAATTAACCTTTTTACCCCACGACCTTCACAAATTTACCACCCTCGTTACAGTCATTACCAACCCAAGTACCACTCCCTTCATCATCAACAGCAAAAGCATTTTAATTCTCCCACTCAGGTTTCGATTTCCCAGTAACCGTATAATCTTTCTTCAATGTATTTTGTGTACATATACGTATATGTAGTCGTATGTGCGTATATACTGTATAATAAATATATCAATGTATCGGATTTTGATGAAATGCAGAAACCCGGGGGCATTGATGGATCGGGTGTCGGCGTTGGCCACGTTGTTAATATTAACTTCTGCACTTCTTGTTCTTACAGGTTATTTTTCCTCCTGTTCTGTGTATTTTAATGGTTTGTTTGTGTGTTTTCTCGGTTGTTTTTTTTTTCCGGGAAAGTTCCTGGAGTTTACATATATATATATTTCAAAGAAAGGAAAGTCTTGAGTTTGATCAGTCAAATGGTTTAATTAATCGTGTGTTACGTGTGGAGAATCATTTAGTCATTAGGCAAGTCGGTTTAAGGTTGAATCCAAGTTGTTGAAATTGGGAAGGAAGACAAAGAAGCAACGACTGGGTTTCTTCTTATCATAATATTTGATTTATTACAAACGTGGCTCGTGGACAATAAAATAAAACGAGAAAGATTTTAGTGAGATAATCTTATTACGTTAGTATAATTAATATTAATAAAATATTTAAATAATAATTTTAATATATTAATATAATTGTTACAATAGATCGATTTAAATATTAAAATTAAAGAATTATTATTTTAATAATAAATTAAAAAAATTAAAAAAATTATACTATATTATCGTGGTAAGACCAAAAACTTTTCTCTAATAAAATATGTTCATTGTCCGAATTGAATTGCTGTTGGAATTTCGGAAGCTGCATGGTCTTTTCTTAATGAGAATGTTCAAGTTTGGTCAAATTCTTAATAATTCTTAATTAGAACTTCTTGGTCAATGAATTTTCGTGTAATTTTGGCAGAGGGCATGCAGTGACAGCAAAAAACATGCTGAAAACAGCATTTCCCGGAATCAACGTAATTCTGGCAAACCATCCTACTACACTTGTGAAACGTTTGCTGGGCAAAGTGGTGCCAATTTTGCAAGTAGGAACCATTGCTATAATCATGGGAGGTGAACAAATTTTTCCAAGATTTGGATACATGACACCACCTCCTTGGTACTACTCCTTGCGAGCCAACAGATTTGGAACCATTGTTAGCACTTGGCTTCTCGGAAACTTCATTCAATCTTATCTGCAGAGTTCTGGTGCATTTGAAGTTTTCTGTAATGGTCAACTGGTAAAATTTCTTTCCCTGGAAACCATTGGTCATTGCATTTTATAGACGCAATTTCCCGGAAACACAATATTCGTGCGATGGTCATAATGTTTTGTTTGAAAACTTCAGGTTTTCTCTAAGCTGAAAGAGCAGAGACTTCCAGGTGACTTTGAGTTGAGGGAGCTTGTTAACAGAAAGCTCTATAGTTCAAGAATTGTCGATGGCATTGCAGGAGGTTTCTGGTCCTAGAGTTTCTTCTACACGCGCGCGCACTCATATATACATATATATGTTTGTTTGTATGTATGTATGTATGTATGTGCGCACACGAGACAGAGGGAAGAGAAACCATAAGGCATGTAATCAGTTCTTATATTCAACATGAGGACTTAAAAATTATGTATCAGAAATAGGCACAGCAGATACAGCGGTTGGTTTCTGTTTTTTGTGTTTTCAATTCTCTCTTTGTGAAATTATGAACGACGACGAGCAAGAACTTAAAAATAGAATACTTACGTTTGTTAAATAAAACAAAATATAAGTTATAAACTGCATGCACATCCAAGAAGACAAGAAGCTTAGAATTGAGGCTCATGGCAAGATTCCAGTAAGTAAATTGCCAAGAGGGGAGCACCATTGGAACCGCCCTGACCTCACAAAATCTAGCAAGCCTGCCTTTCTCTGCAACAAGTTGGTAATTACTTTACATCAAATCTGAGTCGGGGTTTGATTGCAGATGTGCGTTGATGATAGATAGTCCTTGGGGTGCCTCGAACAATCTTCAGGAGGAGAAGCAACACAAAACGAAAAATCAAAGAACATGCAAGAATAGCCAAATTGTATTCATATATGCCACCATTTTCGATTTTCCATTGTCTTTACAAGCTCATTTGCCAATGATGCAAAATCTTCAGCCCCACTTTGCAGCTCCTGTGTGCGCCTGTTCATTCTCTGATAAAAGTAACAGGGTAACAGCTCATTTAGCTAACAAATCAGAAAATGCTACTCATATATGGCAATTAATATAAGTTCATAAAGATGGTCGCTAACTTGACCTTAAGTATTAAAGTTGTGGGCTAATTAGTAGTAATAATATCAGTGAAAATTAGGGAAGCTGAGTCTTTTTTTTTTTAAATATTATCAACATCATCCTCACTCAATAAAAGACAAGAAGAAGCAAATAGTCCAAATCAGTTTTATCTACAGCAAATATCAAATAGATTACAGATTGCAAATACTTAGAGGATATCCTACCTCAAGTTTCTCCTGTCTCTCTACAAGTTTGTTTCTTGCCTGTGCAGCCACAGACGAGGAATCCTGAAATCAGTTACCACAGCACATACCACAATTTGTTTAAGGACCTGTTTCTGGGATAAAAAGCAAGATCTGATAAAACTAAAACTATCATCTGCGATTACCTCTGCTTTTCTATATTTAGCAATAATTTCTTCCCGTGTCCTAAGCCTGGGCTTTGTATCATCGGATACACCTAATAATCTTTCCCTCTCCGATCCTTTTTCTGCAGAGCAAAAAGAACATTGTTGATCTACTAAGATCCAAACATACATAGAAAACAAGGACAGAAAAGTCAGGTTTACCTTTCTTCATATTTGTAGTTACATGGGATGAAGAAGCTGCCAAGGGTGGTGCTTCATCTATTTCAATGTCATCTGTGCCAAAACAAAAGCATACAGTGAGTGAAGAATCAACAAAAGGAATATTATGGTGACAGAAAAGGCAGAACCTATATTAAGCTCCAATTCCTCATCATTCGCAACAGTCGGAGATGATTCTGCGAATGGGGGTTTCAAAAATTTTCCCTCTAACTGAGAAAAACTGGATTTAGGATCTGTATTGATATCCACCGTATGGACAATTTTTCCTCCTTTAAAGCCTTTGACGATACCACCAAGAATCCCAGGTGCAGTGCCCTGCAGCAACAGAGATAGCTAAGCAAGATAAACTATAATTTTCAACAATACAATTGGAGAAAATGGATATAACTTGAACCTGATTTTTCTTTTGATTTGAAGAGACACTTAAGGCAGCATCTGCGGCAGCTGCAATAACATTATCATGGAGAGAAGGCAGAGACTCTGGAATCCTAGAAATAACAGCATGGTTCTTCTTAGAAAATTTTAATCATAATTGGCTTTTATGCTATAATTTTATATTTTCATCACAGCATTGGGTAATCAGAGCGTACCAGAAATCATTTTGAGCAGCTAAAAGATAGATGAAAGCCACTTCACTCCCATTTGCCTATTTATTTGCCAATAACAGACATATTGTTAAATAAATCATCAATAGAAGAAAACATGCGGATAGTTAGGGTCGTCACAATCAACCTTTAATTTCATAAGTATATGAAAGTACGCATTTAAACTCATTTTCATAAGTTAAATCATTGATCCATAATAATAAAAAATGAAGTTCCAGAAACTATTAAAATTCATAGAATAAAATACCATTGTTATTTGCGCATTATCAGCACTAATTGTCTTATCCATGTTAGCCTTGAAATTCCACCTTAGTATTGACATTAACGAAGTCTCCATCACCAATTCCAAATCTGGCAAAGATCTGTGAAGAAAAGGTATAAGTGGCTCAGTGCCATCTACCATTTAACAATTAATAATGCAAACGGGACATGCAATCATGATCAGGATGGTAAGAAACAGACTTCCAACTAAAAACATAGGAAAACTAAAAACATAGGAATTGAATGATGCACTAGCAAGAGAACTGATATCTTAGAATAAACCTATATTGTTGTTTTATTCCAACAAGGACGAAATACTGCATCTACCTGATTTGAACTTCTCCAGTCTGAAAAAGCAACAGCAATCCACAAAATTTTCCATCTTTCTTAAAGGTTGAGGTCCAACAGCAAGGATTTGTATGTTTCACTTTTCGAATGCTTTTATCATTTCCCTAAGAGAACCAGATCACCTCAGCTTGCAAACATAAGCACAATAATTGGAAGTTAAAAATTTCATCAATGAAAAGAGACAATTGTGGTACCTGAATTAAAGATTTTCTAGAGTACAGGCGTACTGAATCTTCGCAACAAAGTAAGATAAATGCATCCATTGATTTTTCTCCAGGACTTGCAGCTTCTGAAGGGGAGAGATGCTCAGTTTCAAGGGAATTAGTTTCAATTGAAGAAGCATTAGGCATGGATGAATTCTTAGCAGCATTGTCCTCACCAGACTGCTCCAGATGCTTTTCAGTGGTAAATCCACAGGCCAGTTCCTCTGGTTCAAAATTAATTTTAGAATTTTATAATTAACTAGTACAACAGGAAACAAAATATTCTAATTCTTTCCTAGATGAAAATAGTACTTGCCAATAACATCCATGGAAATCGCAATTGCTTCTGTTTTCAAGTGCCATGGGCGAGAACTTATCTTGTTACCATTACAACCATCAATTATGCTAATCTTAACATCCTTGAATAAGATGAAGATTACTTCCTCTGCAGGGCTGACTGGATTTTCTGTTTCTAAAGTACTTACAAGGCTATGAGTACTTCTGAATTCTGTCCAAACCATTGAAATGATTGGAGAGCTATAGCCAGAAATGCCGTCAGTAAAGAACAATACTGATAGAAAATTCATATCAAGCACTGCAACCTGAATCCAAGAGCGAATTCAAGTATTCTTGAGAATAAAAGAAGATTAATAAATGGCCAATCAAATTACTTATCATAGCAGGAACAGAATAAGTGAAAAGAAAACAAGTAAAGAAATCTCACACGACCACACTCAAATCCCACGGCAAGTTTTGCTCCAGAAGCTGCAAACTGTAGGGCTTGAACAGGGGAATTAACAAGAGAAAAAACAGCTCTATACCGAGGTCCTTTTCCTTCAGTCAACGTGTGAACTGTGACAAGTTGAATGATGTTACTTCAAGAAAACAAAGCTTGAATAAAAAAGTTCCAAGATAACTGTAAAAAATGACCAAGAAATGAAACCACAGTGAAAGTACTACATAGAAGAACTTTCCAAACTGATAAAATATAATACCCAATCACTTAGATGGAAATGAGAATCAGATAGAACATTCATCAAAGACAAGATTGCTCCTATGATATTTCAAATTCAGGTCACTTAAAAATTAAATGAGGGAATTGATTGGAGGTCTAATATTGTTGCCGCAACAGAATGCCATTTGGGTAACTGGTCCATTCTTTTCCTCTGAAGTAGCTTTACTAACCTAGCTATCACAAATGACTTTCCTTGTCATATCTTGTAAAATAATCTACAATTTTTGTCATCAGACTTTTCTGACTTTTGATCTGCTCATAATAGATAAAGAGGTCCTTATTCATAGTTGATTTTCAATATCATATGTTCTACAAAATTTTAAGAGATTCAGTGGTTGAAGTTCTTGCTAATTATTTCTCCAGTCAGCACAGACAGATAATTTTAAAAAAGATTCAGTATTTACAAATGTGATGTGGCTAATTGTAACTGAAGTTATGATGTCCAACTATTTCTCACTTTACCATACAAGACTTTCAATTTTTTGAAGAAATAGAAAAAGTGTAGGGATTCCTTGCGATTTTTACTAAGACTGAAAAATCATAACTCATGCAAACATAAGTAAAACTTGCCCTCATATTTTTACTCATAAAAAGGTACTAAAATTCAAATACAACCAAGGCAGAGTGTTTGTAAAGATAACACATCTATAACCTACCTTCACTATTTGTTTCTGAGACAAAAACAAAGTTTTGGGCATCCAAGCCACCATTTAGGCTGTAAATATAAACCTGCACAAGTGAAGAAGACAATAAAGTAAATATTGCACCAAATTATATTTTCAGAAAGATGATCCACTAAAAATGTTTCTGACCAGACCACATTCGTTGCCTACAGCCAAACTTGAATTGATGAGGCAGAAATTCAAAGTTGATACTGGTGCGCTAGAACCAGCCACTTTTAAACCTTGAACCTGATAATAATCGTCAATTACTTAGTAGAAAGGATGATATTCTTTATATCTAATGCCAACAGACAGAACTCTAACCTCAGCATCTAGAACACAAATAAGTTTTAGGACAGTGTATGTGGCATCCCATATCCGAACAGATCCATCATGATAACCTGCTATGTACACTCTATCAATAGAGTGATTTTTAGCAACAGATAACTGACTGGGTACACCTCCCGTCAAAGGCCACTTTGTATGACCACCAAGAGTAGGTGAAGAGCCAAGTCTTGCACTGGAGGCTATCTGAGATATATACAAAGATCAGTCAGGAAAGTAAAATTAAATTAGAATTAATCAGTAAAAATAATACTCCATTCCTGAAAGAATTCAATACCTCTGACAGACCTTTTGATGAATTTCCACCAAAGGGTAATAGAATAAACTTTGCTGCTGTCATTATTGGATCAGCTATAGGCACTACCGCAGGAAATTCCATGGGACAGACAGATGGTTTTTTCTCTTGATGAGATAGTAAGCTAGACAAACTAGCATCATCATAAAGATGCAGTTGTCCAGGACTTGTCAATACAAAGAGATCAGCTTTGTGAAGATCCACAGTTGCCCAAGCACTTGGCAACAAAATCATGTCTGCAAAAGAGCCAGTGAGTGTGATGTCCACACGGCTAATACATTTTAAAGTCTGCTTCCCAGATGACCATTCAAGGCTCAAAACCTGTAACACCCAGATTAAGATAATAAGAACACCTTCCACATGGGTGCTACAAAATGTCTTGAATAATTGGTAGCACCACTTTCCCAAGCTAACACTATATAATAAAGTCAACTTTATTTATAGGTCATTCAGTACTAAATATATTGAGTCTACAATTGAAAGTTAATGATGAATGGCCACTGTTCAATGTGAATGTTTAGTATTTAATTAGCTCACTTCAGTTTTTTCAATAAATGATTTAACTTTCTAAGTTGTCCCGTCTATCATTTTCCAAATAATATATTAATGTTAAAAATATATCTACACTTTCTACATGCTATCACATCTGCGTTCAAAACCATTCAAACTTTCTATAAACTATATCCAACAGACGTCATATCACAGTGTGCAGTTACATGTATAGAACAGGATGTAAAAACAACTGTCAAATAAATAGCTCACCGTCAGAACTTCTTCAGATCCTATCTCATCACCACCATAGATAAACAGTCGCCCATCAAAATTAGCATGGGATTCTTTGTTTGTGGACCAATGTAAGACAATAACCGGGAGTCTCCTTTCAGCAGATGATAATTCTAGCTTAACAACATTGTTGCCCGACCCTGTTTGTTTACCTTTAGTAGAAGTATTTGATGTATTCCACAACAAGATATCTCCATCTATGTACCCTACTGCAAGAATAGATCCATTGGAAGATGCCCAACAAAGTGCACTTATTTCTTTTTCTTGCAGGTGATGCTCGGATATAGCATCTTGAAGATTGGAATCCACTTCACGTGGAGAATCAACAACTCCATCCTTCAATTGGAGATCCTTGCCACCTCCAACAAAAAGAATTCGAGCTTCAGAAACATCCCACAAAATGATCAACCCATTCTCGTATGCAATTAGCACTCTGCAAAAGTTATATGGTGGAATAAAAAAGCGAGGAGAAACCCAAATAAACCAAATTGCATACTTTTACTGATGGTTGATGAATACATATTATAGAACCTGATTGCTTTTATGCTAATAAGGGTATAGCTGCATGACATTTGAAAGAGACCATGGACCAGCCCCAATTTGAAGGCATAAATTTCAGATTTGCATATAGGCAAAGTCATCAACTTATCAATATTGACAATAATCAAGCCTTAGCACTAGCTTCACATTTGAAAAGGAAATCATAAAACAAGATAATAGAATTAATATCTTGCCTATTTCCAGAAGAACCAGGTTGGGGAAGAATTCCTACTACAGGTTGGTGGTTAGGAAGTGGAAATCCAGCCACTTCTGTGACAAAGCACCAAACAGCAGAAATTAAGTAGTTATTGAACAGTTAAAAAATAAAAACTAAAATTAAGATAAGTTGAAGGATTAACCATAAATCAAAAAATGGATAATCAATTCCGGCAATTATCATGTTTATAAATGTTCACAACAGATATCAAGGAAAAGTGAGAATATTGATAGAGTGGGTAACAATCTTTAGTGCAATATAAGCATACTTTATCCATGTTTTGAAAGAATAGAAGAAAATTACCACTTAGGGAATTGGCTGATATATTGTATGGCAACTGCAAAAGTTTTCCCTCATCTGCATCATACTTCATCACAGACATCAAACCATACTCATCTCCAACATACCTGAGTGTAAAGCAAGCGTGTTATGAAGCATTAACAAGTAATTACTTCCATTTTCAACAATTCAGAAGCTAATTTAAAAAGTTCTCTGTGGTATTGATATATGTACATGAAATGGGAGCCACTGATTACAGAGAAAGCAGTTATATTTGATCCCCAATTTAAACAACATGCTAAGGACCTGCTCTCCAGATTCCAAACCTGCCACAATCAAGAAGTTACTAAAGATATAAAAACTTGTCACGCACATATATTGCTCTAACTGTTATCAGTTAGCAACTATCCATCCAATCAGAAAGCCAAGTCAACAGCCAAAAAACAATCAGGTTTCACCTTCCTAGATCCATATATAGAAGGTTCCTCCACTAATAACTGGATTGAGAATCATAGAAAACAGTAAAAGATGAACAGAATGAAAAGAACATATAACTGCTCTAAATTATCCTTTATGACTGCTAAGGAAACATTATTCGGGAATACAATAGATGTCTACGTAGTAACTTGATAATGGGAAGAAAATCCAGAAATGGCAAGTAATAATAAAGAACAAGTACCTGAATCTCATTGTCATTCGTAATACTGATTAAAAACCCCTGGTTTTGCAGAAACTGCAACACAATTCTAAGTTTAATCCGCTGTAAAACTGAACTTAATACAAATGCAGCCTAGCATTGTCACCAAGTCTTGCATATACGCACAAACCTCTAAATTCTTGTAAGGCAATGGCCTTGGAGATATGAGAAGTCCCTCAATTCCATCACCACCGATAACTTTAATCCTTCCATCTCTGCAGAAAAGAAGCCGTATTCAACATTTTTTACCCTCGTAACGCAATTTTAAAGAATTTGGTATCACCATCCATACAATTACTAAAGCTTTTAACTTACAATGTAGCGATGGCTAACAGTCGCTGTATATGGTCAAAAGCAAGAATCGAAGCCGTAGCTGGGATGCCATAGTGAATAGCTATTTGTAAATCCAAGTCGGTCGATGTTAAACTGCCATGTTCTGGCAAGTTGTGCTGAAAAAAGAAATCGAAATCACCACAATCAATCAAGAAACAACACACCCCCCCAAAACAAAAAAACTCCTCGCTTTTTCCTTTTTAGAAGAAATGATACCTGAGAATGGTGTCCGGCTTTCTGCAACAATCGCTTCGCAAACATGGCGAATCGAGAAACAATAAAAAAAAAAAAAGAAATCTGAAATTCAAGCGTCGGATATTTGTGGTTTTTTCTTAGCGAGTCATGTTTGAATGCTTGTTTTTCGGTTTAGTGATTATTCCGATGCTTACATTGCTGGACCCTGTACTTTTTTAGTCAATGGAAAAGCTTTTGGTGCCGTTGTTGGGGGCATCGATTCCATACTGTTCTTTGCATTTACATTACAATTTTACCCCTAAGCTGCGCAGCTGTCCATTGACAGTTCGCTAACACGATGCAACTCCATGGGTTACAGAAATTTTCACAGCATAAGATAATCAAAACCGGGTTCAGTTTTGTTTTGACCCGGACCGGTCATTATCAAATAGAAATGTGGTCAAACACAACATAATAATCTATAAATTAAGCTGTATTTCAGCTTACAACTGCCGGGGATGTAGCTCAGATGGTAGAGCGCTCGCTTAGCATGCGAGAGGTACGGGGATCGATACCCCGCATCTCCAAATCTGTCCAATTGTTTTTATAATTTTTTTCCTGTCCCTAAATTTTAGCATAATTACAAATATATACATAATTCGTAACTATTTTACAAAATTAAGCATTTCTGGGCAATTGATTCTAAATTTTAAGAGAAAAAATAATTCTTAATGCCTCATTAACTTACAGAATTTGTGGTAAAAGTCTATAAATCATAACTTTATTTATAATAAATTTTAGAGACTCTGATAATATTACACCCACATCATAATACTGCTTGGCGCTTGCTGCTGCGGGCTGCTGCGGACTGCATTCCGCATGATTGCTTGGAGAACAAGCACAGAGTGCTGCAAATTGCTTGAAAAGCAAGGATAGATTATAGACAAATGGTGGAGTTTTGGAATTCTTTGTTGATAGACTATTTTGACTAATGAAGAAAGGCAGTGGAAATGGTCGCCCTATTATGTAGTTTATTATTTGTTGGTTGAAAACAATGGCGGCTAACAAATATTTCTGCATAATCTTTGGCTAGTTGTAGTAGCAGGTATAAACATGTTAGACTGCACACCAAAAGCAACTGCTAAAAGTTGCGATGTTATTACTGTTTCATCGGTTCTTACACAAATTCTCATAATTTCAGCAGTGAAAAGTACAGAAATGGAGAAGATAGAAGCATTTTTCGAGGAGTTATCAGTAGAACCCACGAGCGAGAAGTACTGCTCTTTTGTTCTGTTTTTTTTTTGGGTTTACTGCATATATCTGAATCCTGTCTTCTTTTTGCCTCTTGCTTCCGTTTAGGGAGCAAGAGAAAGACGGCCGAGAGAGGAGGCAAGAAAGACGGTGGTGCTTCTCTTCAGCATGAACCCAAACATTTTTGAAAGCCATTTTGCATCAATATGACAAAAACAGGAATCATAATTTTATAATGTGGACTTACGTGCAATTGCAGGTTCCACAACTGGAAAATCAGATGATAAGAATATGGATCCTACGGTATGTTCAAACTCCAACCAAACAGACAGTCTTCCATTGTTACTTATAATATCCTCATTTGCCTTGGCAGCAATACTTGAATAACAGATTACAGAGCCTGGCATCACTGAAGGAAAATGGTTTCAATCTGTACCCGCATAAGGTCATCGTTACAATGTCCATCCCACAAGTTGTTAGCAAATATGGAATCTTGAACATTGGGGAACATATTGAGAGCACTGAAATCTCTTTAGCCGGCATGTAACATCAATTGCGTTTGCACGTTTGTGTATATCTGAGTTTGAGTAGTGTTCTTAATAATCACAATTGCAATCACCTGTTAAGGGAGTATCATGAAGAAAAGGGCATCATCTTCAAAACTTTACTTCTATGATCTTCATGGTGATAACAGTAAAGTTCAAGTAATGGCAAATGCAAGGTGTTATTTTTGTGAACCAGTCAACAATACAGTAACATTACCTTACTTTTTCTTGTTTGTCTGATGTTCCTTTGAGACAGACGATCTGTATATTTGTAATAAGTGGAATCTGCAATGTTACCATGAACTGAATATAAGGAGTGCTTATTGTCAATTCATTTCCCAGTTCCCAAACAAACGAAGAGAACGGAGAGAAAACTTTCGCAAAGGAATCCATTTATTGTATAATTAATTTGTTATCAAGTTACTTCATATGTAGCAAAGTCTATGACTTTGAGTTTTGACAACAGGATTGGGATACAATACCAAGTAGCCAAAAAAACTTCTTCTTGACCCGGGCTATTCACTGCATAAGAAAATTGACTTTGATTTGAACTTATTTGATTCTGACAGGTATTTCAGCATGGATGAAAGTGAGTTCTCCAGGTTTCATTCTGTGGTGAAGGGAGGTGACATTGTTGGTATTTGTGGATATCCTGGTAAATGTCATATACATTGTTATATGGAAATTTCTCTTGTTCGCTAGGCATATGCATTTAGCATGAGATCAGAAATTGAGTAAATGAGTCAAAATTTGAAGGTTTCTGTAGCACCTTGTTTCGGAAATCCAATTATTTGTTTTTATCCGCATAATGCTTTTTCTCTCCCCTGCTTCTTCGATCCATGTATTTTGATAGTAAAAGGATGATCGGAAGTCGCAAATTTACCGAGGTCTTTATGTATACCGATAAAGATTAGACGCATAAAACTACAATCTCTCTTGGGTATGCATTACAAAACATTCTTGGTTGTGTTACAGGGAAGAGTCAAAGAGGAGAATTGAGTATATTTCCAGGTCAATGACAGTACTAGCTCCATGTCTTCACATGCTACCAAGCCAATCAGTTCATTCCATTAATGATAGAGAGAAATCTAAGGTGAAAGTTTTCCATGAAAATTAATGCTCTCCATGCATTTTCTCTCATTTGCTAATCAGATTACTTTCGATTCCAGAAGAGTGAAAGAAGCGCATCTTGCTGTAAATGGACTCCGGGAATGACCAGGAACCCAGATAGTTATACTTTAAAAGATCCGGTAAAGAGTTTTGGCTGAGAAAATTTTACAGATCTATGATCATACTCTCATGTTATACTTTTGAGGCCCAGTTTAAGTCTATTTTTCATGTTATACATGCGATGATATTCTTTTCTGATGGCAGGAAATTCGATATCGTCAATTTTACCTAGACCTAACGTTGAATCCAGATGTGCAACAAGTATTCAGAACCAGGGCCAGAATCATCTCTTATTGTCGAAACTTCCTCGATAATCTTGAATTCATAAAGCTTAGAAACTTGAGAAGTATGATTTTTGTATACTTGGAAACATGTCTAACATCGTGTGCTTGCGTTTGATTTTTCTTATCAACCTTAGGTGGAAACTCCCGTGATGAATATGACAGTTGCTGGAGCTGCTGCCAGGCCATTCGTCACGGACCATAATGAAATGGATATGAATCTCTCTATATGCGTGGTTCTCCTGAGCTATATCTTTAGAAATTGGTTGTTGGTGGACTTGACCGTGTATAAGAAATTGGGAAACAATTCAGAAACGAGGGAATGGATGTAACGCATTTGCCAGAATTCGCAATGTCCGAGTTTTATATGGCTTATGCAGATTACAATGACTTTATAGAATTAATGGAACAATTGCTATCAGGTAAGCTTCTAGACAAGACAACGTTGAGTATAATCAAACGCTTTGTGAATTCATTTGACTTACTTGATCTAGCTGCAACATTGCAAGTTGTAGAGAGTTTAATATAATTGCAGGAACGGTGAAGGAACTAACAGGGAGTTATAAAGTAAGTTACGATGGTAATGGAACAGATAATCAGACGATAGAGATTGATTTTACACGGCCCTTCAGGTATTTAGTGATTTTCCTCTGAAAAATGCTAGATATTGTGTTGAAACCACAGCCTTGAAGTAGCATTTTACTTTGAGATACACACACACACACGCACACATACTGCTTTCAGAAGGATGGATCTGATGGAGGAATTGGAGTGAAGAGCAAACATCAGTATACCCAAGGATCTTTCTAGTGAAGCTGCTAATGAATCCTTGTTGGATGCATGTGAAAGGTTTAATGTCAATTGCTCTCCACACACAACAACTCGGTTGTTAGACAAGGTCACAAGTTTCTCCTTCAGAATAAGCAATATCCAATTGGAAGAACATTATCCCATTTGATGAAATTTTATGATTCTTACTTCTTGGCAGAAAATTTGAATCTTAAACTTCAAATGTTGATGCTTCATGTCTTGTTTTTCATTAACATTAGGTGATATAAATATTTTGAATGTCTTCTGACGGCAGCTTGTGGGCCATTTTCTTGAAGAAACTTGCGTGAATCCTACATTCATAATGAACCATCCAGAAATCATGAGTCCATTGGCGAAATGGCACAGATCGAAACCAGGCTTAACTGAGCTTTGAATTATTTGTCAACAAGAGAGAGGTTCACATGATCCCATTGATTTTCTCTTCGCATGTTACCCTAAAAACTTCATATTCGCCATTACAGAGCAGACATTTCTCCACTTTTTGTTACATCTTCAACCAGTGATCCACCCAATTATTGTTATGTTGCCAGCTCTGCTTATGTTGCCGGCTATGCAATGCATGCACAGAATTGAATGACCTGAGGTGCAGCGAGCCCGATTGACTCAGCAGGTTAAGGTAGCATGGCAGCTTACACTAGCAGTTCTAAGTAGTTCATGTTAGATATGACATTCCTGTACCTAATACCTTGAACGATATTAATTGATATGATATCAGAAATAAAGCCTGAAAGTTTTTATGTTTAAGGATCGACAAATGGGTGACGATGAAGCAATGGTCATAGATGAATCCTTTTGCACAGCTTTGGAGTATGGATTGGGAATGGGGATTGATCGACTCGCAATGTTGTTGACAGACTCACAAAATGTCAAGATATGAGAAAACTTATTTGTAGTACACTGTATGTGCTGACATTTACTTTTCATACGAAGGGCTTGCTTATGAATATTCCATATATTTGCAGGAAGTTATTCTATTTTCAGCCATGAAACCTCAAGAAAAGACTTCTTGTTGAAAGTGTTTCAGAGTTCACTTGAAGTTTCCGGCTCCAAAAGCACAACATTATTAGACACTTCTGGCGGAATTATCATATGCAATACTTTCGCCTAGGAAGAATCGATAGACATAAGACCAACGAACACAAACAGCAGCATACATAGATAAATGAAAGCAAGGCCTGATTTACGTTTTACATCAGCCATGCCAAAGCCCGAGAGGATGGAGCTTTTATTTTATTTATATATGTCATGGTTTATACAGAATTTTGCATAACTTTATTCGAATTTCACAAGCTTTCTCAATCAGAATACACATAATCAACTAACAAAGATTGCTGAACTTGAGCGAACAATCAAAGGCGGGCGGCGGGCTTGAAGCTTGCAAAACCAGTGATTTCTCTACCAGCTATCAAATTGTTAATGTCATAACTGCCTTCACCAGTATGGAAGGGTTCAATATCACAGAATGCCTGCATTGTCATCCAAAACACAGTTCAGTTTATTAACAAAATTAACAATTCATGCTTAAGGGAAGTGATTGGCATGATAATTAACCTTTCCGACTAGAAAATCAGTCACAATTCCATTGCCACCAAGTAACTCACGGCCAAGAGCAACTGTTTCCCTAGCCCTCGAAGTGATCCACGCCTGAAAATTATGCAATTTATAGAAGAATCAATAAAGTGAAATTAAATGAATCACAGAGCTATGGAGATTAAATCATGTATATATACATAAACATACTTTTCCCAAGCTGGCTTGACCAAAGGTCATTTTACCCTTCTCATACAGTTTACAAACGCGCCAACCAACCAGAATCATTGCTTGAATGTTTCCTAGCATTTGAGCAAGTTTCTGTTGGGTTATCTGAAACGCTGCCAATGGTACTCCAAATTGTTTCCTCTCCATCAAATACCTTTGGATCATATAAATTTCAATCAGCCCATTCTTACTAAAAGCTTGAAGAACTAAATTAGCATAAAAGTGCAGCATTGTTTTGACATAACTCCCTATGAAATGCAGGAGAGTTGTAATACCTGTAAGACATATCATAGACGCCCATTGAAATACCGATAGTTTGCCAGGCAACCATCACACGGGAAACAGACAGAGGCTGTATTAAAATAAGTGATATCATACACTTGAACTTAGAACATGTAGCACAATAAAATATTAAACCAAGCAGAATAAGGGAGAAAACTGATGAACAGGTAATTATTTGAGATAGCTTGCTACAACCCACCATGTTTGTATCCTGGAAAGAATTAAAACCAGGCAATCTGTCCTCATCAGCAACAAAGACTTTCTTTAAGAGAATGTCTCCATTTTGGAGCATCCGTAGACCAATTTTATTTTCTATTTTTGTAACTGTTAGACCTGGAGCATCCTTCTTTACTATAAAACTGAAACAGACGACAGAAAGAACTCCACATGTAAGCAATGATCACATAACTATATTGGAGAAAATTCCTAAAGTATTCTATTTGGACATTGTCCAGACTCTAGAATCTACGATTGAACATACGCGTTTATTTGCTTCGTTATGACATTTCTCGCCATAACTACCAAGACATCCGCAAAGGAACTGTTTCCTATCCAGCGTTTTTGTCCCTCAAGTATCCATCCTCCTTCCACCTGATCATCAAAGCAGACAACGAGAACACAATACAACAAGAAACATGCACCATTATAGAACAAGTTCTAAATGAATTAAGCAAACGAAACACAAAGATAATGCAGGAAGTTGACAAAATGAACCTTAGTAGCGGTTGTCTTCAAAGAACTTGCATCACTCCCATAATTAGGTTCTGTTAAAGCCTTAAGATGTAAAAGAAAACATAAAACATAAATAAGTTGCTGGATTCTATAATATTTAGCTCTTTATTCATCATCAAAAGCCAGCTACTTACCCAAGAGGCCATGGTCTTTAACTGAGCCAAAGAGGGTAGATATTTCTGCTTCTGTGCTTCTGATCCACTTAGTGCTATTTTTGACAGACAAGACAAGTTATATAAGATCATATTTTCTCGACAGCATCGTGTTCTAATAATAAGAATCAATGAGAAATAAAGTCTAGCAAGTAACACGTTATTTGCAGGATGTGTAGATCTCACCAATGGTGAGCATTGCCAGGGAGGAATGGACCAATATGGAACTAGAAACACTTGCATCAACTCGAGCAATTTCTGCCAGAGCAATAGCAGTTCCAGTGATAGAAAGACCAGGACAGCCATAACTATTTATTAAACCAGCTACTCAATATCTGATACCACACTTTCCGTATCAGGGGAAAAATTGGTAATGGGTCAATACCAGCCTGATCTCTAATAAAAATTTAGAAACGCATGGACCCAAATGTTAATAGTGGAAAAAATTACCTTGATCGTGCCAGCAGCAACATTCAGGGCACCGAGCTTCGGAATAAAATGGAATGGAAATTCTGCCTTCTCCCAATACTGAAATAAAATAAAGGCCAATTACAGTTCTAGCATGTATTGAGCTGCAATGCATACAAACAAATCTATTTTATGATACGGTGAAGAAGATAAATACCTCAGCCATTATCGGGGCTAATTCTTTCTCTACACACTCTCTCACTTTCGTCTGAATAGCCTGCTCTTCCGAAGTCAAGAGATCATCAAATTGGTAGTAGTCTGATACTGTTAACATTCCAAAACCAAGACATGAAAACTAGTGAAAAGAGAAGAGGATGAGTGAACAGAAGACACATTCGGTGATCATTCTTACCACAAGAAGGAAACTTGGATGTGGCTGAAGTTGCTTGAGGGAATGCAAGAGAAACATCCAATGCTGGTAAATTGAAACAAGAACTCCTCGAATTGCTGTTAACGTCGTCTGTGCGTTATTTGAATCAACAGCAAATTCATTATTGATTTTGATCACGGTGCATATTCAAATAACTATAAAAATGAGTTATCAGACCAAAAATTTCAGCCTAAAGAATAAAAAAAACATAAACCTTGAGATTGCGATGAGTGGGTTGTCATTGTGACTGTAGATTTCTGAAACAGAAGTCGCAGCTGATCTGATAAAGCAACTGCTTGTTAGAAATGGTGGAAATCCTTGGAACGAGAATGATCATGAAGCCAGAACGTGCAACTTTAAATAATTGGATTTGGTTTGGCGCGACGTGAAAGTCAAAGGCTTTTAAGGGCTACAACTAACCAGACCAGCTTCATTCCTTGTCAACGCAACTGGTCGCGGATCAGAAATCGCGGCTGCAAGTGCAAACAACAGTGGGCCTGTCGGCCATAAGCTGATGATTGAATCATAACCGTCTGATTTCAACATCTTTTTGCACTGAATGTGCTGATAGCAGCAAGCAACAGTGATCCGATTCAACTGTATCGGATAATATAAATTATTTATTGAATTAATAACAATAATATCACATACAACATGAACAGAAGTGATTCCCTTGACAGCCAACCAATATTAGACAAAGACTAGACTTTAAAACTGGCTCAGAGCTTCAAAAAAACTCAAAGAAATCCAGGGCATTCCTGCAGAAAAATAAAAAGAAAATGACAAATAAATAATTTAAACAGAAACAAATCATATAACAATCTTAATAAAAACTTAATTAATATAACACGATCAAAATGAGAAGGACGAAGCAATGGTCATAGATGAAATGAATCATATTTGCTACAGCTTCAGACATGAGTATCGGATGCCACCAATACATGGATTGGAAATCCAAATTGATCCGCTTGCCATGCTGTTGACAGACCATGAAACCCCAGCAATTAAAAGTTTTCAGCCACAAGAAGTCGACCCTCAAAATTATGGGAATTTGTCAAACAAAGTTTTGTAGAATAGGTTGCTTACTGTTGACATCAAATTTATTTTATCATTTGTTTGCTTTAAACAGAATCTCGCTCGTGAAGATTGGCAGTTCATGCAAGCAACTTGAATGGTCAAAAGAGTTTATCAGTTATGAGCCAAGGTACTCATAAATTATCTTAAAATTTGCAATATTAAGTTAAATTATCTGAAATAGTTAATTCAAATTGAGTGTATTAAGTTTTTAGTTATTAAAAATTATTTATAATATTTATTATTTAAAATTAATTTATTCTAAATAGTTTATAACTTTTACGAGATAAAATATTTAAATTTGAGTAATTAATAAAAGAGTAAAAGAAAATTTTAATTTTAAAATTTATGTCTTTTTCAATATTTTCTTCTATTTTTAAATTTTAAATTCGTTTGATAGTTATTTAATTAATTAATTGGCAGTTTTTTAAAATTTTATTAATTATTTTTTGTGATATTAGTTTTTAACAGTTTTAATTAATTTTTGAAATAAAAATGATTATGTATTCAACCAAAAGACGTGAATTTCGGTTAATTGAGGACTGAAATGTCTCAAGATATAACATTTATAATTTGTGTGTCTTTTAAGCAACATTTAGGGACTTAAATGAAATTATACAGCATTTAATAGACATCAAAGTTAAAACGACGTAGTATTTTGCGCAATACCGTTGAAACATGCTCAAGGGTCTCCTTCATGCCCGTTCCATTATTTCAACAGACACGGTTTTGACAACTTCTTCTACTGAAAATCAAATAAGAAGTGCACCTCTAACATTAAATATAATTCTTTCCATTTTCTATTTGATTACTTGGGAGATCAGAATTACAACAATGGATGTTCAAATATCGAAGCTTAGGAAAATTGTGGTTTGTTTGATAAATTATGAGAAATCAGGGACTAAATGATAATTACTGTCTATTAACGGGCTTTTACTTTTTTGCAGACAAACTATATAAATCTCCAAGTTCATTCTCATTCTGAGCACTTGCATTGCACCATCTCTAACTCTAAGCAGTTGCTCTGTCAGGTCAACTGCAGGTTTCGTTTGAGAAATACTCTGTAATTCACACCATGACAGTTCCTTCATCAAACCATAAAGGTTGGTTTGTGTTGCATATTCTCTTCTCATTTCCTTTTTCTGCTTAAGTTTGGATCCTTTCATCTTATTTGATCATTTCATCGTTTCCATTAACTAGTTTCCTCTTTCATCACCAAGCTTGTATTCTTTGTTGTAAATGAAAGAATTTTGGCCGTATGCCCGTAAGTTATATGCCGTAACATGTAATTTATTTTTTTAATTTTTATATTTATAATTTTAAATTTTATCGTATATATTTAAATTTTTTATATTATATATTTTAATTTTTATATTTTATATTTATTTATTTTAAATTTTATATTAAAAATATAAAATAATGGGATGTATTTTAACAAGGTTAAGTTAAATGTTCAATTGATATTATGAGGATGGACTAGGATGGGTACGTATGGTTGTGGCTGTAACATTTGAGTCCATCAAGCTTATATTTCTATAAATAAGGATACAATTATTTCAATTATAACAAATAGGTCCCCTGCTCCCTCCAAAAACAATCGAAACGAAATAGGGACTTAAATGTTACTTCCCACTAGTTACTATTTATTAATTTTTCAGGCTGCTTGGGTCTGGTCTGAATTTTAAAGAGTCAAAGAGATGTTTGTCGTTATCTAAATTGTCTTTAGTTATCTTTTTATAATTCCAAAAATGCCCAAAAAACCTTAATTCCAAAAAAGACCCCGATATTTTGGCGCCGAACCCGAGCGAGCGACTGATGGTCGGCAACGGACGAGATGGCCACTTCCCGTCAAGTATGACGAATATTGAGCCCAACACACGGTGGTTATTCCACTATTTGGTATGCCGGAAAGCTCTGAACTAATATAGGCGGCGGTGTATTTGCAATCGGCTCCAATTAACGGCAGTTTCAACGCGGTAGCCGGATCTTTGCACTCCATTCGAAGCCGAACATTAGCTTTGTTTTCTGTGAGACGATCGCTCCTCCGTCGACTTTGACCAGTGTGATAAACAGCGTCGGCGCTTGAAGTTTCCACATTTTTCATTTAACACAACTTTCCATTTCTTTTTTTTTTTTACTATATTATGAGATATCTGTTTATTTGTTTCATGTGTTCGTAGTTTGTTTTGTAATTACTGATAGCTTGTTCACAGTTGAGATTCACCATGATTAAAGTTAAGGTGTAATTGCTTTGCTGTGCATTCAAAGTGAATACTTGTCTTCAATGTGTCACAGATGACGTCGACAAAAATGCAAGGAGTTCTTATTTCAATTTACCAGCGTTGGATGTTTCCCTTGCATTTCCTCAAGCAACAACGGCGACGACCAAATTTCCTCCCTGTAGTAAGAATGATCAGCAGTTGCCTTTCAATTTCTCATTTCCTATGTTTTTCTCTCTTTTAAAAGTTTGTATATCGATATAGGTATTAAATCATAAATTTTTGTATTTTTAATTTTTAGAAATAGTATTTCTATGTTACAGCATCAGATTATTACCAATTTGATGATCTCTTGACTTCGGAAGAGCATGCTATTAGGATGAAAGTAAGAGAGTGTGTGGAGAAAGAAATTGCTCCTATAATGGCAGAGGTATCTTCATGTTACAACCACATTGTGAAAAATAAGGATGGCTTTGTTTGTGTGCATATTGGGAGCTCACTGCTAGAATAGTGATTAGGCTTTGATCATGAGCACTGATGTATGTATTTTCTTTTATTCCAGTATTGGGAGAAGGCAGAATTTCCATTTCAGATTATTCCGAAGCTCGGTGCCATAAATATTGCTGCTGGCACGATTAAGGTGATTTGTCCGACTGTTATAGTTTCAATTTTTCCTCTTTTCCTGATATGGCAAATGTAGCATCGGATGTTGAGCAACTGATTATGAGTTATGACTCAGGGTTATGGCTGTCCTGGTCTCTCTATGACTGGAGCTGCTATTGCTCTGGCGGAAATTGCTCGTGTTGATGTCAGTTGTTCTAGTTTCATATTGGTGCATTCCTCTCTGGCTATGCTTACTATTGGTGAGATCTTGTTGTCCTCCAAATGACTTATGACTTTCTAGACTTTTTCTTTTTCATTTGATTGTTATAACAAACCACATGATGCTGTTGATAAAATATAACTTGGAAAATTTTGTCTCAACTGTCAAAATATATAGCACTATATGGATCAGAGGCACAGAAGCAGAAATATTTACCTTCTTTGGCTCAATTGAAAACAATAGCCTCTTGGGTAAGTAATTGGCTTTTGGCACTGCATGGTGATTCAAAAATGTTAATTCCAAAATTAAGTTAAAAGAGTCCAGCAACTCAAACATGTTCTTTCATCTCTTAAGGCTTTGACTGAACCTGGTTATGGAAGTGATGCAAGTGCTGTGAATACAACGGCTACAAAGGTCCAATTTCTCAGCTTCTTAATTTTATCTCTGGGCTTCATTAACTTTCTACAACAGTTTAAGTTTCATGCTGTGTCAAGTTCTTAATTGCTCTCTCCTTTAATGATCAGGTGGAAGGAGGTTGGATACTAGAGGGTCAAAAGCGCTGGATAGGAAACAGCACCTTCGCAGATCTATTGGTGATTTTGGCAAGGAATACCATGACAAAGCAGATAAATGCGTATGTTAAATGCTATATGATAAGAAACAATCTTCTGTCTGATAATGATTGACATGAAATTCAAAATGAGATGACACATACTTTAGCTTAGGCACTTGATTGGAAACTCGCCAGTAATTGATCCTATGAACAAAGAACTAAATTTAGAAAATATTGCACAACATCAAGGACAGAAGAATATCAGTCCTAAACGACACTCTTAGCAGTCCCTAAAAAGAGATCCAATTCCAGTTCCAAAATCTATGTTGCTATCATGTTATTTGTCCCTTTTTCTCAAATAATTGTCAGCATGCTCATTTCTTACATGTGGAGTGTTTTCTATTTTCTTTATCAGTTTTATAGTAAAGAAGGATGCTCCAGGACTAACAGCTACCAAAATAGAAAATAAAATTGGTCTTCGGATCGTCCAAAACGGAGACATTCTTTTAAATAAAGTCTTTGTACCTGATGAGGACAGAGTACCTGGTGTTAATTCTTTCCAGGATTCAAACACGGTGCGATTCTAGAAAGCATTCTATATAATTACCACTTCATCAAGTTTCTCCATACTTCTGCTTGGTTTAACATTTTATAGTGCTACATGTCCCAATTTCAAGTGTGTGATTATCATGTTGCTTATTTAAATGCAGCCTTTGTCTATTTACCGTGTAATGGTTGCCTGGCAAACTATCGGCATATCAATGGGTGTATACGACATGTGTCACAGGTATTACAATTAATTATGTCCTTGCTCTTCTCTTTTATGCTAATTTGTTTGGAACTTTTACTGTGAACTGTGAAATTTTACATGATTCAAAGGTATTTAATGGAGAGGAAACAATTTGGAGCACCATTGGCAGCTTTTCAAATCACCCAACAGAAACT
Organism: Swietenia macrophylla; assembly: GCA_032401905.1. Classification (NCBI taxonomy): domain Eukaryota; kingdom Viridiplantae; phylum Streptophyta; class Magnoliopsida; order Sapindales; family Meliaceae; genus Swietenia; species Swietenia macrophylla. The sequence continues at coordinate 3,136,312 of CP135576.1, forward strand.
TGCTCAAATGCTGGGAAATATTCAGGCAATGATTCTTGTTGGTTGGCGCATTTGTAAATTGTATGAGAATGGTAAAATGACCTCTGGTCAGGCTAGCTTGGCAAAGGTATATGCTTTAAAAGATTAAATCACTGCAATACATTTGGTTTTCTCTTTAGTGCTTCTTAATTAGTTGTGACAAATTGCAAAATTTTCAGGCATGGATCACCTCGAGGGCTAGGGAAACAGTTTCTCTAGGACGTGAGTTACTTGGTGGCAATGGAATTTTGACTGATTTTCTAGTTGGGAAGGTTAATTATCATGCTAATCTGTTCCCTGAAAATGAAAATTCTGTTTAAAATTATGCCTGATTTCCAGGGCAATGAATTGTTCTTTGGTCGTTAAATTTTTGGCTTATTTGATATCTGTATTTTGGATGATAATGCAGGCATTCTGTGATTTGGAACCCATCTACACTTACGAAGGCAGTTATGACATTAACAGCCTAATTACTGGTAGAGAAATCACTGGTTTTGCAACCTTCAAGCCGGCCGTGTTGATGCATCAGAGCCGGCTTTGATGGTTCGTTCATTCTCTGCAACTTCTTTCGGTTGATTCTGTGTCTGTTATCATTCATGCTCGTGTAATCCAGATATTCAAATCGAATAAATTATACCATTTCTGTAAATGGTATAAATGGAACAAGCAAAGAGCTCCGTCCCCCCA
>CP135576.1:3137415-3363634 GCA_032401905.1 Swietenia macrophylla
ATATTTTAGTTTTAATATTTAACAAATATTTTATTTATATTAATATTTGTACTTAACTTATTAAGAGTTTTAATTTTTTTTTATACTTATCTTGTACCCACTAAAAAAAATATTTAACAAATATTTTATTTATATTAATATTTATGCTAAATTTATTACAAATTTTAATTTTTTTATACTTATTTTGTACCAAAAAAAAAAAAAACCTAAATTCGTGTCGTCAAAATTGGTTACCGGTTGTTTTGCGTTTTACGAATTTATCGATAAAATTGCCATCCATGCTCTTACAAGACAACAACGTGACGTGCTGTTTTTTTCCTTGACCAAATGCTTGTTTGGTCTTTCTTATTAAGTCGGTGGAATGTTGCATTGCAATGAAACGTGGACGTCGAGGATAGGAGTAGGACTACTTTAATGTTTTCAATAACGACACGTGCGCCTACCGTCGTACTTCAATACCATCTTACCGCCTACTCTACTTTTGTTCTACGGAAGACTTAGTCATTGTTCGACTGTTGTTCTTAATATATTTTATTTTATTTTTAATTATTATTATAATTTTATAATATTTTTAATTGATATTTTTTTGAATGTTTATTTTAATATTTTTATAAATTGATAAAAAGCTTAAAAAATATGTTTAATTTATTTTTTTTTTACGTGAATTGATTAATAATTATTAGAGATGTGTAATTTAAATTTTTTATATAATTAAATGTTAATAATTAGAGATAAATAGTTTAATTTTTTTTATGTAGGTTGAATGTTAATTATTAAAAACGTGTAATTTAAATTTTTCGAGTTAAATGTTAAATATTGAATATGATTAATTTTTTATTTTTTATATGGGTTGAATGTTGAAAATTAAAAATGTGTAATTTAATTTTTGTATGTGGCTATTGTTAATTATTAAAAATATTTATTTTTATGTGCTTGATTATAAATTACTAAAAACATGTAGTTTAAAATTAATTTTTTATTAAAAAGAAGTCAATATCAAAAAGAAAATAAAGAATATAAATTTTAATAATATATTTTAAAGTATTAAATAAATTAAAATAAATAAGAACATAGCGATAATAAAATAAAAACGAAGATAAAATTTTTAAAACAAGAACAAAACAGGAACGCGAGAGAGCAGTTCAAAATAAAAATAGATGAAAATGAAAATGAGTCTTTTAAATAAAAACGAGAATGACAATTTCTAATTCGACCGTTCTCGTTCCAAACTTTGATTAATAGTAATTTAAATTTTTTTATCACGTAAAAGTAATTTCGGTCAACCGTTATTTTTTTTTATCGGTTTCAAAAAAATATTACCAAAGTTATTTACATAAATGAAATTATAAATGTGATTATTTTAGAAAATTATTTAAAATATTACCAAATGCATCTTCCTCTCTTATGCGTGGGCAGAAGAGAGAAAATGTTAGTTGGAATGATACCATGTATACTCCCTTACGTCGTATTAATAATTGCTATTTTATTGACTTATCCTAATGGATGACGTGGTGGTTGAGTATGTTATAAGGGTCCTTTCCGTTAGAATTCGTCGGCCTGTCCGGTTGGCTAATCAAACCAATTACGCATTCATAGAAAAATCATATCCTAAATTTGCGTGCCTGCTCTGATCTTCTGGTAGACAGTATCGGACTTACTCTTCCTGCTCCCTTTCCTCGTCGTCTCTCGTTTCGGTCCGGCATTTCTCTCTGAAACCGTAATTGCCATGGCGATTCACTCATCCGCAAGCCGAGGTTTTTGTTCTCTGTTTTCTTTTTTTAAAATTTTTTTAATTTAACTATTCACTTCTACGGCGGGATTAGCTCCCGCCGATTGAGTTTTTGTTTGCGCGATTAATAGATGGATTAGAGTGAAGTGTTTGTTTAATTATCTTTTTGAGATCTATTGTTAGTGTTTCAGTTTTTTTTTAACCTTTTTAATTGTCGGAGTGATTGTTTGTTGTCGTGTGATTAAGCAGATGATGTTAGAGAGCGTGCAAGGAGTTCGTATTTTAATTCACCGGCACTGGATGTTTCTCTTGCGTTCCCTCAAGCAACTTCGGCGTCTAAATTTCCTCCTTGTGGTAAGATTAATTGATGTGTTCATTACATTTCGTGCTTTCACTTGCCTTGCTAGGATTATATTCGGAACCTTGCTTCAAAAAGATTTTGCGTGTTAGATTGTCGGTTGCTGCAGCTGCTGCTGTTGGTTTATGCTTATTTCGCATTTTGACAATTTGATTAATTAGGTTCCTCAATTTTAATTTGTCTCACAAGGGTGGTCCTTTGGTAATTACTCACCTAGGACCTGTCACTGGATTGACCGATAGCCATTTTATTTTTAAAATTTTTCATTCAGGAAATTTATAAAAAAAAAAAAAAAAAAAAAACTATTTTGCTCTTAAAGTATGGGAGAAGTCAAAATTGCCCGCGTACCAATTGTATTTAGATAACGCAACTTAGTTAAATTTACAAACATTTCGCCCATTTGAAGAGGCAAAGTAATTGTTCCAGGAAACTTCTGATTTTAACTTCACAAGTAATCAATTTCAAGACTCTCGCTGCTTCTTAATGTTCTCCTCTTGAAAATTTTCAGTTTCATGTAATTTATACCAACCTATCCATGTGAAATTTATACAGTGATCTACGACATTGTATGTGCCAGTTAAATAAGAAAATGTGTTGCTTTATTGTTCTACACCTTTGTACTTTTATATTTCAGTTGTAAATATATATTTATCTTGTGTTGGACAATGAAGCATTTGAGCTTATTTGTAAATTTTGTATGCTGCCAAAAACTTTTTTACATTTCTCATTCATATTCATTGTTGGTCCTTGAATGTTACAGCATCAGACTATTACCAATTTGATGATCTCTTGACTTTGGAAGAGCAGGCAGTTCGGAACAAAGTGAGAGAGTTTATGGAGAAAGAAGTGGCCCCAATCATGGCAGAGGTATCTTCTTCATGTTACTGGCAACTTCTTTTAGAAAGATAAATGTTATTTTTTTGGATATGGAACCTAAATGCTGGAACAGTAATGAGGCTTTAGTTATCATCTACTGGATTGATATGCGAATGAAGATAGAATGATCTCTATTTATTTTTCTGTTGTTCCAGTACTGGGAGAAGGCTGAATTTCCATTTCATGTGATCCCAAAGCTTGGTGCTTTGCGTATATCTGGTGGTACAATAAAGGTAATTTGTGCAAATACTGCATTTTTAGTTTTTCCCTTTTCCTGATAAAAGAAGTGCCGGTCAGTGGGTCATTGAGCTGGTTTTGGCTCAGGGTTATGGTTGTCCTGGCCTCTCTATCACTGGAGCTGCTATTTCTGTAGCAGAACTCGCACGAGTTGATGCAAGTTGTTCCACTTTCATATTGGTGCATTCCTCTCTTGCAATGCTCACTATTGGTGAGATCTTGATGTCCTTTTCCAAATTTGATGTTACTTGTTGATTTTATTTGTGATTTGATTCATACATGATACTGCTGACAAACTATGAACTTATGTAACTTGTCTGGACTGTCAATAATAGCCCTATGTGGATCAGAGGCACAGAAGCAGAAATATTTACCTTCTTTGGCTCAGTTAAAGACCGTAAGCTGTTGGGTAAGTAGCTTGCATTTGGTACTGTGTTCAATGTTCCTTCCTGTGAATTTGAGTCACTCAAATATGTTCTTTTACTTTGAAGGCTTTGACTGAACCTGATTATGGGAGTGATGCAAGTGCTTTGAAAACAACTGCTACTAAGGTTCAATTTCTCATCCTCTTGCATTTGTCTCTAGGTTTAATTTACTGTACCCAATTACATTTGAAGGTTTGTCATGTTCTTGGTGTTGACTTTACTGTCTCCTTTGATGGTAAGGTGGAAGGAGGTTGGGTACTCGAGGGCCAAAAGCGCTGGATAGGAAATTCTACATTTGCTGATGTGTTGGTTATTTTTGCTAGGAATAGCACAACAAATCAGATAAATAGGTATGTTGACATGACACCTTTTCTAGGCACTTGATTGGGAACTTAGATGGAAACAATCCTATGCTCAAAGAACTATATTAAAGAAAACAATTCAATACATCAAGGAAAGATGAATTTCAGGCCTAAACAGAATTCTTTCAATCTCTAAAATAGAGCTTCCTGAAATCCTATTGTCAACAGTTAAAACAAGATCCTATAATAATTAATCAAAATACTTTTTTCACATTTTTTAATAAACTCATTTAATACCTAATACTTTTTTTTTGTGGTTGGAAATTAGCTGTGATATTTAGTTTTCATATTGGCATGCTAATTTCCTAGACTTATGAATTGATTCTGCTTTCTGTTTCAGTTATATAGTAAAGAAGGATGCTCCTGGATTAACAGCTACAAAAATAGAAAATAAAATTGGTCTGCGAATGGTTCAAAATGGAGACATTCTCTTAAAGAAAGTCTTTGTACCCGACGAGGACAGATTGCCCGGTGTTAATTCATTTCAGGATACAAACAAGGTGCTAATTTTCTTAAATAACGGGTATAGAATTTTTGTGGATAATATTCGCGGAGTGTGCAGGATCTGCTTTGTCCATATTTTGGTTTCTCATTTTTCGCCAATATAGTGCTACATTCCTGGTGTTTGACTATCATGCTGCTAATAAATTCAGGTTCTGGCTGTTTCACGGGTAATGGTTGCTTGGCAGCCTATTGGTATATCAATGGGCGTCTATGATATGTGTCACAGGTATTTAGATAAGTTCCTCTGTTCACTTTTATGCTTAAAATACCTCCAGCTTTCTGCATGAACAGTGAAAGTTTTGTACCCAAAGGTATCTGAAGGAGAGAAAACAGTTTGGAGCATCATTGGCAGCTTTCCAGATCAACCAACAGAAACTTGTTCAAATGCTGGGAAATATTCAAGCAATGATTCTTGTTGGCTGGCGCCTCTGCAAATTGTACGAGAAGGGTAAAATGACTGCAGGTCAATCCAGCTTGGGAAAAGTATGACTGAATCTCTAAAGCTCTGTGAAACATTTGTTTCTCTATATTGGTTCTTAGCCATGACAAATTGCATGATTCCAGGCGTGGATCAGCACCAGGGCTAGGGAAACAGTTGCTCTTGGACGTGAGTTACTCGGTGGCAACGGAATTTTGGCTGATTTTCTTGTTGCAAAGGTTAGCATGCCCATCTCTTCACTGAAAATTCATTCTTCACTTGTGTCCTTGTAGGAAAATTTATATGGGTGTAATTTGAAGTTAAACCCGTCACTGCTACCAACATATAAAATCAGGGTTCAAAGAATTAACCACCTTACATTGTGTAAAATGAATTGCTAATTTGGTTTTCAAATTTTAATTGCTTTATATATTATCTAAGTTTTGGATGACAATGCAGGCATTCTGTGATTTGGAGCCCATCTACACTTACGAAGGCACTTATGATATAAACAGCTTGGTTACTGGCAGAGAGATCACTGGTTTTGCTAGCTTCAAGCCGGTTGCTTTGATGAAGCAAAGCCGCCTTTGATGGTGCACTCTTTTCCTGCACTTTTGTTGTTTTCAGAAGGTGATATATCGAATAAGTTATACAACTTTTGTACAGACCGCGTTGTCAGTGAAATGGGATATTGTAAGATACCAAGGATTGGCTGGCTAAGTTTACTTTATGAACAAACAAGTCCTAATTGTTCATCTTCATTTAGTTTCTTTTACCCACAATCATTTTACCTATGTCCGCTGCTGTGCTCGCGTCTTCAATAAATCAGGGCCTCGCTTCGCCTCGCCACCGGAGCCCCGTGGATGATCGGAGAACCTCCGTCACTTCCTTCTCTGTTATCTCGCTGTCGAAGCAGCACTCTGCTCCGCTGCCTGGACCGTGCTTCCACAAATTTGCCATTTAGGCGGGTTTGCATGTCCATGAACATCATCTGTTTGCTAAATAAAAGCCATCCTTCATTTTTTTACTCAATATTAGTTTATTATCAAAATAAATAATATTTAATAAATATTTTCAATAAAGTGATGAGTTCATTTTGTATATCATTATAATTTACTATTAATCTTAGGTTAAATTTTGATAGTATTGTTATAATTATATTTATAAAATTATAATATAAAATTTATATTTTGATTTTTTAATATATATTTTATAATATATAAAATTTATACTGTATTTATTAATACATGCTATGTAGGAAAAAAAATTATTTATGTATTAATTCAGTGCCTTGTGTTGTGTTCCAAACACTAATTTTATTTTTAAGAAATTAAATGGCAAACACATGTTTTTAGTCTTGTAAGGAATAATTCATTAAATATATATATATATATATATATATATATAAAAACTGAACTCTGTAGTACTTTTTGTCTTGCACCCCTTTCTTAAAATATTACAATCATCACTTCCTTTTTTTTTAATTTTTATTTATTTACAACTTTAAAAATAGAATAATAACATTTAGGTAATTGAGTTTCACATTTTTATAAATAAAAGTCATAGTTTAATATTGAGTTTGACCAGCAAAAGGCTAACATATATAATTTAAAAATTAAAGAGTATTTTAATTATTTTAGAAAATATTTAAGAATTTATTTATTATAAATAAATGAACTAAAAATATATCGATACAAATATATTATTAAATAAAATAATAATTATATATTTCTTAAGTTGCATTTTAATTTTTAATTTGAGCATAATGAAAGAAGATAACCAATTATTTATAAATAATAAATTTTTTTATTTAATTAATAAATACACAAATCGAGATAATTACTCAAAATATATATTATTTATTAAAAAATTAAAAACAAATATCACGTGCTGTTATTTTTAATGAGAAAAGTTGGGTATGTCAACGAGTCTGCTCCAAAAAAAACATAGTTAGCACAAGGTCTTTGTCTTGGACAAGGGTCCTTGTCCATTTGTCTTCGTAGGATCCTTGTCCTTTGTCCTTTCCTTTTTCCAAAATGTCACTGACAAAAACAGTTCTTTATTGCGAATCAAGCTTGAACTTCAGTGCTCACTCTGTTCTCCGTTATCGTCACCGGCTATTAAAATCTCCTCTAATTTTTAGCCAAGCTTCATCAGTGAACTGCAATCACCATGACGATTCACTCATCCAGACATCAAGGTTTGTGTTTTCACCTTTTCTTTTCTTCTACCAGCTGCAATTCTATGGAGACGGTTCAGTGAATTTTCCTGATTCTTTTCTACGACGTATGACTGTATTGTAGTTGATAACTTGCAGCGATTGACCGATGGATTTAGGTGAATTTGTTCTGCCCTGTAACTGCAATTAGATTATTTACTCACTGCATTTGCGCCATGATTAAGAGTATAATTCCTTGGCTTACTTCAATGTGTCACAGACGAGGCCTACACAAGTGCGAAGACTTCTTACTTACAATTTCCCAGCAATGGATGTTTCCCTTGCATTCCCTCAGGCAACTCCGGCGTCCAAGTTTCCTCGTTGTGGTACCAATAACGAACAAATTACTTGTCCTCGATAGCCATGCTAGGATTTCTATATCTTCTTTCCTTTCCATTCTTTTTAAACCTTAAGTTTGCATGATTAATTTTAGAATATATGTTACTTGCTTTGTTCATTTGAATTTGCATTGACTTAAAAACTTAATTTCAAAGGTAAGGATATGAACAAGCTTGCAAAATTTGTTTGCATGTAGGCTGCAGCGGCAACTAAAGCTTTTATATTTCTCACTCAATTTGATGTATTGGTCCTTGAATGTAACATCATCAGACTACTACCAATTTGATGATCTCTGGAACTTCGGAAGAGCAGGCAGTTCGGACAAAGTGAGAGAGTTTATGAAGAAAGAAGTAGATCCAATAATGGCAGAGGTATCCTCTTCATGTTACAGGCAACTTCTTTCTGAGAGATAAACGGTTTTGTTTGGATATGGAAGCTAAATGCTGGAACAGCAATGAGGCTTTAGTTATCATCTACAGGATTGATATGCAAATGAACAAAGAATGAGCTCTATTATTTTTCTTTTATTCCAGTAATGGGAGAGGGCTGAATTTCAATTTCATGTCATCCCAAAGCTTGGCGTTCTGCATTTATCTGGTGGCACGATAAAGGTAATTTATACGAGTACTGTAGTTTTAGTTTTTCCCCTTTTCCCGAGAAGAGAAATGCAGGTCAGTTTGTTGTTGAGCTGGTTCTGTCTCAGGGTTACGGTTGTCCTGACCTCTCTATCACTGAAGCTGCTATTGCTGCAGCAGAAGCCGCACGAGTTGATGCAAGTTGTTCCACTTTCATATTGGTGCATTCTTCTGTCTTAAAAACTAATATCTAATTATTAAAAAATAATTAATAAAATTTTAAAAAATTATCAATTAATTAATGAATTATTAGATAAATTAAAATTTTGAAAATAGAAAATAATAATAAATTTTAAGAGAAATTTTTTTTTTAATCGTTCAAATTTAAATATCATTTTTGATATAAGTTACAGATTATTTATAATAAATTAATAATAAATAACACCAATAATGAATAATTTTAAATATTTTTTATTTAAAAAATTAATAAATTTAATTGTTTAAATTAAGTATTCAATTAATTTATTTTTTCCTCAATTAATCATTCACCTAACTCAACTAATTTTTTACAAACAGAATTCACAAAATTATCTTTAAGATTTAGATCACATTGGCACTCTCTTGGAGTGCTTACTATTGGTGAGATCTTGATATCCTTTTCCAAATATAATGTTACTTTCTGATTTTATTTGTGATTTGATTCATACATGATACTGTTGACAAACTATGAACTAATGCAACTTGTCTGGACTGTCAATAATAGCACTATGTGGATCAGAGGCACAGAAGTAGAGATATTTACCTTCTTTGCCTCAGTTAAACACCATAGCCTGTTCTGTAAGCAGTTTAGCTTTGGGTACTGTATAATAACTTCACAATGTTGGTTCCTATTAACTCGATGGTACACTCTTTCTCTGCACTCGTGTTGTAACTAACATCGAATGAGTTAAATCAATCCTGAGCCTTTTGAATTACATGTCTTCCAGTTTTTAATCGCAGTACTTAATTATATTTTATTTCTGGTTTCTTTTACTGTTTGTTGGTCTTATTTATGAATAAGAGTGTTCGGTCCAGCAAGCAAATGCTGATATACGAAGGAGGGAAATTGAAGAGGTGGGTGACAGAAACCAGAGCGAATAGGAGATCTGTAATTGTATATGGGGTTTCGATATCTCTATTTTTTAATTGATTTTTTCATTGCTTAGTGAGAAAGGATTCTTGATAAGCTTTTGGTCTTCTATCTCTATCGGTGATGCATGTTGGAAGAGAAGGAGTGGGCGAAAAGATATTCACACAGAGACAAATAGACTGGGTGGGAGGGAGACGCGTGGATTTGGGGTGAAATGACTTGGAGAGAATCCATTAACAGAAAATTTTGAAAGTTTGTAAAATTTTGAAGGGGTGCTCAACGCTTAGTGTACTATAACTAGTGAGTTTGAGTTGTGTCTTTAAAGATCACAACCAACTGAAAGAAAGAGAAACTGAAGAGGGATTTTCAGTCCCCGAGTGAGGATTTTTAGAGAGCACGATTTAGTAATGCGCATTGGCAATGGCAATAGCTTTTCAAGGAAAGTAGCGCCGAGCCATCGAAGGTAAAAGCCAATGGGACTGTTCTGTTTTGGTTCAGCGGGCTGTATTTTGCAGGCGCACGTCTTCAAGCCGCGAAGTGGAGCGATTCTGAGAAGCTAAATTCATTGCGGCCATTCGGAACTCGCAAATGTAAAAGTCGTTGCTTAAACCAAGGGGCAACATGCCACGTTGGGGTTTGACAATTTTCTGTATTTTACGGTGGCGGTAAGTGACAAGGGTTTTGATCAGAATCCAACGGGCTTGGGGCAGCAGATATGAATGATATTGGTAAGTCGGTTGAAACCAAGAACCAATAGTGTTAATGGAGTTGTAATGTTGCCGAATAGATGACGCTGGCAATTGTAACAACGGTGAGTTTGGCACGTTGAAGATACTTCAGTCTTTAGCTGCGAGTGGGGCAAATGTAGGAAGACGAGTCATTAGTGCCATTGGAAGTCTGCAAAAATAGGCGAATATCTATTGGATGCTTTCCTAATTTTTTTATCATTAAATTTTAAAATTTTAATTATATATAAATATAAAAGAAAATAAAAAATTCAAAAATAAATAAGAATTACCGAAACAGAATCACGATTACTTTGCGTAGGAGATATTGTACAACTTTTATACAAGTTGAGAAAATTCTTAACGAAGGCCGCACAAGCGAGGGCGAGAACAAAATTGTCTTCCATTGGCTTTGACCACAGCTACTACACCGGCAGCCACTCCAGCCCAGACCACGGAAGACATATATTGCTGTGCATTTCTCCCAGCTGTAGCAGAAGAAGAAGAAGAAGAAACAAGCACAAATTTCACTCCTTTCAGAAAAAAATTGTTCATAAAAATTAACAAACTAAGAATGTGAATGAAATGCACAGAGAATTACGAATTAAAAGATCATGAAAGAAAAGAATTGGAAAGGAAATAGAGAAGAAGCACCTTGTTGAAGTGAGAAGGATGTCAGTGTCAAGCCTCCAATTAGCAATGCCGATGCAATCGGGAGATACTGCAATATATAAATTTTTTAGTAAAAATAGGTGCTAATGATTCTGAAGTGAGAAATCTAAAATGGATTTTTTCTTATATGGTTTACTTTTAAGGTTCAAAGGTTAATCATGGCCCCATTAAAAGTTATTTGTATTTGTGGCCACCTATTTTTAATGAAAATGTTCCAAGAATAGATTATAAGATATTGCAGTCTTCCTCCCTTCTCTTGATGAAATTCATTGGGACAATTCAATATATTTTGAGAAATTAATCGAGAGACATTAGTATAATATCATTCTGTCTCAATGAAATTCATTGAAAATTTTTTTTAACTCAATGTTGACAGAAACAGGCCAGCTTGCATCTCTCACCCAGATTATGTGAATGGCTTCTTTCGGTCACCAAAAGGGGGTGACAAGGAAAATAAAAAAAAAAAATGGGTATATTGACTGGAAGATCATTTATCTTATGGAGGATATTTGGAGACAATGACTGAAATCATTTTAGACTGCCACCGCTCTTGTATGGCAGAGAATTCAAGGGGTATTGATGCTTACCGAGAATGATTCAAATCCATTGAGCTGGAATGGTGAGGGACTGTTTCTGTTGACAGTATAGTGGCCACTGATGAGATCCAACGCATCCTGGTAGAAAATAAAAAGAAAAGAAAGAAAATTATTCATCCAATTTTTACCAAGACAATGGAAGCCTCAACTCTCATTCATTTTATTAACAGCATTTAGTAGGCAAAATAGATGAGACAGCTTGCCTGCCGAACTCCATCGTGGAAATTATTCAAATAGTATCTTGAAAGAGCACTCATCCCGTCTTTGATTGCTCCAGAAAATGTCTGTTTTCCATATCTGCAGAATTGGACACAAAAAACATATAATAAACCGGGCCGCACACAGACAACGATTCATAAGTCGTGTTACAATTTAGATTCACCTTACAAGGTCCCCTTTCAGGGCATGAGTCCCAGCATATTCGAGGCTTAACTCATCACCTTGCTCAGCCCACACTAATGCAAGAGAAATGCAAATACAAAATGAGGCATGAAGATTATTACAGAAACAACTTCTGATTGCAAGGAATCATAGTAGTGATATAAAATCATTAAAATATGGCATACATGTTCTAAATTTTCTGTATTCTTCATTAAACATTGAAATGCACTCGATGGAAGATAGTACCCCAATCCTTTGCAATTGTAAACTCAAGGACTTCTGAGCCAGGTAGTTCTGTTTATAAAATTTCAAAAATACAGAAAAGGAGAAGTTTTGGATTACAAACACTCATAGCTCTCTTTGCCTAAAGGCAAGGCACCTATTCTGCAACAAAAATACATTCTACATACCTGCGTGACATTTGTTCGATCGAGGCAATCAATGCAGTTGGATCTGATAACTCCTTTCTGCTCCTCTAGCAGGTTTCCTTCCGTGTCTACGAGGAGGTATCTGCTCAGCTGAAAGAGTAATGATTAAAAAACAGTATCATGGATGGATAGCAGACTTGCTCAATAAAAGTTGATATAGAAAATTCCATCAGCTTTCATTACCCTTGGTTTTCGAATTCTTGTTGAATTTGATCATATAGAACGCATAGATTATCAAAGTTTGAGTTGCCACATACATGGTGGAAGTCAAAAGGCACATATCTGTTAAAGAAATATATAAATGATCAAGTTAATAACTAATAAAGCTTTCCAAGACTAATAGAGGTCTTCAAGATGTGAACACAAATAAATTAAGCAACTGGTGGAATTGCAGTCATAAAAATTCTATCACACTTGAAGAAAAGCGAGCGGTAGTCATAAATGAATTGGACCTTTTGAACTTTAATTTAATTATCACTTTTGCTTTCTATTTCTGGTTGAAGTAGATAGTTATCTTGATTCCTGATCAATTAAATCCCAAAAGGCTCCTAGACCTACAAACACTGACCACTTCAGACTGAGAAGCTCTACTCCACACTTGTACTGACTGTTAACAGAATATCAGCCATACTTCCCAGTGTTCCAGAATACAAACCCCAACCAACTCCATTATGAAGTTTATCAACTTTGATAGCAAAGTTTACTTATGTAGAGCTCAAAACTCGAATGTAGTACAAGAAGAAGTATACAAGTGTCGAGCAAAAGATAAAGCTATTTTGAAGAAATAAATAATTGTTGGAGAAAGTAATGCAGAGAGTAGACCAGCAAAGGAAATTAAGAAATAATCACTAGTATCAAACAAAATATTTATGGATCAAATCAATTTCATATGGAGAATGTACTATGTCACCACCTTACATTTGGAAGCTTTTGCATTTGAGCTGCATACACTGCACTTAGTTGGCCTTCATCGCCATGCTAAACTCGAAAACAAACAAAAGTGAAAAAATTAAAAGTTTGGATCATGAGAAACAGCATCAGCCTTGCAAAAGATCAGAGTCAAAACTTGTGTACATAAATGCAGTTAGGAACCCTATAAAGCAGCCAGCTGAAGATGCCTTCATAATGAAAAAATTGACAAATAGAAGCTACTGACTCCACAAATTTCTAAACCAACATTGAGATATCAGCTTGCAAAAACATATAAATGGAAAGTAGCTTCAATTAACTCTAGTTGGCAAATTTATGTACGAGATGATATGAAGAGAAAATACTGACACTGCATGAAAGATTTGTGCTTTATGGATAAGGGTAAGAGAGAGGAAACGCTTACCTTATTGGTAAGGTCTACTGCTACAACTTCTCCATATCTTTGTAATAAATCATGGAAATGGCGCTGTACAACTTTTGGCTGGACATAGAGAGTTAACATGTGGATCCAAATGGCAAACATAGATATATGACTCCAAAGACGAAAAAAGTTGTATTTTTACCGTTTGCTCATCATCAATTATTTTAAGTCGTGGCTTATAGCTCAAATCAACAATCTGCTCCCACAGAAGTGGAATTGAGCCTCGAATCTGAGAAAAGAAGAGTAACTGCCTTATGACATTGAACTATATTCATGTCTCCAGCATTAACTTGAAAGTAAACTTTAACCTTGTCAGATAGCTGATTACATCCGGGACAAGAGAACAATAATTAAAGCTTATGGCCATAAACATTAAATAATAAAATAAGTATGACTGTCTTCCTCTTCAATCAAGGAGACCTTCATTATAAACAACTATTTTTAAAAAAAAAAACGAAGGCTTTTCCGTTAATACATATGCAACTTCACTGCTAAACATAGTACCTTTTGCATACATATTAAGTATTCTTCCAGAAGTATGTAAAATATATAACTAACCATGCAACTTGTTTTTTTATGTTAGGCAAAGGAGTACAAAATAAGTCTACAAGAAAATTCCCCAATTTAGACATCGTACACCGTCAAAGGGCACATAAAAACTATTCCACCTTGAAGTATGCATTCCAGACAATAAGAACTCAATCAAAGTCTCCTTTCATGATAGGTGGAAAAATACTAAATAGGCATACAAGCAAGGTCCTCAAGATGTTGCTTCATGACAGGGGAAAAATACTAAATAATCCTTCAAGCAAGGTCCCAGGTTAGATTTACACAACCCATCAAGAAGTGAAGGGCACAGGTTGTTTTGTCAAAAAGTTTCACCCTTGACTAATGTTAGTACATAGACATGACAATGTTGAAGAAAAGATCATTTTCTGAACTTCCATTAGGCATGGTAGATATACCTGCAATAATGAGGACTTGAAACCTTCAGTCTCCAGCAACTGCTCAGTTTCAATAAAATTGGCAGTATCACCTTCAAAATTGGCTCCTCTTCTCCACATTCGTGTCCCTAAGTCAACATACACCATATGAGAATCATATAGATATAAACTTACTCTGACATAGCAGCATCGATAAATATAAGAATCATTCATTTCCATAATTCTGCACCTAGACGTCTGGTACACTTCCTTGAAACTAGTGTTATCACAGCAGGTGTATCCTTCAGCTTCAACTGTGCAGCTCTGAAGCTTAAGACTTGGTTGAATGAAACAATTTAGATAGAATAACACTAGATTTATATATCCTTGTTCCTACAATGAAAGTAAATACATGCAAATGCTCGCTCCAACGAACACACACAGTACACAAATGTTTAATAAAAGGCATAAGGAAGATGTCAGGATATTTCCTTGCAAAACAGGAATGATGAACCCATCAAGCTGCACCAGGGAAATAATTGTGTAAGAGAAAAAAATAAAAAAAGATAAAGCATTCCATCTGAAGATTTAACTATAGCATGCTTCCTTGCCTTTGTAGGGAAAATTGAAAAGTTTCTTTCACCAAGACAAACAAGAAAAGTGCCACCGCGAGGGTATCTTAAAAACTAAACCAAAGGAATGTCTTACCTTGCACTCAATTAGTTCCTCCAATAGTATTCTGTTCCAAACAAATCGAGGGTCAACCTGAAATATGGATGAAGAAGTGAAAGTTCAAAATTATCTGCAAGCATTGATTTATATCCCAATATTTTGATTCAAAGACATTGGGAAAATTTTCTCACTTCTGAAACTGCTATCAATTTTTAAAATCTTCTGAAACTAGCATTTGTAAAGAATAAGCAACACAAATTTTCCAAAAGGACCCACATCCGTAGCTCAGAGCACCACTATGAAAGCATATGAAAACCGGAAATTGCATCCTCATTTTTTGTCAAATGAACAATATACAAATTATTCTCAACTACAAGATTTTCTAAGACAAAAACCACATATGCAAGCAAACCTGCTTCCAAATTGGTTTTGCCATCCATCCTTCGGCTAACTTACATCTTCTCTGCAAGCTGTTCCACATAATAAAGTGCATCATAAAAACATAGGAACTCACATGTCAACATAGAGATGAATCTGAATATTATAGCCAGAAATGACCACATGCCATTATGCTAACAGTGAAAAAGTGCTTAAGAGCATGCTGCAATGTAGAGGAGTTTACTTCAGTGTGATATCTGTTTCATATGAATAATACAATCCTGGAGTTGCTTCCACTATTTTCAATAGGTTCACGAAGTAGGCCTCATCCTTTTTCTGTGCAGTGCCATACAAGAAAGGTTAGGAAAGTATCAAATATAAATCATTTTAACAGATGCCTGCATTAATATTTATGAGACAAAATGAAGAAAAACCGTACTTCTTGATAAGTTGAAAATTTTAAAGCCTCATTGCAAGACAGGAACTTCATAGACGCTACTTTGAAAACAGGGAAACCAAGAAAAGTTCCGACTTCCAGTCGTGATGTAATTACTAGTACATATTTTCCTGCAGTGTAGAAGAATTAGATGCAGAAACCTCCTCTAACAAACTTACTCCTAGCTTTGTTTTTGCCATCAAAGTGATTACTAGGCAGCTGCATGCAAGTTTTATGATCCACAGATTGAAAATTCCCGGACAGTGTACAATTCAAAACTTCAAAAGTTGATAAAAAGGCTGTGTGCAGTACTGTCTGTTCAATTTGCATCGAAGCAAAATTTCAAGTGCACAGAAACTTGAGCATACTCAAAGGCAAATTCTTATATCCATCCACATGACCACAGCAACAGCTGGCAATTATATGCATATCAGATATTTGATCTTATTTCAAGCAAAAAATACCTGCCAGCAGTCTAATTGTTCCTGCCACTCCATATATTGTAGAAGTTTGTGATGGACTTCCAGAACATGTTTCATCTGTAAACAACACGCAACTAAGCCATTAACTACTCGTAGAGCAATTTAACACAAACTAAGCTATTTGATACAATGCAAACATGAACAGTTGGGCGAAAAGACAGAAAATAAACAAAACAAGTTGTGGCGGCGAAACTGTAATGCTTCTCGATTTTCAACTACAATATCCCTTCTCTCCTCGTCTAGCTTCGATTTGTTTCGCCATGTCTCGGTTGAAACTTCGGCTGAATAAGGTGGAGACAAGAAGCAGCAGTCGCACACCCGAGCAGAAACTACAACAAATCTAATGTATTTTTTTTTATAAAAAAAAAAAAAAAAAAAAAGAAAGAAAGAAAGAAAAGAAATCGTTTACCGTTGAGTGGCTCAATGTTTCCGTCGCGACGAGCGATCGAGAAGCCTTGATCAGGAGACACAACAGATTTGATCACGTACTTGTCCTTAAATTCCAGCAACTCCAGCTGATCATAGAGCTTGAATCTACGGGACGACGAGGACGAAGACGGAGACGATTCGATCTCCATTATCCCGTGATCAACGCTCGATAAAATCAACCACGAGAAACTCCTGGAAATTTCGCGAATTCGATTATTGATTTGTTGAATGATCGAAGAAGACGAAGAAGGAAAGGGAGGTCATAACAAACCGTCATCTTAACGGAAAGACCGTTTACTTAATAACCATCTTCAGTTACGGTAATTGAAGATTAGTTACCAAATCACTGCGCATAATTATCTGATTATGATCTAGTTATTTAATTATTGTCATGGCGTTGAAATGTTCGGTAGTTTGTCCCTTTCTCTCAACAATAATATCCTATAACCAGCTGTACCGTAGTAAATTATTATAAGGACTTTGAAAGCGGTTGTTCCGTGGACCCCGATTTGTTATTGAATTTGGATAATTGCATCAAGGAAGTTGATTGCGTCGGCGTTAACTTCAATATTCGCGGACGTAACGCATTCTATATGTGTATTTTTCAAAATTTAAAAAATTATCTCAAAACCCGATTAACTTTATAAACAATAATATCATTTTGCGGCAATAATTTTGCTTTTCACTGGTTACCGAGCACAAAATTGATTAAAAAAACTAACGTTGTTGTGCTCAGTGTGCTAAGTCGGGCTATATATCCTCACGCTACGAACCATACAAAATCCAGAATCAGTCGTTCCTCATTAGTTCAAATGGACGAAACGGGCAAAATTGCACACACAACAAGCAGCATAATGAGTTCCGGAAGTCTCTTTGCTTCATTTCTATTCTGCTACATATCTCCATTTTATATACAACTAGAGAAAGTGCAGTTATTTTTTAAACAAACCAGCAAGTTCGCCTTTCTCATACATGGAAGAGAAGATATCACAGCCTCCGACCAATTCTCCGTTCACGAAAATTTGGGGGAACGTAGGCCAGTTACTATACTTCTTTAGTGTTTCCCTCAGTCCGTGATTGTACTCTTCATCGAGCACATCTATACTTTCATAATCAACACCTTCGCTTTCAAGAATAGCAACCACTCTCTGTGAGAATCCACACATTGGCGCACTTCTTGATCCCTTGATAAAGGCCACCACCTTGTTCTCCTTTACCAATTTATCAATGAGTTCCTCCAGTGGTACCGTCAGCTGGACATTACGACCAGGAGTAAGCCGGAGGTCAGGCTTTTTCTTCTTTGGAGGCTGCCGCACCCAAGTGGTGTTCCCAGATTCATTGCCTGGTGGGACTTTTCCAGTGGTTTGGATGTGTTCTTCCATCCATGATTTCCAAGCTTGAGTTAAAGCTGCTCTATCCAGTTCATCCACCACGCCTACCTACAAAATAATTAAAATGATAAAATTACATTTTCTCACGATTAAACTTCACAAATGTCAGCAGTTTTGCAAGAGCATAGCCATTCTCTAAAGTGTATGCACAAGGTGCCAAAACAAAGGCGGCCAAGGCTAGCTTGACTTGAATACATACCAATTTGACTAGTACACATCCTTATAGGTTGGCTAGGAGTTAAATTCCTTCAAAGCCCACAGAAAATTTATCAAATACATATTACAAGCAAAATGTTGAAAAATCCATGCATAATGTATGCCTGGGGTTATTTGGTGCACTAACTTCATAAATTCTCCAGCACAATAAATTAAACAATGAATAAAAAGAATGTATACTAGACAAGTAGTCTTGCTTCTTCAAGAAATTTCAACATCATCAGGCATAAGATAATAACATGCCACCACACTAGCTCAACGCATTTCAAGAAGCAAGCAACAAACAGCATTTGTGTGAATTAGCAAAACTCTAAATGCTATTTAATAAACATAAAGGAACAATGAAAAGGCTGGCAGATTGGCCTTAGCTTGAATGCATATTATAAAGCATGTTCGAAGTGCACATAGAAGATAGATGTTACATAAGTAAATACAGTTATATTAAGTAGTCTGACTGCAGCTTATTCTCTTGATTAATGACTCCATTGAAGAGAAGTTCTGGACAATGAAGGGAATATCTTATTCGATCTCTTCAACAAAGACAAGAAATGCTGAGGTAAGTTCTTTTTGTATTCTCTTTGTTGAAGAGAAGTTCTCAACTTGAGAAGATATCTCTTCATGGAAAGGCTTATTCTCTTGATTGAATGGAATACCATTTATTATTCTCTTAAGTAGCTTGACTGCATCTTATTTTTCTTCGTTAATATCTTCATTGAAGAGAAGTTATCTACAATGAACAGAATAACCTATTCATTCTCTTCAACAAAGAGAAGAAATGCTGAGGTAAGTTCTTTTCATATTCTCTTTGCTGAGATTTTCTCAACTTGAGAAGATATCTCTGCGTTGAAATGCTTATTCTCTTGATTTGGGGAATACCATTCTCTGCCATAAAGAGAACTAATGAAGAGAACGAGATTATTTTCATTGGATGAAGAGGTACGGGCAGTTTTTAACTTTTTTTAAAAAATCTAATTCCATATTTTTAAAAATCTCATGGACAACTTCTTAAGAAGTTGTATCTGCACCAACCTAACTATGCCAACACAACGGACTATGGCAGGCAAAAACAATTAAATTCAGCAAAATGAACAGTTATTAGAGAGTGGTCATAATCATCTTTTCTACAATATCCATTATACTATTCCAACACAATGGGTAAATAGGCAAAACAAATAAATTCATAAAGATTGTAGAAATAAAGAAATGACAGTAATCAATAGAAGTCATAATCATATTTTCTACAATTTCAACTAATACTGTACTATTACGGTCACAAAATATAACACAGTTGGCTAACAAAAGCTAATTGAGAGAATGATACCTGTAAAAGATTTGGAAAAATCTTTGAATTTACTTGCAAGAGTGTTATTCTCAGGGTTTTAGTAGTTTTTCTTCTGATGTTACGCCTTCTGTGAACTATTCTAGTTATATATAGAAGCGTGCCTAGAGGTTGTTTTGCCTTCTTGTTACTAATTTTTAACAAACAAATATTACTTAGCTCCTCATCTTGTCATGTAGGATAGGCTGCAGTTGTTCACGTGCTTTTAATCATCATTAGTGAAGGCCATCCAGTTAACATTCTCATATTCATGGTTAGTATGCATGTCCTCGACAAATAATTCTTGATATTTTTAATTTGAAAAATTTTGCAATAGCATTCTTTGTGATTTTTTTTTTTTTTTTTTGGGACTTTAGTGAGTAGTGACTGGTATGAGATTCTCTTTATAAGTGCTATCAAGTCTAACAATTATGTCGAGGCTATCAATCTTATAAATGGCTCTGGTTCTATAGAGCAAATAGTATTATTTTGTACTTATAAAGTTTAATTCTCCTAAAAATCATTCAAAATTTTATATTCTGTTTCAAAAGACCGTGGTGTCCAAGTACACATTCTACATCATCACACTAGAATGGCACTGAATAGTAGTTTTTGAGTATAGCACCATAATAACATGGTATTGAATAGAATTTCTCTAGCATAGCACATGAATAACTGCAGCTTATCTAGCATACAAGGAACTTATATTGCTAAATTATTGTACTATATTCTAACTTTCCAAGATTCCCCCTCTATCATTAGAATTGTTCCAAGAAGTGAAAACAACTTCTAGATTCCATAGATAACTGAATCTAACTAAAACTACTCTGCACTCCAAGGAAACAAAGCAGACAAACTACACTCAATACTCAAAATAGCATTCTCTTGTAAAAGCACACTCTTATAAGAAAAGACAGTAGGACAATTTGTAACCACCATTATAATAAAAAAATATGTTTCTTTCAATTAAATTATCCTAAGAATTAGATAATCTCTTCATTGAAGAGAATTATACTCTCCACACAAAATAAGTTCACAAATTCACGAGAAATAAACCTCGTCATATGGTCTTCAACGATGAGGTTATGTTAACGAAGAGAATATAGTATTCATTCTCTTCAACGAAGAGAATAAATGCAAGAATTTCTCGAGCTTGAGGGGAGATATATAAAAACTCCATACTTCCAAATAAAGAGCAAAATACAATGATTAGCACCGCGATTTCTCATTCTAATCTCTCAATCATACACTGTAGTTTGTCTATCGAATACAGATAAGCAGTTACAGCAACCAGAAACTCGGTTTCAGACTCAAATAAACTAGGAATGAAATTTGTCCTATTAACATTTTGCAAGAGGGCTATAAATTTGGCAATTTTTTGATCAAAGAAACGCATACCTTAACGGAGGAGCATAACTCCGGCACATATTTTAAATGAGCGAGAACGCTGGCGGCAATGTTCCGTGAGATGCCGATGAACTGAAGCTCATCGTTTTTGTCATAAACGGCGTAAACACCAGACTCAGGCGGCAATTTCGGATTGAATTCCTCCGCGGCTAGCGGCACAGCAACTAAATCCGTCTCCGACAGTGTTTTTACAGCTGAAACGACGTTCAAAGAGCGAGGCCTAACTGCATTGCTATAGGGTTTATAAGAAATGGACTGTAACTGGATAGAAGGTTTAAAGCGGGAATAAAAAGAAATATTAGGGGCATTTTGGGGGGAATACGAAGAGATTACTCGAAGTGAAGAGGAGGCATGGACCGCAGAGAGATTGATGGTGCTTGTAGCCATTGACAGAGAGTGAAAACTGAGGTCTGAAGCGATAAGAGGCATGAAACCTTCGTTGCGCTTTGAGGTATTAGTCAGCGTTGAATCTTTCAAATGAATCATAACCCGTGGGCTTCCTTTTGCTCACGAGCCCGGCCCAACTGGCACTCCATCGACTCATTTGACCAACAATATTCTGTTTATACAAATAATTTAATTAATAATTTACCAGTGAAAAGACATATATACCCCTAATGTTTAGAGAAAATGGCACATTTTTTAATAGTTAAATACATCATACCATGATTAAAATGTATATTTTAAATATTAGATATATGATTCTTAAAATTACAAAATTATAAAAATTTCAAATCTTTTGACCTTTATAATAAATTACATTATTTAGAATCAAATTGAATTTAATAAAATTTATGAGTCAACATTATTATTGTCATTATTTTTAGCTTTATATATTATTCAAGAAATAAGGGTATTAACAATCTTCTATCTCACTTTAAATTTTTTTTATTGATCAAATAATTGTGGTATCAACTTAATTCAAGTTGTAAACTTCTTATATGATATATGTTGATGCCTTATTTTAATTAATCAATCAACTAGTCTTCGATTCTGGATTTTCGGTGTTTATGATGCCCTTCTCAATTTTTCTTGTAAGAAAGAACAAAATTAATGTATGTCAAATTTTTTGTTAGAGACCCTCCAATACTTAAATGATAAAAGTATTTATTTAAAGAACGAAAGAATTTTAAAAATTTAATGTACACTTATCTTTACTATGTTATCAATTTTTTTTTTTTTAAAAAAAAAGTTTATGAGTGATTATTGTATTTAATGTGGTTAATGTGCTATTATTGCATAATTATTAGGCGATGATTTTGTATTTATAATTTAATGGGTTATTTTTATGTATAATGTGTCGTTATTCTCCCTTTATTAATAAGCAATTACTCTTCGTAATTGTAGTGTTTATGACTTTTCAATGGTAATCCTAGGTATTTTGTTTATGGCATGTGTTGTATGGTTTATTAAAACGGAGGAAATGAAATCAAACCCCACACCACCTTGCTTCTCGGCTTCTCACTCCTTGAAAATATCCCCAACAATACATAAAATATTTAATTAATTAAACTAATTTAAGACTTTCACTTTTCAATATATATATATATATATATATATATATATATATTTGACTATTTGATACAGGTAAAACAAAACGGCAGCTAAGAAATCAGAGGGTGGAAAAATGAAATAAAGTAGTGATTTAGGATTTTTGTCAGTCATGATGTAACCGAATTAGGTAAAAATCCAAATTTCAAGCCATCCAAGTTCAGTATGCATACACAATTTGACGTTCTTTAAACCATTTCTCAAGCGATCGTCCTCATTGCTTGAAATTTACACAGCAGCAAGGTCGGTTTTCTATTTTTTTTGCCAGGATCATGACAGCCTGGGCCTGGAATTAGTTATCGCCCAACAACAACACCTCTTTCACGTTGCCCACCCACTCTCTTAATATTGCATGCTTTACGCTCATCCTTTTAGGTGCGGTCATTTTTAAACCAACCTGAAGCGATATTTTAAATAAATTTAAAAAATTATTAGTTTAATTTTGATTTTAAAAAATAAAATTAATAAATTTTAGATTTATATTTTATTTTAATTTGATCCAATCCTTAAAACCCCGTCAATTCAATTATTTTAGAATTTATATTTTATTTTATTATTTTAATTTTATTAATTTTAATTAATATAAAATTTTTAAAAATAATTTTTATTTTAAGTTCGATTCAAAATTTTGAAATAATTTGATGAATTGGACCGAATGGAATGGACAATTATTAATTTATAATACTAGTTCTATCCAAATCAAAATCAATAATTTTAAACCGATTTCAATATTTAATCCGAATCGAATCCAACCGGGGATGTCAACTCCTACTTGCTATCCTCCCACTCGGACCATTTGTTAGATACTTAGTTTTCATATTAACTTAAAATTGATATATGAAAATGATTATAGCACAAACAAGTCGTGAATGTGGGTGATTATTACCAATACAATGCTGCTTCTACAATCCAGTACACAATTATTTTCCCCAACACAATATCTCATGATCTTGGACTTTTCAACGAATAGCTAGTTAGTTCATTCCTCCTCAATTTCCAGACAATAAATAAATTCTAATTTCAGCATGTTGACTTAGTGGATTAAATTGATGCAAGTTTCTTTCTCTGATGGCTAGCTAGAAGCCATAGCCATGTATATGTTAGTGTTACAATCATGGGAACAACGCCGTGCTATCTAAAGACCCACACATATTATACGTTGTTTTGGGTCAAGCTAGCCTCACTTTATACAGAAACCATTGAATTATAAGGTCATGGTCTTCTCTTTGCTCTATGTAGACATGGGTACTGTTACATTGCGTTCACTGTAAGATTGGTGATGGTCGTGAAGACAGCTAATTCAGGTTGACCGAACTCCTAAAATTTGATTTAAAATTAGAGTACAAGTCTGACACCAGTTGTATGTTCTGTTTATTTTTCTATCTAATACTAAACAAATTCTGCATGAAATTCCCAAATTCAGGACCGACATGTATAGCACAATTCTGTAAGTATACACAAGTTGGAAGATAAATATTTATGCAATGAAATCAGTAGACATAAGTTAAGAGAGGGGAGGAAATAGGGAAGCAAGTTAGTTTTCTCTTAAGAAATAAAAAATTTTCCACTTGACCTAATGATGGCAACAGCACAATATCATTGTTAAGTTTATAAATTTGCAGAAGACAGGAGGAGCCCAAGATGGTAGCCTTTCGACTTACCCTCTTAACCTCCAGCAATTAACAACAAATATATATGAGTACTCAAAAGATGTAAACACCAAATCATACATGGCTTTAGCTTTACTCCTACTCAACCACCCATAAAACATCACACGATTTCAATAAGCTTAATCAAAGATCACATTATTTTGATGAATGCACCAGCTCATATACTTCTTCATCCTTCTGTTAAGCTACTTTGATTATCCCATTCAATTCAAACATGAGCTTAGCATCATCTCCTGCTGCAGTTGCTACAATCAAAGCTTACAGGGTGAAGCTACCTCTGTCAATCATCACCGTTATAGTCTTCTGTTTTGCAATCGTAGCCCTTTTGTACACAGAAAGGCTCACCTCACTTTCTTCCACCTCCATTTTCAAGCTTTCTTCGTGTTCCAGAAGAAGACCGGTTGTGAAATCTAGTAAGTCTGCAGCTTTTTGTTTCCTGGTTAATTAGATTTCTGCCGCCATTAATGATCATACTAATTTTGTGCTGTTATTTTCCGACAGAAGATAAAACTACAGGGCAAAACATATACAACACCGAGATAGACGATAGGTTTGACTTTGACCCAGAAGAATGCAACGTTGTTAACGGGAAGTGGGTGTTTAACACTTCAATCAAGCCATTATATTCCGACAGAACTTGTCCGTATCTCGATAGACAAGTTTCCTGCGTAAAAAATGGAAGGCTGGATTCCGATTACCGCCACTGGGAGTGGCAGCCGGAGGATTGCACTTTGCCTAGGTTCTTTAACATTCTCTTCTTTCTCGGACAAAAACATTGATGCACGAAGACAGTGTTATCATATATGTAACGTTTTTGTATGTTTATTCAATTGTTGTACAGATTCAATCCTGAACTTGCCCTCAAGAAACTTCGAAACAAGAGGCTACTATTCGTTGGAGATTCCTTACAAAGAGGTCAATGGCAATCATTCGTATGTATGGTGGAGTCAATAATTCCTGAAGACAAGAAATCAATGAAACGGGGTCGCTCTCATAATGTCTTCAAAGCCAAGGTATTTAGTGGGTACTATATTAGGTATTAAAGCAACTTCCAGGAATAACATGTATAGTATCCAACTGCGACTTTACTTTGGACTACCCTCTACATGATAGTTTCAAGCCATTGACAAAAGATAGTCATAAATTAACTGATGCCTATTTACCACCTCTATGTCTTGATCTAGGAATACAATGCTTCAATTGAATTCTATTGGGCTCCTTTTCTGGTTGAGTCCAATTCGGATCTCCATATTATAGGCGACCCAAAAAAGCGAATTTTAAAAGTGGATTCGGTGGCAAAGCACGCCAAACACTGGGTTGGGGTAGACATCCTTGTCTTCAACACTTATGTCTGGTGGATGAGCGGTCTTAGACTAAAAACACTGTAAGTTTTCTTTAAATATTACTTCAGGGTTCTTGTCTCTGTGTTTGTTTGTGGGACATAACTGGAATTTGATGTTGTGAGCGCAGATGGGGTTCGTTTGCGAATGGGGATGAAGGTTACGAAGAATTGGACACACCAGTTGCTTACAGAATTGGCTTGAAGACATGGGCGAACTGGGTTGATTCTACTGTAAATCCCAACCATACGCGCGTGTTCTTCACAACTATGTCCCCTACTCACACTAGGTCTCTCTTTCTCCCCCCTCAGAAGCACTTTCTGCTGTCAGTACTTCTTCTCTAAAAACACTTTCAAACTTAACCATTTCTCGTTGTATGCAGAAGCATAGACTGGGGCAACAAAGACGGGCTAAAATGCTTCAACGAGACAAAGCCAGTGAAGAAGAAGAAGCACTGGGGAACGGGTTCTGACAAGCGAATAATGAGTGTGGTGGCTGACGTTGTGGAGAAGATGAAAGTTCCGGTTACGTTCCTTAACATAACGCAAATTTCAGAGTACAGAATCGACGCTCACTCATCGATTTATACGGAGACCGGCGGCAGGTTGTTGACGGAAGAGGAAAAAGCCGACCCTCTTCACCATGCAGATTGCATACACTGGTGCTTGCCTGGAGTTCCGGATACATGGAATCAAATATTTCTGGCACATTTGTAAACGCAAGCATACATTGTCTCTTGCATTTCCTTCCCGTGTCAATTGTCAAAGCGCTTCTGTTGTGTCCCTACAAAGTTCAAAGTAAAGTGAATATTTTTTTCAATTTATATTATTATTATTTTACAATCATAATATAGAAAATTAACAACTAATTTCAAAATGACTCAATTTTCAAATCCCATAAAGAACCTATAAAAGTTCTAAATTTGTTATATTTATAGTTAAATAACTCGATAATTTAAATATTTTCAAAATGTGATAGTTAAAAGGGGCAATTTATCGAGTTTTTTGAGCAAAAATTTTATTAAAAATTAGTTAAAAATTATAATTTTTAATAATATTTATTGATAAAATTTTTTTCGATAATAATTTTTATTTCTCTTTTAAGTTGAGAAAGTAACAAAATAAAAAATTATGGTATTTTTATTCAAAAAATATTAAAAATTTTAAATTAAACTATAAATGTAAAATGGGTTCGATGAGCAAAAATATCTTAACAAGAAAAATGCTGTAGGTAAAAAGTTTAATTATTATTATTATTTGTCATTGGCCCAAAACACTAAGGCCCAGTACTCTTTTCATTAAAACCATGTGGCCCAATAAGGAAAGAAGATGCAGGCTCTACAAAATATATTTGGGCCCACAAAATGGCCTTTGAGCGTAGAAATGGGCTCAAAATAAATTTGGGCCGTTTGATCCATCCCACAAATGAGATACAAAATTAAATTATCAAAAATAAAAAAGAAACAACCAGCCGCCAGCAGCTATACAAGACAAATGATTATTGTATAAAAGCAGCCTGGACCTGACGGCCTATGAGCCGCCTCGCAGGTCTCCAACGCCCAAAAAGTAGGTTCCAGAAACTAGGGTTTATACCCAGCAAACGTATCTCGGGTAATTTTAAAGGGCAAGCTTGTTTTGTGGCTTACAAGGGTTTTTATTTGAAGGTCAGATACGGGGTTGGAGTAGAGATACGACCATGGCTGGCGGAAATTTTATGCACAGAGTGATGTCTTACCTTGTGAATGAGGTTCTCGTAAACAGTCTTGCCAACAGGTATATGCATCTCGGATGTTATCCTTATTTTGTTGCTTTCTGAATTATTTTTTCTTTTTGGGTGCTAGAATGTAACATAATGTTGTTAGTTGATGGAAGCTTAAGCTTCATTCTCTGACCATCAGGACTGATATGTTTCTGATTGGTTCGTTCTATTGAAGCGAAAGAATTTCAAATCTTTCCGTTTTGATTGCCTGCAGTGCAACTACTAACGATTTATGTGCTGCATCTCTGAAAGTTTGAGAAGATTTTTGCTTTAGAGGAATCTCTCCCTGTTCTTTCCCTTTTGTTGATTCGATCCCCTTTTCTTGGTGATATCTTGTTTTGATTTGATGTTATGGTTTATTGATTGTTGTTTTTGCTATGTAACATTTTGATGCTCCTGCTTTTTTAATGTAATGGTATGTTAGGAAAATTTGAATCCCCCTCCCCAAAGTAAAGTAATCTGTTTTCTGGTTAATGTTGTGAAAGTAAAGCTTCTCCTAAGGCCGCTGAGAGTACAATATTCATAGTTGCTCTGCTCGCTGAAGCCCAAAAAAAAAAAAAAAAGTCATAACGTGCTAAATTGGTTTAATTTCACCTGCTGCAATGTGATTTGTTAAACATTCCAGCTTCAGGACCTTGTGCAAGCTAATTGCTGAAGGATTTTAGATTGAGTAGTTTTCACACATTTTGATTATAAAAACAAGTAGTAGATTTGGTAGGTGCGATTCCTTGTTTCTAGTTGAACCTACATGATGATCTCAGAACTGTTCTATTTTTTTCTATAATATCATTATTTGAAAATTTTAACTTCCCACTTAGCATTCCCGCAAGTTTATTATGACATGTTTGCATATTAAAGCTTAGTTGATGACAGCTTCCTTTGGTAGGCTGTCAGGAAATCTATTTCTGATTGGTTTGCTCCCGGAAGCGAGATAATCTCAGAACTTACTTTTTTGTGAGCATTGTAAAACACCATGCGTGGCATCTTAGTAAGGTTGAGAATATCTCGTCACAGTTTATTGCTAATTTTGCCACATAATGCTTTATGAAATTTTATTTTTATAAAGCATGTGAACAATGTGGGTTTGAGTTCATTGAGCTTAAATAATTTTTAAGTGCCTATCTAGTGACCTGGGTATGTTGTATTGGAATTTAAATATTATAATAGATTTAAATAGATGGGTTTTAAGTTATCTACGAATTTATATTAGTTCCCTCTTGTTTTTGGCCTAGGATGACTCTATGTAGGCTTGTACTGATTGCGGAAATGACTGCAACTGTTAGCATCTTAGAGGCTGAGGCTCTGTTCTATTCTCCCCCTTCCCGGCACCCAATCCTTCTCAATCGATATGGTCTGATAACTCCTGTATCTTTCACATGTGTGATGCAAATTACCATCACTGCTCTTATTTAATTCTTTATGCCTATATCTTTCAATAAGATCTGGTCACTTTTGTTTCTCTACTTGTTATACGTCGTTATTGAGTTTATGCAATATGGACATTTTCTTGGTTTAATAATGGAACTGAGACATGGTCTATGATAGTTTTCATGCATTAACCCAGAGAAAGACTAGAGATTATGTTTTCCTAGACATGTGAACTAATGATCATATAATTTCTGAATTATGTTACACTTGTAGTCGATTTTATAGGTTCTCTATAAGTTGGCTACGAATCTGTATACTGCCAGTCTTTTTAAGCCAATGATGACTCTTTCGTAGGCTTGTACTGATTGCATAAATGATGCAGCAATTAATATGTCAAGGGCCAAGGCTACAAAGTTTATTCCTTGTTATATTGGTTTTCCTGGCTTGATTGCCTGATTGTTACTAGTGGTATCTTAAATACTTACAGATTACTATTCTTATGAGAAAAAAACTTTGAGATTGCTATTTTAGTTTAATTTGTATTCAGACAAGGTTGATTTTTTATGATCTTGATACATTAATGTAAATTTGCTGTGGTGGTCTCTCAGTCCTGCATTCCAAAGGTTTGCTGTCAGGACGTCAAAGAGGATAGAAGATATTTCTTATAAAGGTATGTTCATGTAACCTTTAAGTTTCTCCATTCTGTGCCTGCCCATACACTAATTTGCAATTTAGCCTAATCCCACCCAGTAATATATATAGACTAAAAGTGAAAGTTTTTGTTGAGCCAACCAAATCTTATGTTTGGCTACACTACTCGTGCAGCTGTTCAGAAGCAGCAAGAACTCGCCGAGCAGATGAAAGATTTCTCCAAAACTTTTGAGGTTGGTAGCTATTACCAAATTCCATACCATTTATTTGGTTGCTCCTATGGCTTGTGCTAACCTGGGATGTCATTTGATGCAGTCAAAGAACTAATGAGTCAATACAAGATACATCAGCGGATTTCGAGGCTCTCGTGATCATATTGATAGTTCTACCCGTGATAATTGTTGGAAGCGGGTTTTGTGATTATAGTGAATAATAAATAAGCCTGTGGTTATCTGCTTTGTGATGAATAATTGTCGAAGATAGAACTTGTATTTATAAAATTGGCAAATGATAGTAAATATGCTGTGTTTCTGGAGCTCTTTTGTGTATCAAATTTTAAGCAGTTCAGTTTCCTTGGCGTTTCATAATACAAAGTAGTAGTAGTAGTATCATCATCATCGTCTTTATGTCAATTAAAAATAAACAAATAATATGTATAAGTTTACAGAAAGAATCTGTAAAAATATTGATGTTTGAATTTTCTTTTATTTTCGTCAAAAAAGTGGGTGTCTTTAGAAAAAGGGTGCGTGTATTTAGTTTTTTCATATTGATAATACACACGAGGCCCAATTTCTATGGCCCATGGTCTTAGTCGTAGGGTTTGTAACCCGAGGCCGAGGAGCCCAAGAAAATACCGATGATTAGAAACCCAAGCCTTGGTGCAGAGGGGTGCAGGGGTTTAACGAATTTCAGAGAATTCGTGTAAGTTGCAACCTCAGACCTGTGAAGCGCAGCAATGGCGACCGCTTTAGTGAGAAACGCGAAACATCTACGGAATCTCCATCGATGTCTGTGTTTTCATGCTCTCAGCCAGTATCGATCGGCGGTTCCATCACCACCAGACACTGACACTCTTCAGCATCGAACTCTCCCTTTAATCCGAGCGGTTCGTAATTGGTTTCCTTATCTTTTTTGTTTCTTTTTCCATGCTTATCTACGAAACAATAAAAATAAGAATGTGCAGTTAAACTATTTACTTCTCGCTTCATTCTTTATAACAGGTTTTGCCTTTTGGTATTGGATTCCAATCTCTGGCGATTAATCAAAGATTTTTGAGTACCAGTACGGCGACTGGCACCGGTGAATCAGAAAATAATCCGGTTTTAAAAGATAGTGCGAAAGCTAATTCGGAAGGAGGCGAAAAGTCGAGAGGTTCGCATCAAAGCAAGAGCGATAGTGGAAAACCAGTTCGGGGCGGAGTAATTTCTCTCTCATGTTTATTTTTTTTCAAATATTTGTTTTCAATATTGAATTTTTGGAATATCAAACTATATATGAGCTTATTCAATAGTCTGTTTTTTTTTTTTTTTGGCAGCCTGTTTCATGGTTGAGTTTTCTCTTGCTGGTTGTCACTGGAGCCGGTATAATATGGTACTATGACAGGGAAAAGAAGCGACATATTGAAGGTAGATTTCTATGGTGAGTTTTAAAAAATGACAAGCTTTTAATAACATGAATTAGCATATAATGGCAGTGCATTATTTCTCGTTCCTGCTGATTGTTGTATTGACACTCTTTCTCTACCAATGAATATGTTTTACTGGAGACAATAAGAGAGTTTATTCTAGCATTATCAATTATGTTAGCTGATTGTGCCACCAGTACCGCAAATGCTGTTTATTTATTTATCCTTTTTTTTTTTGGTATTTCCTGACTTAAGATTTTGTTGCTCCAGAGATAAATAATGCTTCACAGGCTGTTAAACAGGGTCCATCTGTGGGAAAAGCAGCAATTGGAGGGCCGTTTAATCTTATAAACCATGATGGCAAGCATGTAACTGAAAAAGACTTTCAAGGGAAGTGGTCAATTATATATTTTGGATTCACTCATTGCCCTGATATCTGTCCAGATGAGTTACAAAAACTAGCTGCTGCAGTTGATAAAATAAGTGAGTTTCTGGCTTTTTTTTGTGAGAGTGGTTGCATTTCACGTCATTGTAGTAAAATATTACCCGCATTTGAACAAATCAGAGCCATTTCTGAAGTCGTTTTCTGAGCTAGTTAAACTAGTCATCCCTTTAGTGATTAGCAATGTTTATACTGTATAGCCCTCATTAAACTTCCAAAGGTTGGCCGGTTAGTTAAAATTTCTCTCCATAACTTTTATGTTAAATCTGGGGGTTCTTAACCTTCTTGTTTATCAATCTTGGATTGGAGGTTAAGATGAAGGGCACACTGAAGCTTTTAGTTTGGCATAAAAATTAAACTAAGAATAGTTTCTCTGAACTTAATCGATTGTTGAAACCTGTTCAGGATTCATCTCGCATTTTAGAACTCGGTGAACATAGAAAAGCTGAGAAATTCCTGGTATCAAAAAGAAAAAAGATCTATTGCCAAGTTGCAGGATTCATATTACATGGAAGAAAACTGCATTTTTCTCTATCTTGCATTTGCAACTATCCAATGGATATTGATTTCTTTGCAACTATGTAATGCATATTGTTTCTATGCACGTAGAGGAAAAAGTGGGGATTGACATTGTCCCTATTTTCATCTCTGTTGATCCTGAGAGAGATACTGTTGAGCAAGTACGTGAATACGTCAAAGGTGCTTGTTAATAAGTATCCCAGATTGCACTATTTTTGTTTTGTTTGCGTATACTATGACCTAGTCAATACAAGTTGATTTCCTTGTTTTTCAAATATGCCAGAGTTTCATCCTGGCCTTATTGGGTTAACTGGGAGCTCGGATGAGATAAAAAAGGTTGCTCGTGCATATCGAGTTTATTATATGAAGACAGCAGAGGAAGACTCAGATTATCTTGTTGATCACTCCATAGTCATGTATGTGTTAGTTTCTAAGATTCCTTCAGTTTAATTTTCTGCTCATTATATTGTTTTATCTCCTATCATCTTTGTCCATTGTTTGTTCTATTTCATTGTTGTCCTAGTATAAATTGAACTACATTTTACCTGGACCATTTTATTAATTATCAAGTTCACTTTCCATGTTAATTCTCAGCTTCCATTAATTCTGAGGAGAGATGACAAAATATTTTCATGATTATGTGTTGGATATCCATTATTCTGACCTCTTGAACAATTATATATGTATGTTATTCTATTGTTTTGAAATTGTGTTTACTTGTGTATTTCCCAATGTTGCGTCCTTTTCTTGACCTTTCCCATACAAAAGTGTGTTTCTTTATCTAACAAAAGAGAGAAAAAAGAATGAGGAGGAAAAATTTTGTTTTCTTTTTGAATTGTCGTATCTCAAATCTGACTCTGCCCTCTCATTAAACTGTCTGACAATTCTACTTAATCCTATGCAGGTACTTAATGAGTCCTAAAATGGAATTTGTAAAATTTTTCGGGAAGAATAATGACGTTGACTCGCTTGCTGATGGTGTAATGAAAGAGATCGGGCGGTATAAAAAGTAGAAATGTGGAATTCTTCATTTGCACGTGATACTTGTTGTATGCTGATTATTGATTGCCTTCAATATTCATCGGATTTTTATGTTCATGATTCCCAGAGAACATATTATGTTCCTTCGCAAAGGTACATTGTTTTACATGGACTGGAAATTTGTAACAGATGTTTCAAAATGTTAGACAATTTGGATTGCTGAGCTTTCAAGTTCATTATAAAAAAACAATATCTTCAGGTTTTATGTCTGATCTACAAGAAATGTGGGCGTAACTCATTTGAAAATGGGCTGTGCGGAGTAATGATTGTGAAAGAATTTTGAATGCAGCAACATGAAGACAGGTGCTCTAATTATCTGCTCCCCCTACCGTGCAAGGGAACGAGGTAAGAGTTCTTATCACCCGATGTTGCTAAGATTGTCCAGATTACGAAGCAGGATTCTCCAAATCAACCATTTCACTTGTGCTTTTCCCTTCTTCAACTGTACCTCGCGAAGTTTGAATGCTAAATAAATTTGTAATCTTTTTTAACTGGTCTTGATCACGTTGCAGATTAGCAGAAAGATGGAAAAATAATTATTTTGTTTCTTTCAAGTATACGAAACTTCCCAGCCGTGTGCACATTTTTATGACTCCACGGCCTTATATCACTCAATATACAAGGAATGTTCTTAATTACGGGCGCCTCCCTACCAGGGGCCACCAGCTTGTACTTGTGGCGCTAAGAAGTAAGAAGCTTCTGTCATTAAAATAATGTAACAGTACATTAAAAGCATCCTTTCGTGTGTTGAACATTCAGTGTAATTCATGAAAAACAACCACAAACTCTCTGATGATAAATATTGCACAACAAAATTTGCAGGGGCAAGACTCAAAAGCGCCCTTTTCAGTTTTCCCCTTGCCATGGGTAAGGTAAGCAATAGAACTACAATAATATGAAGATTCAGCCTGGGATGTAATATTATTGCTCTTAGAATTTTAACAAGAACTAATACAGATGATCAATTAAGTTGCTTGATCAGATACTATACCAGTATCTTTTTTGCTATAGGCTTGACTGAAGCTTTTATCTTAAATCACGAAGAGTTTTCGCCATCCTACGTTCTTATATGCGTATATGGTCATTCTTAGTCCTCAAACTTGTTAGAGGTCTCAGCTTGTAGCTCATTGCTTAATGTTGCCATTTCTTAGCCTTCTTGGTCAGACACACATGATTTCTTTCCTAATGAAAGTGAGCGTGTAGTTGGAAGTCCATGTTCTTCAACTCCTGCAACATATAGAGGAAATCCAGATTTAACCATTTAAAACATAATATGTAATAAATCACTAAAATATAACCTGACATGTACCTCTAAAAGGCATGAGCAATGCTCAAGAATGGACTCAGAGAACTTCTCCAGGGATGTCTGCCTTGCCTAAATAAACCTGCTGCATTTCATCTCTCCAGATCTGCAGGCACCAAAATAACCGGATTACTTTTCGTTATGTTAGGCATCACTTTTCAGCACAAAATATTAAACATTTTAAAAATGCTATTGTAAACTTCATTAACATCAGAATTCTCGTGTGGAATTGCCAGAAAGAGAGAGAGAGAGAGAGAGATGCCGAGGGGAAATGATTGAAGAAGTCTAGAAGGGATTGATGTTTTTGCATTGAAGGTCATATGAAACACAGAATATCGGCACTTTAATGCTCCAAAAACAATGGAAGGAATAAGACCATATATGAGAAAGGGAAATCCTACCTGGTCACGGAATTCCACCCGAATGTGAGGCACATTGGTTCTCCGAATTTCATTTCCATCTGGTCCTCTCTTGTAGTAGTGTAATCCTATCCAATGCGACTGAACAAAAAGTTTAAAGGCTCAGAATAGTAAATTAGGCAGGTCAGAAAGCATCAAAATGATAATCATTAAAAGTATAAAAGCATGTACCTTCAAAACATGTGAGAAACCTGATTGGTAGACTGAATTACGGGCAATCTCACAAAGATCACATGAACTCAACTTCCACACCTGTAAAAGAAGAGCTTTAGAATAACAGTAAAAATATATGTTTTTGATGTTGAGGCGGGTGACAAGAGAGGCAAGGGAGCTCACAGAAGCAGCTATGCTATATTCTTCCACCAAAGGTTCTTTAGTTAGATGAATTTGGAGAGGATCATCCGTTGAGAGTGAAACATTGAGGCCTCGTAGAAAAAACATGGGAAAAGGATTCCGATGATAGTCCAAAAACAAGGAGTTGTTGCTCAGTGGAGACATAGCCAGACCAATCTGACAACCGACGTGTCATCATAACCAATTAGATACTGCAAATAACCATTTTGGTATGTCAATTTGAAATAACTCCCCTTTCCCTTATTACCTGTGCCAGATAATATAGATACTGAAGTACAGGGGATTTTCTCAAATTGATTCCATGTGCAATATTATGAGCTGTAAGAAATGTTGCAGCAAGGTGGTCGATGTCACCAGCCTGAAAAAATCAGGCATGAGGCAACCTACAATACGATACTTCAACCAAAGTACAATAAAGCTTCCAAAAATACCTCTCCGGAGTGTGGTCGGAATTTGATAGTTGTCATGCCCTTCGACTCACGAAGCTGGAAAATAACATCCAACAGGTTACCACTTGAAGCACCAAAATCAAGGCATTAGCATCTAATTTGGGATCACTAAAGCAAACAGGTCTGGACTAGAGATAACAGAGAGAATTTACAAAGGAAGCTACCACCCCACGCTAGGAAAAAATAAACCACTACATTTTCCCAATCCGGAGGGAGAAGACTAGTCAAATTACCGTAAATTTACTGAGCATAAATGAACTAAAAGTTCTATTTATTTGATAAGTATGATGTCATAGTGGTAAAAAGGCCTCTAATCACAACATTCTTTAGTTTTTGGTTATTTTCAAGGAAGAAGAAAAGGTCTTTGATGAAAATATAGAAATTTTACTGGTATCTAAGTATAAGATTGCTTGTGTATTCTAATACAAACCTTGTTTAATGTGTAGAGGTTAGCATAACAGTAGTACACATAATATGAATATGCAGGATTGAATACATTGGTCCACTGAGCTGGTGTAGGCATGTGTTTAGTGGGGCGTCTTTCAGGCTTGCTTTCATCATCCACCAAATCCAACCCAACCACCTGAACAAAGTAAAAAGCCAGGACATTACCCACACAAATTACAGAGTATGAAGAGCTTACTGAAGTAACTTACCCATAAAAGCCTATAATTTGAAAATTAGAATATTTCCAAATAAACAATAGCAAACCTGTTTTAAGAAAAGATGCAAATGAGGATGAGAATCTGGATCCACGGTGACCTCAAATAGTGGAATAAAGATATTGTCAAGCATGTTCTGGAAGGATGTCACAATGCCCATCTCCTTGTAAATATTGTACAGCCGTGGAAGCTGGAAAAAAGAAGATCAGTACACCGCAACTAATATAATAACAGCATTCAAAAGTATACTTATGTAAGTCTCATACTGGAACTCAAATTTTTGATAGAAACCTAAAACTGTGTCTGTTAATGAAAAGAAGTGAGATTACAATTGCGAATCATGTGTACACTAGGAAGCGAAAACATCACTAAAGGGCTACCATGGTGAAACACAATCAGCCAAATCCATTCAATTGCTCAGCATTTTTGATAGTGAAAATCCTAAGGAAAACATTCACATGGCGTGGCAGAATAGAAAAATCTTTCAAGGGATCAAACTGTAATCCACGCAATATATAGAAAAATCTTTTCCATAAATATAACTTCATGATATTGAGAGAAGTTCCACTGCCACTTTGAAAGAACTAATTCACACAATATGCATACACATAAAAGCACACTTAAGAACACAGGCACAGAAAGATGGGATAGGAAGGGGGAAGCAGCCATTATAGTCAATCAAGAACTAATATTTTATGACATTTATGATGAGATCTCACTGAGGTTATTATCAGTACCTGAATTAACCAAACAACGTTCTCACTGTACAATTCATTGTTCACAATCCAACTTGCCAGTTGGTCCCATTCACTTTGCTTCCTCCCATATATTGATATTCGATATTCAGCCATCTGCAGCAACCAAAATAAGCATCAGGCACGCATGATCACAATTCTGTATGTGGAATGAAAAAACATCTAAACCCATAATGTATGTAATGCACATTCTGAAGCAAACAGGAAGTGGTAATTTGTAAGCACATGACTAGAAAAATCTCTTCCTTCTCCATAGTTTAACATCACACAGACATGTAGTATTGAACAATTAAAGGAGAAAGAGTTCATAACAAGTAAAATACGTGCAAATGTGCACTTTAATGTATGCTACTCTGGCAGGATGATCCACACAAGTTGAATAATTTATTAGGAAAATATCTGTTTTAAGTTTCACATTTATGATCCATCCCTCACAAAACACAATCTGCATAACATTTGGAGTGCAACAAGGCTTATAGACCTAATCAGTTCCTATTCTTGAAAGGTATAATACACAAATGAGTCAATTTTTAAATGCAACATTAACAATTTTTAGCATCAACAAATTTTAGCCAAACTATGGCAATTTAATTTATGGTTTCATCTATCTAACATGCAAATAGGCTAATCATCCAAATCCGCCTAGCAACCCTCTCAACTACCATTCCATTCAAGATGATTACAAAAGTCGAGCAACGCAGATACACGCACGCATGCACACTCTTAAATAGGTAAAAGGAAGCACCTGATATTTACTTGCTTCAAGATCAGAAAAAACTTGCTTCGTCAGCTCAGCCAGAAAACGACCTGTTCAACAACAAACAAAAGCATTACCATAATTGAACAATTCTCAGGGAAGAAAAGATGCATCCAGATCAATCAAACTGAAACACATAATCGCACAAGCTAGCATCGATATATCTAATGATGACAAAATATGTCAAAACAGTAGTAAGACTCCAAAACAAAAAACAAAAAAAAAAAGGAATTTCCCAGAAACTGTAGAAAACCCTCACAGATATTCAGATGAGAAATTCAAACTATTGATTTCAATATATTTTGAAAAAAGCAAGAAATATCCAACTGAGGACAACTTTGAAGTAGGAAAACAGATTAACTGCCGTTAACTGTGTTTTAGAATTGAATTCAAAGCATGAATCATATAAAGTAACAAAACCACAAAATCTTCAATAAAAAAGTTTCAAGGCATCAATTTTCACACTTGTGTTTCAGCATCTGGTTCTGTGGCATAACCCAAAAAACAAGAAAACAAACAGGACATACCTTGGATAAGATTATCCTGCTTAAGAAATATTTCCCTTAGCCTACTTTGACCACAAGGATTATACTTAAGATTGAACTTATCAAAGCGGTGAAATGTGCTCTTGTCTGCATGAACATCCAAAAGATCAACATTCAGGTCATACCTGTTCAACCAATAAAGACAAAGATTAATTGTTTTTGTTATCACAACTCAAAAAAATAGCTATTAAAAAAAATGACCATATCACAACAACAAAAACTACTCTTTGGGGGAGGGAAGAATGTTGGACAGAGAAGAGATGAAGAGAACCAATAGAAAATTTCATTACCCAGTTAAATCCAGACTCTCAAAAACTTCTTTCAAGGTCAAGTATGTCCCATCGCGGAATATTACAACCTGATTATAAGTACTCAAAAGTCAATATACTCCTGAACTAACAAAGCATGCATAACACCAAATGCATTAAAGAGTAGCTAACAAAAATTCTTAAGTGGAAAAGAATTTGGCCATTGCCTAATGCCAGGATTTAGAATCAAAAATGGTAAGAGGAAATCATTTGTCATTAAGAGAAATAGAGAACCATCATAAAAGATAACCTGACAAACAGGTGAAAAGAAAAATCCAAATTGGTACCTCATCAGGCTCTTTCCTCGACTTCGACTTTATAAACCTCAAAAGATGTTTCTGGTTCATGCATGCTGAGTGATGAACATGTGTATCCACTTTCCTAACATTGTAAAAGTCACGATGTGGCGCACTTTTCTGAGCAAGAAATTCCTTATCCGCATTAAGCATCAAATGTAGATTGAATTTCTGAACAGTGTCCATAAGAATATAACATTAAAGATCTAATTGCTATATAAAAAGATAAAAAATGCATGTATTTATGTAACTGGTAAGTATCAAGAGAAAAGCAGTTACTTGCTCTAAAAGAAGTAGTCGATGATGACATAAAGTTCTCATATTTCCCAATGCAATAACTCGAAGGATGTGATGCAGGTCAGTGAAAAAGGCTGTTGCATCCGCAACAGGGAAAAGCTCTTCTTTTGCTGGTTAGAAATAGAAACATCAAATAAATAAAATAAAAAAAAGAAAGACAAAAACAAGCATAAAGATCCAACAAGAAGTGGAACTTTCTGAGTCACGACAGGCAAAAAAGCACATAATTGAATCTCTTACAATGTTTATTTGGATAAACATGAATAACTCCATCTTGCATCTCAAAATAATGCTGCAGCGAAAAGAAGCACGTTAATGACCAGAAAAGAACAGCAAGTGAAAACAGTAGCTAATTATAGAGGCTCATAATTTCTCATAGTATCTACTCACATCAGTTTTTGCCTCAGGAGTATAAGAAAATGGTTCATGATTAGGCTTTGGCGTACTAGGATCAGATATTACTTCTTTCTCCCATGGAGCTATTGCTTCCTTGAATAAATATCTGGTACGCATTTCAAGACATTCTTGAAGAACCACATAGGCCTCCACTTCATCAGGTGATGGCACCTCTGGAAGAAGTTAGAGATGTAAGAAATTACAACTGAATTTAGCACATCTCAACCCTGAATTGAGCATTAAATTCTTCAAACTAATAAACTATAAACAAATATTGCAAATTTGATGAGCAATAAGTTTTTCAAATGAAGGCATCCCACATGCGATACAAACAAATTTGTCATTATAAAAATTATCAACTTTAAAAGTCTGTTCACAAACTTAACAATATATAAACAACAAATCACAAAGAAATGAAAGCCACTTTCTTTCTAATCCAATCAGATTTTCAAGATTTATACAATTTTTTCCCTAAGCTGTCCAGGAAAGATTGCATCTTTACTTGGTAATATTTGTTTGCAACATTGATAAAACCCATATTATACCATCTTGCACTATTTCACATAGAGTTTCGCGTAATTGCAGCTAGAACACACAACTACTGTTCAATGATGGATGGAACAGACCACGACAAAACCTGCAGACATATAATACCTCAGTGGTATCCTAAACCAGGCGAATGAAGAAGGTAAATCAGGCAGAGATGGGAATAAGTCAATTACCAGGAGGGGTAATCTGAAGTCGTGCAAAAGTTTCTTGCTCAGGCTCTTTCCTCAGAATATCAGCTGCAATAGGATCAGGCTGAACACCATGCAGGTCACCAGAAACACTATGAGATCGAATCATACTTGAAGCAGGTATAGGCTCTACATTGGCATTTGTGTGGTCTGGTAAATTTGGGACCTGCACAGAACCGCATAATCCATAAATATTCGAGATGAACGATAGAAATGCAACAACCTAATCTTATGAAACATGTATTTATTTTGAAGGAAGTAGCAAGGAACGTGTTCCTCAGCCACAAACTTCCACAGTGACAAATTTGCAGTGCCCAACAGCACCATCCTTTTTTAGTATACATGTGTAAGAGAGATAGAGATAAATATTGCAAAGAATAACTCTATCTGAAGTAAATTGTGCTTCACAACTGCTTTGAGGGAATCTGTGGGTGCTAGATAGTTTAATGGTAAGATTTCTTGTTTCTTGGGTTAGTGAAAAACGTCTGGGTTTGGATCCACAATAGTTGTTTTACATTTATGAGTGTTGAAAGAAGGCTTGAAGAAACTCACAGCATGTCCGTTGGTATGCAGGAATGTGGTGTCTAATTTAGAATTATCAGTAATATTATCCTCTTCATCCGATCCTTCTACACTCTCAAAGGCACTAGCAACAGGAGACTTGGGAGAAGTTGGCCTTATAAGATTCCCAGCCTTCTTGTTTGAACTTGCATTCCTGGCAGATTTCCCTGAAACGCAACAATAATGTACATAGAATAAAAGAACAAAGCAAGAGCAAGGACAATAGGACATTTTTGAGTCACTTTTGCTATAAGAACTAAAGTCAGCGGCCTTCTTGTCTTCTGGTTGGTTATCAACAAGAAGCAACATCTTTCTAATCAGCAGAAAAAAGAAGGCAATGCAACCGAAGTATATGATTTGATAAATAATAAGATGATTGAGAGGATTGAGAAAGATTAAAATGATTTTTTTTAAAAAAACATGGAATCTTTCCAATTTATTGGTGGAAATCAATGATCTTCAACTCCATTCATTTGGAAATAGATGATACAAGAAAGTAACTAATTCTACCTTAAAGTACTTCCAACCAATGATGTGCTACTTTATTCTTCCACCCTCTTTCAGCCTTAAGGTTTCAGATTGTTTTCCTCCAATTTATGCTGAATTCAATTTGAATTTTATTTTTTTTCTTTTCAA
The DNA here is from genome assembly GCA_032401905.1 of Swietenia macrophylla. NCBI lineage: Eukaryota > Viridiplantae > Streptophyta > Magnoliopsida > Sapindales > Meliaceae > Swietenia > Swietenia macrophylla. Next base: position 3,178,830 of record CP135576.1, read on the forward strand.
GATCATAATTTCTTCCCACTTTTCACTTATCCTTCTATTTTCTTTCAGTGGGAACAAAAAAACTCTAAAGTGAGAGATACTTGCATGTCTTTTGCCTTTCAATTAGATTATCAACTACAACTTTAACCCTCGTACCCAAGCTCATACGTTTGCATAAGTCCAACACTCAAAAACAAAATTGGAGACTAAAATAAATACGAATACAACTGTTTCTATATATATATATATATATATAAACTAGCAACCACACATATAAGACACAATATAATGCTCTAAGCCCCTTTATTCTAATCACATTCAACAGCAGATACACAACTATAAGCTCGTTAGTCACCCTCACTATTGCAATAATTCTCCAAATTAAACCTAATCTAACGAACACGTATCACTCTAAATAGAGCAAACTGTCAATCAGGCGGAGTTTATCACTCCTGCGACAACAAGTCCGACAAAGCCATACCTTCCAGCAACGTATGAAGCCTGGGAAGCCCAGCGGGAATCCCATCCACATGAAGCAGACCGTTACGCTTCTCCTCTCCATCAACAGCAGAACCAGATATGACCGTCACGTCCGGCAACGAAGCCGAACCACGCCGATACTGTCCGTTCACCTTCCACCTCCCCGCGCTGCGTCGAGCCGAGTGCCTCTTAACATGTTGCAGCGAGTCCACTTCCGAGTTCTCGTCTCGGTCTTTCTCAGCTGATTTCGCGAACTCCAGCAACTGAGTTAGGGTTTTCCTGTGCGTATAATAAGCCGATACGGCCACAAACGACGCTCCTACCAGAGCCGCCATCGCTAGATGCAGTGCATATGCATCCATTTCTTACAGTTTCTAGAAGTTTCCCTCTCCGAACCAGCGTTAGGCCAAAATATAACAAAAGTGGAAAAGAGGAAACCCTACTAAAGAGTGAGCAACAGTTTTAGCAGGGGAGAAAACAGAGAGAAGAGAAACTCTGCTTTATTCGGAACAACAATGGCGTGTTCCAGTATTTATAGGCAAAACTGAGAAGAGGACATATTCGTTCGCTCTTCACTCTTGCCTTTTTAAATTAACACCGCCTTTTCCCTCTCCTTTTGGTGGTGGCGAAAAATTGTCGCTCAGTGATTGCTGGCTTTGTACCGTCGCCGCTTTTCGCTATTTAGTATTTATTTTGATTGTTTATTAATTCATTGCATGCTAATCGAGTTCATTAATTAATTATGATTTGGTTTAATTAGTTAATTAATTAATTGTGATTAGTATCGTTTTGCCACGTATGCGTTGTCCCCTAAGTTTCAGTTATTGTCTTTTACAGGCGTGGTTTTATCAACGAAGGCACTTCTATGTGAAAAAAAACGTTTCTTTCTTCACTTCTATTAAAAAATCACTGTCAATAACAGCTTAATTAAGTATGACTTGCTTTAATTAAATTAATCAAATAGTTGTGATTAGTATCGTTTTGAAACTTGTAAATCGTCCCGTTAGTTTCAGTCATTACCTTTTCACATGTAGGACCAATCAAAGCACTTCTCTGAAAAAAAAACGTTTTGTACTTAACTTTTATCAAGAAGACACTTCTGTATAAAAACGAAACGTTTCTTTTTTTTCAATCAAACCTAAGAAATGATTTTTATGCTATTTTATAAAGTATATATAAAAACTATTTTAAAATATTTTTTATTCTACTTAAATTGCATTAAGATATAAAAAATCTAATTATTATTATGAAAATCCTGGCAGTAATTAGCAATAGGATTAGCGCTGGGCGGTGACTGTAATTAAGAGACATGGGGAGATTGGACTTGAACCCGATCTTCTCGGGTAAGGGGCGGGTGCGGCCGGGCAGACTCGGTCGAATGTGGAAGAGGAGGCGCACGTGTAATTAGAAGGGTGGACTGTGAGTCACTTTCATCATCCACGCGTAGTTGAAGTATATGCCAGGGGATATTTGGAACGCACGTGTTAAATTGAAGGAGGTATTTTCATTTACAAGTTATTGTTAATTTATAACTACGGAGGTTCCAAAATCAACGAAAATTAATGGATAAATACTTGATTAATAGTGTTAATACTAAATGTAAAGAAATAAGTTCAACAATGTAGCGTACTGCACGTACTATTCAGTTAAATACTGTTCCCTTTATCGTGTAGCAATTCAAAATGGTGGGGATTGAACATTATTGTAATAGCTAGGAAACAGAAAAAATTTTCTTAATTTTTAAATAAATGTTGATGATAAAATTTTTAGTAGAACAGTAATTAAAGTAATAAGATTTTTTAATTAATAAAATAAAAAATTATTTATTAATAATATATAAAAAATAATTTTATCATTTAATTAATGTAATGCGATAAATTTATAAAATATTATTTTAATTTTTTATTTATTATTAATGAATAAATTTATTTTATTTTATTAATTAAATAATTTCAAATATTAATTATACTAATACGACAGTATCGTTTTATTTAAATTTTTTTGATATTAATATTTAATAAAATTAATAATTTTATATTATATGATATAAATTAAAAATATTAAAATATAATTTATATTATATATTATTAATTTTATTTTATAATAATTTTTATTTAAATTAAATATATAACTAATCGGAGGGAATATCTGCAAGCGGGGGATTGAGCTAAGAATATGCGTTGGCAGGGGGATCTTACCGAAGAATGTGGGATCTCTTTGTGGCATATGTTTCTACGTTTGCGCGGTACTTACAAATTGCATCGGCAAGACCATGAAAATGGCCGAGCTCTCAAAACCAGGCAGCAGTCCCCTTCCTTGTATCCTTAATCTCGTGACCGATCATAAATTATGATCCATCCAACATCAAATCCATTTGGATTTGTCCCCATGCACGCGTCTGGTGAAATCTCAACCGTGTGATTGAAACAGTCCACGAACCACGGCCAAAAATTCCCGAAAATAAACAAATCAAATACCTGGCAGTGAGAACAACAGCTGGACAGGGGACCATTTTGGTATAATAAAAATTTCCAGGAAGAACAAGACAAGGAATTTGCTTGTCTCTTACCCACGATTCTTACAGCAAAGCGTGATGTGTCTTGCACTTCATGCCCCGTTTGGAGTTTTATATAACGAGCTTTTTTTATTTTGTTTTACCTTTAGAAGCTGACAAATTTTATTTGTATTTTATCTGTAACTCTGTGGGCGGGGAGAAAAGAAAATGGGGATAATAACATTTGGTTCTGAATTTTTGTAGTTTGTTAAACAAAAAATGTTTTCATTTGTATCAAACAAGTCCACAGGTCGAGCGTAAAATTAACAAAACACCCTTGAATAGTTACATTTGTCCATTTAAGTACTTAACGGGGGCAAAATGTTACTGTATCAGAGACTTATTTTATATGAATAAATAAAATGTATTCTTATTTGAGAAAACTTTAGAAATCAGGGATTGGTGTAATACCATCCCAGATGTCGTTTTTGGGTCATTTTCATCGTTTTGCATGGCTGATTTTGGCGGAAAGATTTTTTGTGGATATCAAATTCAAGTACACCATCAATATATACATAACAATTAACGCAAGATTAAAGGTAGAAGCAATTACTAAAAACACTTATACAAAAGTGGGTGTACGAATCACTTTTGCAAACTAGAGATATATATTGGATAATGCTACGAATCCTCGGCAGCATATTGGAATTGTTTATTTAAGGGGTATTATGAGTAGTTTAATATCGCATCAATCTTTAATTTACTCATTGTTAAATAGTCACAAAATCCAAAAGCACTTTAAGGGGGATTTCACCAATCTATAAAGATAGCTAGTGGAAGGAGAGAAGCTGCTTTTAAGTGGGTATGATTCTTGGCCAGGCTACGAAGTGTTGCTTTCGTAACGCTGAATTGAAAGTTATTAATTGTGACAAAATGATAAAACATTTTACAATTTTTATCATGAATTTTGGCTTACGCAAGTTCCTGAGCTCAGTCCTGAAATGAAACAGCCACACGTGTGAACTGGGCTTATTTGAGAGGCCGGGCATTTGTTTCAGTTGCAGTCAAGTTTGTAGGCCCAATTTCTTGCTGTTACAATTAAGCTGTACTTCAATTCACAATTCAAGGTGTAATGTCCGCCGTTGACCAACAATGTAGTGCTTTTATTTGAGATAATTTTAGGTGAAGTGGTTTTTATATAATAAATATAATAAATTATTTAATTAATAAAATAATAAAATTTATTTATTAATAATAAATAAGAAATAAAAAAATTACATAATTTTTAATATATTAATTATTTATTAAAATTTTAAAATAAATAATTGTTTTAATTTATTAATTAAATATCCCACAACGTTCATTGACATAGTTGAGACTTTCTCCTTTTTCTTTTGACATTGAGACGAGATTGTTCAAAATCAGCTCCTGGTCATTTCGTCTTTGGTCCAAGATGATTATGCCAAACATCATTTATCGGTCGCATGAACCCAAGAAATTCAATCAAAACATGACACGTACCATACAAAATTCTCTATCCTACACCCGATTCACACCCTACACTTTCTCCCTCTTACTTCCAAGTCCCCTCCAAGACACTTTGCTTGCTAGAGATAAACTTATCTACCTTACTCGCCGGTTTCACTTCACTTAATTCCTCCGTTCATCAAAGTCAAAGCTCAAATTTTTGTTCCCACCGAAGGGAAGAACAACGGGAGAGGAAATCTCTGTCATTCCAATGTCGTCCGCACTGAACACAGTTTTATCCACAAGATTATCCAGCATCAACTCCAACAACCAATTTCGAAGTCGGCCTGGTCTTTCTCCCGTTTCGGTTTCCTTTTCAAGTGAGTTCACTCGTTATTTATTAATGTTCTGCTTGGTTGCTGAAAAAATGAAGTAATAAAAACATGTAATTTGAGCTTGGTTTGTTTGTTCGGAGGCTCTGTTACTCAACATTAGATAGACTTATTTGGTCTGAAATGTTTGTCAATTTTTCAGCAAGGCGATTTACGGTGAGAGCACAGGAGCCCAATGCAAACGAAGGTTTTGTGAGCTTCCCTTTCTTTATTTATTAAATTAATTCTGCTCCTGTTACTGTTAAGAAGTTAATTCAATGCTGATGATTGAAGCTCAGTGTTGTAGATTTTGTAAGGATTTTAGTTTATACGGGGTTTGAGATTTTTGATTATTGCTTTTCCATGTATATTGTAGTTAAACCACAGGCACCGGATAAAGCGCCGGCAGCTAGTGGGTCGAGTTTTAATCAGCTTCTTGGCATTAAGGGAGCTGCACAAGAAACTGTGAGTCTAATGAAAACCAAGCATCTATGGATAGGTCTTTGTTAGAACAATTTCTCCATCAATCTGACCCCATCTGACGTTTGATTTAATAAATTATACTGTTGTACATTTAATCTTGGAAAGCAATTGCTTTTATAAGAAACGATTGAGTTCTGTTAGGCATGACATTCCAAGATTGTAGTATTCCTTCAGTTATTAATGATCGTTTGCTGGACTTAATTTTTTGGTTATGAAACGGGTCGGTTGGAAATATATATTTATAAAAGGGATTTATTGGGATTTGATTTTATTCTGCAGAACAAAGGGAAGATTCGTCTGCAATTAACAAAGCCTGTTACTTGGCCTCCTTTGGTTTGGGGAGTAGTTTGTGGCGCTGCTGCTTCTGGTACTCTTCTTTGCATTTTATGAGAATGTAATCATATATTATCATGAAATTTGAATCTCTCTACTTTTTGTTAGTGTTGTTTCAATGGATGTTTCATATATCAACTTCTAGTGTTTTCACCTATACATGGATGTTTTGAGCCTTAAAGATTTTCATCTCATTGTTCCGTTAACTGCACATTGATAGGTTCTTAAGGTTTTGTGTCTTCTTTGTACATATGTTCTTATGAAGTAACGATTCACAATAGAATCTAAAACCAGTATGGAGGATAAAGATATAAAATAGGCAATCTACTTAAAAATGGACTTCATTAATCTGTCTAACTCATGAGCAATTGAATTTTACAGAAAATAAACCAAGCCTCCGTCTTGTAACTGGCTTTTGAAATGATTTATACACATCGTAGGAAATTTTCACTGGAATTTGGAGGATGTTGCTAAATCAATTGTTTGTATGATCATGTCCGGCCCATGTCTCACTGGCTACACACAGGTATTTATCTGGTGAATTAATAGCTACTTCTTGTTTGTCTGAACGAGAGTTTCAAACTATGATAACACAAATTTGCCTGGCTATTTCACTTTGTAGACGCTTAATGATTGGTATGATCGGGAGATTGATGCGATTAATGAACCTTATCGTCCAATTCCTTCTGGTGCAATATCAGAGAATGAGGTATATATGCAATATAATTATATATATATTTTTCCATACATCACATTTAAACACTGACATGCATTCCTTTTTACTTCTTGATTTTCCTGAAAAATTCAATCAGGTTATTACCCAGATCTGGGTGCTGCTGCTAGCAGGCCTTGGCTTAGCTGGTTTATTAGATATATGGGTAGGTAATTGACATCAGTGGGTACATGTTTTTTTCCATGCTATATAAAGGGCAAGTGTTGTTTCGTAAATCCTTTCTTTAACAGGCGGGGCATAACTTCCCAATAATGTTTTACCTTGCTCTGGGTGGATCCTTGCTGTCATATATATACTCTGCTCCACCTTTAAAGGTAGCTTTCTTTCTTCCTCTAATCAAGTAATTACATGTTAGGACAATCTGCTAATCCCTGACTAAGCTTTGGATATTGTTTCAGCTGAAACAAAATGGATGGATTGGAAATTTTGCTCTGGGAGCAAGCTATATAAGTTTGCCATGGTATGTTATCCCCCTTAAACTGCCCTTGGTAAATTTGTTGATAAAATTTTGAACTCTGACCGGGGTTTTCAGCTTGTAATCTATCTTATTCAATAAAATGTTTCTATTCTTGCCTTTCTAGAGAAACTGAAAGATATCCATCTATTAGCTACTGTTGCAACCAAACCTATCATAAACACTCCTAGATTGTCCATTTTGTGCACCTTGGTAATCTGATAAAGTGGATGATCATCCTGATATCTTCTCTATGGTATCAGATACTCTATCAAGTTTTCTGTTGATTTCATCACTTTGTGATACTCTTAAACGTGTTGTCAGCTATTATGGAATTTCACTTCCTTTCATAACAAGTGCTGTTTTATTTTTTTCCAAATAGGTGGGCAGGCCAAGCTTTGTTTGGGACCCTTACACCTGATATAATAGTTCTCACACTCTTGTACAGTATAGCTGGTGTATGTTTTTCACATCTTGTTCTACATTATGCATAGCATGATCTGTTAATACTAATTTATTTCACAATATCAACCTTCAGTTAGGTATTGCCATCGTAAACGACTTTAAGAGTATTGAAGGAGATAGAGCACTGGGACTTCAGGTTTCCTCCATACTCAATTTGTCTATAATATGTTAAGTACCTTGCCATGTAATTTTTCATTTATAGCTGCAAAGTATTCATTGTAACCTTCTGTGGGGCAAAATGGATCTTTAACAGTCACTTCCAGTAGCTTTTGGGGCTGAAACTGCTAAATGGATTTGTGTTGGTGCAATTGACATAACTCAGATATCTGTGGCCGGTACAGTACTTCCAATTAAACACTTTACAAATGCATTTCATTAAAAAAAAAATTATCGTTATTGTCATATTCATCAAATTGGCTCTATGTTGAACAATGCCATTGTTGTTGCAATCTGAAGGATGATTTGACTTCGGATTGGAGCCTTTCTAAAGGTGCTTTGTTTGCTAATTACTTGTTAACAAAGGCTTGCTGTATCCAGTAAAGTGCACAAACTTTGCAGACTTTGTACACCTTCTCTTATCTCTGACATCAACCCATTCGAGTTATATTGATTACCTCTGTTCAACAAAGTGGTATAGACTAGCCATTTAGGAGATTTAGACTATGGTCAAGAATTCTTAATTTATTCTTAAAATTAATGGTCATTGAGTTGGTCTTTACTCTCTATGCCCCTTAAATTAATGTTCGATCAACTTTACTTGTCCACTTTTTGTAAACTTATGGTCAACCTTCAGCAGTATATTATGTGAACTTGTCAAATCAAGTGTCTTTGCTGTCTAAATTTTTTCATAAAATTTAAGGTACGTTTGGGATTTGAGGTAGTGTAATTACGATGGCTGTGGAATTGAATAGCTAGTTGTCAAATATAAGGAAGTGATTAGTTAATTGTAAGTAAGATTAGGTGTTCATTGGAACATTTGTTTGCCACTGGTACAAACATGTCCTGAGTCACTGCTCCTAAGGTAAGAAGTGTTAAAATAGGCAGTGAAATCTCTTGAACCATGTATCTCTTTTGATCAATAAAAATGAGAGAAAATCTTATTCAAAATTTTAAATAATTATATTGACAGCCAAAGGACAATATTGATAGTTGTAGGGTATCTGTGTGCTCTGATATACTGAAGAAGAAAAGCACTTGCAGACATGGACTGATTATCAGAAAATGTACTAAACATAGCATTTCTTATGGGTCATCAATGCAGGTTATCTACTAGGCTCTGGTAAACCATATTATGCCCTAGCTTTGCTAGCCTTAATAATTCCACAAGTCATCTTTCAGGTGAAGCACTTTCCTTCTGATTTATCATCCTTCTACCTTGCAAGTAAATTGGGTGCCAATTTCACCATGCTGAGCTCATGTTTGCTAGTTGATATTTTCGATGGAATATAAATTTATTTATAAATTTATTTTTTGGCTAAACACATGCTAATTTCAATATTTGCATGATGCAGTTCCAGTACTTTCTCAAAGACCCTGTAAAATATGATGTTAAGTATCAGGTATTTATTCCATTATCCCCTGAAAATATATTATGAAATATGAACTGCTGAAGTCGGTACTGAATGTTGAAGTCCATGTTCTTAATCTGTGTTCCAGGCCAGTGCCCAGCCATTCCTGGTGCTTGGCCTTCTCGTGACTGCTCTAGCAACAAGCCACTGATTTTCTCAAACAGTCTAGTACAACGTGAGGAGGGGAGATTGGAATTGGGACATGTGCAGAGAACAGGTTAATCACGCAAGAATCTTTGTCTTGAAAAGAAAAAGAAGATGAGTTTTCTTAACGTGACATTTTCCCCATCATCTTATTATCTATATGCTGAAGTGTTTCATCATATCCAGCGCCCGTTTCCTTCTCTGTCGCCTTCAGAACTGCTTGATAATAGCATCTCTGAAGAACTTGCCCGAATAACGACGCCTGGTTAAATATGGTTATCTAGTTTGCTGCCAACAGTGTACTATTTACTCTAATAATTCGAAGCCATCTTCTACCTGCGCACGTTTGTTCTGAAGTTCTGATTTTAAATTCCATTCCAACCGATCTGGTATTTATTTAAGTGCGTTCAGTTCAAGTGAGATTCTAGAGTTTGCTATTTTAAATGGGAAACGAGAAAATTTTCGACCTTGCCGTCAAATTCTATCTCACTAGACTCAAGATTTGGGAGGTGAAACAGACCCATCTAATAACTACCCAAAGAGAATATAGGACGCGATTGAACGAAATGTTTTTATCATCAACAGCATAGCAAAACCAGGAATACCAGACTAAAAGCACCCAGAAAGAGTACAACGGACAAACAGGGTCTGAAAATGTTGGATTCCACTAGCCAGTGACTCGTCAACATTTATCCTTTCGTCCAAAGAAATTAGAAAACTTTCCTGCAAGAGCTTTGCGGAACATCTCCTTCTGCCCGAGTTCCACGCTGCTCTTTCTTAGGCTGTGCAACCCCTCCGGTACTGTCCATGATCTCCTCCTGCTGGTACCCCTTTACACCTAGATGCCGCCCCTTCGTTCGCCTTCCACGATGCACTGCATCACCACAAGACGATCTCGTGTTAATTTGAACGTAGATTCTGAAACCGAACTTAACGTAAGAAAAATTCCGACAACACAAATCATTAACAAGAGTAAATCCCGGGCGAGACGCTGAGGGTGGTTGTCGTTCCTTCTCCATGCCTTTCTCTGGTATCATTTTCTGCTCTCTGCTTTCCTGAGGCCATCTTCCTAATATCTCCTTCTCTCGCTTACAGTCGTTTGAAAGAAAACTCCTTTAGCCTTACTTAGTTCTTAATGGACCAATCGAGGTTCTTATTTCCGACATGCTTTTGAGGCACAGGATTACAGGGTTCGTACTTTTTTGAGGTAAATACAAACATAGCCAGAGACGTACGGGAAAGTACTTTTTTTTTTTGTTTTTTCCAGGCCCCTGGAGCGTTTTCAACAGGTAAAATTTGCAGAAAGTTGTCAAGATATTTATAATTTGCCCATGACATTTGCTTGGAGATGTCAAATAAGACGCATCCGCGCGTGCGTTTCCATTACAATGGACTCACTTAAAAAGTTCAGTTCGTTCAACATGGCTACAGAAAACAAAGAGAATCTTCCAGACAAATAAAATTTAACACAAAGTCGACTTTATTACATTAAAAGTTCACACACTGCGACATACATAATTAAAAGCAAGCAAGGAGGACATATTGATCCCTCCAGGAACACAAAAACTAGAGAACTGCAAAAGGCATGTCCTCACACACTACTGTAATTAAAACAAACCACAGTTATCATTGTTCTAAACTGAACCTAAAGCATGAAAACACGGGCAACACAACACACTGCTACATAGGCAGACATTTACAAGCCAAGCGAACCATAGCAATATCGCTGAACTTGGGAAATGTTACTAACTACTCCGAGTTTTGAACTTGGATTCGTCAATCGGGCTCCCCTCCTCAGCTGCACGCTCTCCGCCGGACTTGTCTGTCGGGCTCAGTCCACCTTTGCGGCCCATTTCTTGTACCCTTCATGTCCTATCTGCTCCTTCCTACTCTGGCCTCCACGGCCACGTCCTACAGGTACACAGCACCAAAAACATCAGTTCCAGATTTAAGTATCATAAGTAAATTGTTCCCGCTTATTCAGTCATTTGATAACCAGAGTCATTTTTTGATAAATGATCACTATGAGTCAGTTCTAGTATCATAAGGATTTGCTCGTAAGAACGTCCACGAATCTGATCAATTTCCCTTTAATTTACTAAACTATTAATCAAAAGCTTCTCTTTGAATTACCTTCGGCCCGGCGGTCCTGAGCTTCAAGGCTCTTGCCACGAGTCCCACCAGGAACAACGGTTTCTCCTTGCCTTGCCCTGGCATCAAGTTCCTCTCTTTTCTGCTCTGACGATATTGCTACTATCTCAAGTAATTTGGACTAATTCACACTCACTCTCGAAGAAAATTTACACCAGTTCTATAAACTACCGACGAATAAACCTACACATGAAGCTATACAGCGCAGGTTCGATATCTGTTATACAGAGAGTCAACTTGTGAAATGGGGAACTGTGGGATAAAAGTAAGGAGTGACACGTTCTGTAAGATGGTAAACGCGGCAATATAGGAGCAATCCAAAAATTTGAAGTTACAAGTGGATAATCCGGCGTCTGAACTGTCTTTAGAACGCAAGCATGCAGAATGACGCGAGTAAAGACCGCACAGTCTTTGTAGTAAAATGGGTGTGGTTAATTTTCCGAGGCGAGAGCGAGAGGTTGTCACTTATCCGTAAATCTGAGCTGCACCGAAATCCTGGCAGTACTGGCAGCGGCATAAGAAAAGAGTTTCCCGATTCCGGTGGTTTGAAAATGAAGTGACCCGAGCAAAACTCGCCAATGATGACCTCCTACCCTCGACACACTATTTTTCTTGCTTAGGTTTTTAAAATTCTGGGTACTAAAGCATTGCAAAATGGTGGCTGTAAAACAATGAAGTACGAATAAATCGTCAAAAGGAAGAGGGTGTTAGATTATTAAGTCAGAAAATAGAGAGAAATTGTAATTATATACTTCTTCCACTGATGACATAAGTTGGCATCAACCATCTCTTACAGTAGTAACTACCCTCTATCATTAACTATGTGTTTTGAAGGTTCTCAGTTCAATCTCCTTTTTCTGAAACTCTTCAACTGTGACAGGAGTTCCATGATTAGGTCCTAATGATACTTAGCAAGTTTGTAAATCGTGACAAGATTAGGTTCCAATGAGCCATTTTTAAAAGTGAGCAGGAGCTGACCCCCTGCAGTATTTGAAATTTAGGAATTAACTGCAGAATCCTGGAAAGATACCGTTACATTAGAGGTCGAAAAGTGACAGCAAGATACAGAGAAGAGAGGCGCCTTGTACCATGATAAACCAAGGCCTAGACCTGGACACCACTTACATACGCTCCTCCAAAGCCAAACAGACAAAACACCCTAGAAAACACCCTAGAAAAACTATCACTAAACAGAAATTTCAAAGTTACAGACACTGACTGGCATAAATTCAACAAAACAAACAGCTCCTACAACTCTGGACAAACCTAAACGCTACAACCCGTCTAGACATCCGGGATTTTAATCTTGGTATCCTGTTAACTAGCTGAGAGTCCTGAACTTGGACTCGTCGATTTCAATTCCCTCATCGGCCGCCCGTTCTCCTCCTGACTTGTCTGTTGTGGTCAGTCCGCCTTTGCGGCCCATTTCCTGGTACCCTTCAGCCCCAATCTGTTCCCTCCTCGTCTGCCCTCCGCGGTGGCCCAGCTCCTGGTATCCTTCTGTTCCAAGCTGCTCCTTCCTCATCTGCCCTCCCCGGCTCCGCCCTGAATATATTGATTTAACACGACGTTAAAACGACTGTTAAACGAGCAAAAACAGTTGACCAAAATCCGGAATGCAGGTGTCAAAATTACCTTCGGCAAGGTGCTCCTGGGCTTCCAGACTCTTGCCGCCAGTTCCGCCAGGGACAACTGTCTCTCCCTGCCTTGCCCTAGCGTCAAGCTCTCGTCTTTCCTGCTCCGATGACATTGCTTCGATTGATATCTTTGTAACTTAATAACTCTTTTTCTTGTCTCTTTCACGAACTATTAAGAGTGTTTCATTAATGGAGAAAAGAAGCAGACGGGTTGATATAGAGTGAAGCATAGAGAAGGTGATTGTAGGAAGAAGTGACACGTAAGGTGATACACGCGGCAAGGGAGGAGAGAGGAAGCTATGTAAAAATGACACGCACTTGATTAGTCAGTGAAAATTGGATCTTTGAATATAATTAACTGACACGTGTCCATGTCGTGTACTAAAACAGATACCACGATTCACTGGATACTGTCCGCCTTTTACCTTGCGGGCCCGGCTCTGATAACAATTGGGCTATTGAGCTGACATTATTGGAGGTGGGCATGTCCAAACTGAGTCCATCCATCAATTTAAATCGGTCGAAGGATTTATTAGATCAATTTAAATTTAAATAAAAAAATTATAATTATAATAATTAGATTAATTTTTAAATTAAATTTAATTTAAATAGATACTAAAAAAATTAAAATTTTATATTAAATAATTTTATATTTTATAATATATAAATTTAAAATTTTAGATTAATTTTTTAATTAAATTAATTTTGAGCCTAATAATAAGTATAATTTTATATAAATTTTGTAATTAAATTTAATTTTTAAGTTAAAAAATAAATATAATTTAATAAAATAATTAATTTTATAATTATAATAATATTTTGTATTTAGACCTAAATTTATAATCTAAATTTCATTAAATCTTTTTAATTTAAATCTTACTATTAAATTAAATCGAATTCATTTAAATTAAAATGGCGATTTTGGATCCAAACCGCCCGCCCTTAGGCGTTACAAGAAACTGCTCTACTTTTTCACGCGGACGGACCGCCACGTCGTTAGTCGTTGCATCATGTTTCACACGAATTATTTTATATTGCTTAATAAAAATAAAATATTTTAAGTAATTAAATTATCAAATTCGTATCTGAATTCAGAAATACATTCATACATTATGCCTGACATGCACCGTATATATATATATGTATGAGCAAATCGCAACCGTCCATTTTACAATCTATTACACACCAGTTAAAGAAAGCGACAAAACAATTCCTCTTAACGGAAACCAGTCCCAATAGTTGTGCGTCACTAATTACCTTCTTCACCGTAACTAGTTAGTACAGGTCACGTGGGCTGCCATGAAAACCTGAAGAAACTCAACGAATTTCAACGATTCAAACAAACGCGGTAACAGAGGGAAGAGGAGAACTTCTCCTCCTCTTCTTCTTCTTCTTCTTCTTCTTTTTTGCAACCTCCCCAGAATAAATGTACTCTACGAGCTTTTAATATGTAGTCATGGGGAAACAAGAGCAAAACACGAGCCCCGACCCGAAGAAAACTATCCCACCGTATATGAAGGCGGTGTCGGGGTCGCTGGGGGGGATCGTGGAGGCCTGTTGTTTACAGCCAATCGATGTCATCAAGACGAGGTTACAGCTGGACACGACTGGAACTTACAGAGGAATTATCCACTGCGGCGCCACGGTGACGCGTACAGAAGGTGTGCGAGCTTTGTGGAAGGGATTGACGCCGTTCGCTACGCACTTAACTTTAAAGTACACGCTTCGAATGGGATCGAACGCGGTATTTCAGTCTGTGTTTAAGGATTCTAAAACCGGGAAGATTAGCAACCAAGGTCGGCTAATGGCTGGGTTCGGTGCTGGTGTTCTTGAAGCTCTTGCTATTGTTACTCCCTTTGAGGTTTGTGTTGTATTTCTTTTGATTGCTTAGTGGAAATTGAATTTTCAATTTTTGGATCTTGGCTGAGCTTGTTTGATTTGGTTGATTAGGGCTGTGTTATGTTTCTCTGTGTTTCCTGAGTTCAATTTGTGTAGGTGAGGTTGAATATTGAATATGATGCTTTTGTTATAGTAATTCATTTTCCATTTTGTTGGGTAGTCTGTACTGGGATATGAATTCTTAGGGAAATGGCAGTGTTAATGTTCCATAACTTAGCAAAAGGTAATGCTTAGTTTTATTCCCCAGGAAAATTTATTTTCTTAGATGTAGAATCTCTTTAGCTTTTATTATTTGATGGCAGTCTCTTTGAAATGAAGGAAAGCCATGGTAATTGTCTTTGTTTCTTAATGAAGAAGCTTTACAATGGGGATGCTGGAAACTAAAAATGAGGTGTGTGTATGTAGTCTGTCGGGCATCAATTTAATTGTAAGTATGGAACTGCTTCAGAGAGCAGCTCAAATGCTTATTTTAAAAATGTTAGGCCGTAGGGTGAATTCTGAGTTCTGATTCTCCCTCCCTCTCTCTTGTGTGTATAGAAGAGATATAGCAGCTGATAATTTCCTGAGTTTTAAGTGGTGCATGGAGCAAACTATGTTGATGGCTATTTTATGCTGGAAATGGTCTTTTTATTATCAGAGAATGTTTCTCTAGACCTCAGTTAACATGGTGTATTTCTTTTGTTTTGATTGTAGGATGTGCTTAACTTTCATAGGTAGATATAGATGTCAAGATCATATATTTATTTGATTTTCTTGTTCTTGGAGTGCAGCATTGGGTGAACCTCCTTTGAACAACCTTGTTGATTGTCAATTTGCCCAAAAATTTAGTTTGCCATTGCCCACTCATAATAACTGCTAACTTGTGCTTGCTAGCCTTCATGATGTATTTTGTCTTAAACTGCACATTTTAGTTTATTGATGAGATTCTTCCTCTCCTTCTGTTCCCTCTCTTTATCTTAGATGATGTGATATTGGCATTGATACGCCGTTTCTATAGTCGAATAACACAGCTCCAGATGATAAAATGGATTATAACCTCTTTTAACAATATATAAAAACTGGTAACAATTCAAAAAAAATTCTAGTGTAAGATTTGCCTAGGTCTACTAGCTGTATGGCTGTAAAAATTGCACAAGAAGCAGGGAAAAAAAATATCCCCATGCTTGTTCTGAATCAGTTTTCTAGGACATGAGATGTCGAATGCTCATGGCTCATGCTAACTAAAGTGCTAAATGAGACTCAAACAGCATCTTTGCTTGTAACGGTGCAAGATATAGAAGACATCGCAGCATTTACGTCAAACTGATGTGTTTTCTGGATTTTGGTGTCTCTATAAATTTCAAACAGTTGTCATTTATCTGCTTTTGTGTTTGAAGTACTAAATCATCTACACTGTTTCCCTATGTTTGTTATCAAAATTGGAATTTCTTATAAGTTAGACTGCTTCTGGATTGGTGCAGGTGGTGAAAATAAGATTGCAACAGCAAAGAGGGTTGAGTCCTGAGCTTCTAAAGTATAAGGGTCCCATACACTGCGCTCACATGATCATCCATGAAGAAGGCCTCCTTGGACTCTGGGCAGGCGCTGCCCCAACTGTTATGCGCAATGGGACAAACCAGGCAGCCATGTTTACAGCCAAAAATGCTTTTGATGTACTCTTGTGGAAAAAACATGAAGGGGATGGGAAAGTCCTCCAACCGGGGCAATCCATGATATCTGGATTCCTTGCGGGAACAGCAGGTCCTGTATGCACTGGCCCCTTCGATGTTGTCAAGACAAGGCTAATGGCACAGAGTAGAAGTGGTGAATTAAAGTACAAAGGCATGATCGATGCAATCAGAACAATATATGCGGAGGAGGGGCTTATTGCTTTATGGAAAGGATTGCTTCCCCGGCTGATGAGGATCCCGCCAGGTCAGGCCATTATGTGGGCTGTGGCCGACCAAGTGACTGGTTTTTATGAGAGGGCATATCTCCACAATGCACCCTTGTAGGTATTGTTTCAGTGCTTCGCTTATAAGAGTTTATAGTTCCACTGAAGCATGAAGCTACAAATTGCTTTGATATATATATATATATATATATTTTTCATAGTTTTCAGAGGCTACTCTAATCGAACACAAGTTTTGTAGACCCGATCAATAATTCATTGTGCCTAGGGAAAGAGAAATGTAGGCAGTTGCGAGATTTTCTCAACCCTTCTTTTATGCCAATTTCTGAGGAATGAATGCTTGAGAAAGATGCATCTAATTTGTTTATTTAATGAGGATTGGACGTTGAGTGCCATTTCGGAGGGAATTTCTATGTTACAAATTCGGGTGCATCAGTGTACGTGGATTTGGGAATAAGAACCCGAGCTACGTCTATTGAAATAATAATATAAACTGTGTTCCTCTGAGATTTTTCTATACCAGCAAATGCTAGTTTATTTAGAACCTGTGTTCCTTTCAGATTGCTATAGCAGCAAATGCTAGTTCATTAGACAACGCTAATATCAGTACACACACACAAAGGCAGAGCACTACCTGAAAGTTTATATCAATTCCCTGTACACAGAGTTGAAATATGGTGCAGCCATCAATGGAAAATAGGACGTGGTTGCTTCTTGCTCCCAGCATCTATGTTTTAGATATTTAACATTCCTCCAGAAGACGAACATATCATTTCATCAAATTTTGTTTAAAAGCATGACTTTTTTAAAATGAACCCACCATATATTTGGAAGTCCATAAACTTTCATTGAACCAATTCGAATGCCTCGCTACTTATTATTTTGTTAAACTCCGAGGATAAGTTACAGAAATGGGTTTGCATGAGCTACCACCTATCACAATGAAGGCTGAGCTGATTTCAATCTTCAGTAAAATGTTAAAGATCTCATATAATTTCATGCAGAACTAGAACCCTCCGAAGCTCTATGAATAGAGCAAAAAATACAGCAGAATGATACCCAGATACTATAATATAACGTGTTAACTGCAAAAATGATACAGACCAAAAATACATCTCCATCAACATGAGCCACCTCCAATTATAAACCAAGATGAATTTGGAACGTCTATGTCTAGAGAGCTCTCCCTGCCGGAAGTATTCGATATGGCACCTGTACAGCAAAACAACAAAAACCGCACCTCTGGTAAAAATTGCAGGACAGGAATTGCCTCTTATTCACAAATTATGTCTCTAAACCGATTACTGCCTTATATGAGCAGAAAATTTTGAAATTAAAAGAGATACCTGAAAATTTTCCTGGCAAACATTTATCAGTTTCCCATCCTAGTAGGAGCATAAGTTAACCCAATAAACTAAACCGCATTTTTCTTACTTCTAAAGTTCTCCTTCAGCAATGCAAATTTTTTCTTGCATTGATTTAATGTCTTTCCAGGAACTGCAGTTGCAACTCGCTCCCACCGCTGACTGGTTTCCTTTGGGAAGGTTTTTAGAGCCTGAACCAGTGCTCTTTCTTGTACAGCAGACCATGCATCTTGCTCTGAACTACAAGAAACCCCATTTGCAGTGGCTACATCAGCAGGGCTCTGATTCACTGAACTTGAAGAATCTTCTGAGAGATCCGTCTTTGCACCACTCTTTTGAGGTACTTGAGGTGTTGGCACCCCTTCTACTTCCTCCCTGGTTGTAAGGGGAGACGCAATTGACACTGCAGGTTTCCTCTTCTCAAGAAAAGAATCAAAAGCTTTGGCACCATCAGGCTTCTCTTGAAGGACTGTTTTTGTTGCCTTCAGAATTTCTTCCACAGATCTTCCTGTACCAATGTACTCTGAAATAACTTCCCACCTTCGCGAAGTTCCTTTGGGATATTTCAGCATTCCTTTTCTCAAGAGCTCAATCTCCTCCTTCCCCCAAGGTTTCTCCTTTTTCTCGAAGCTTTTTAACAATGAACTTCCATTAGCCTCCACAGAACCATTCTGCTGTAAATTCTTCTTCTCATCTTGTTTCTTGCCCTCAGATTCATCGGCATGTCCAAGAGCATTCCGGATAGCTCTTGCTTGTTCTAATCCTTCATTTCTTTCCATCTTATCACACAAACTTCTCAGCTGCTCAATATCAAGTGACATACAAAGGCTTTCCACATCCTCGCCAGAGATATCAAGCAAATGCTGGGATGTCACTGATGCTGATAGATTTCGAAGACGATTCCGCTCTTTGCGCAATAGCTTCTTCTCTTTTTCCTTCGCTTTCTTATGCTGTAATGCAGCTTCAGCAGCTCGTTTCTCCTCCTCTTCTTTCTGACGTCTCTCCTCTTCAGCAGCCTGAGCAGCTTCTTCCTCCTGCAACTTCTTTGCCAAATACTTAGCCTCCTTTTTTTTCTGCTTCTCCGCCTTCTCTACTTCTTTTCTCTTCAGTATTCTTGGGTCTCTTTTATAGGCATTGTCAACAAGAGTACGTATGCGTGCATATTCTTCCTTTCTAGCCTTTTCTGATAGTTTTGCATTCTGCCTCTCCATCCATCTCTTGTGGTCTCGGGACTCGGCTTGTTCAAGATCAAACTCATCTGCATGTGGGAACTCCCTCCAGCTTTTAAAGCTGTACCAAAAATTGTAGAAACT
This sequence comes from Swietenia macrophylla, assembly GCA_032401905.1. Lineage (NCBI taxonomy): Eukaryota > Viridiplantae > Streptophyta > Magnoliopsida > Sapindales > Meliaceae > Swietenia > Swietenia macrophylla. The sequence continues at coordinate 3,198,056 of CP135576.1, forward strand.
ATCAACTTCCTTTAAAGGAGTATTCTCGTCGCCTACTGATGGCACCGGTTGGGTAACAGACCACCTTCCATTCCTCATGAAAGCTGGACCAAACACCTTGAAGAAGTCTTGTGGGGCACAGTCAGCGGGGATTTCGTCGTCAAATTCATCTGTAGAGTCATAAATTCTTCTCTTCACAGGGTCAATTAAAACCTCATATGCTTCTTGGACAGCCTTAAAGTGCCTTTCTATTTCATCCTTCTTTGCTTGTTTTGCAGCTTCAGTTTCCTCGGCAAGAAGAAGAGCAGCCTGCTTGTCAGGATGATATTTCAATGCAGTCTCGCGATAAGATTTTCTTATCTGATCCTCAGTGGCAAGATATCTTAAATGGCTCAATCCCAACAAGGCATAGTGATCTTGTTGATCACTTCCTGCACCAGACTTCTTTTTCCCTTTGCCGCTATATGACTCATATGATGGCATATATGCTTGGTCCTTATCATTAGGCACTTTCTGATCATCAACATCAGCATTTTCTTCGCAACCAAGGAGTTTAAGAGCAGCAGCATGAAAAGAATGACCAGCAGGTTCATATTTTGAAGCCTTTATAGGAAGGCAATTCGATGAAACATAAATTGGCTGTCCATCTATTATCTCTTGTGAATAGGAAATTAGGCGATAACTTGAGTGGACTACCATAATGCTTAAAAACCGCAAAACTATCAATTTCAAAATCAGATAAATGCCACTTCAGAACCCTTCTGTCTCATGAACCATCCAATCTGGAACAGTAGCCAACCTTTAATCACCAAACCGCATCAACTTTATATGGAATAGAGCTAATAGGAGTGCATGAAATATTATACTAATCATACAGTACATGCAAATCACAAAGATTCCATTTTTAAAGCCAAAAGGAACATTCTATAAAACCAAAACTGTCAAAAACCAGATTAAACAATAAGAGTCAATTTTCCCAAACAAACTCCTCCAAGTTAATAATTCATTTTTTTTAATTAATTCCTGGTTCATGAACCAAACAACCAATTCTAGTAAAGTGGAATCCTATAATCATGACAACTACGCACGCAATTTTTTTTTCAGAAAGATAGATACAGAATCAGATCCGTGGCATTCATTTAAATCGGGCTACTCCAACAATCCTGGATTGAAACAAGCATAGATAATTAAATCACGAATTGATTAATTATTGCATTTAACTAAGATCATATAACTGAAATAACACAAACAAACGGATATATAAAGAGAGATAGACTTGACTTACTGGCCTGGAAGTTTGTGCACAGCAACTAAGCAAAATTAAAGCTGAAAGCGATTATGGGTTTTCTTCCACTGCTCCGTACAACCCCCGAAAGAGAAAGAAATCGTTAATCAAGATGGAAGCTTGCGTCGAGAAATGAGTTCAGCGGAGGAAAATCAGACATAAAAATTACAACTATAAAAAAGAAAAATACAGATTATCAGAGAAGACGAAAATTAAAAGAGAACCTTTTGGTCGAAAGGCAGAAGAGCGGAATCGGCCACGGCAGGGCTGGGCTGTGCTGTGTGGGAGGGAAAGGTGGAGCTAAAGAACCGATTAGGGTTAGGGCTTTCCTCTTTTACCAAATTTGTAGCTGCCTGCTGATCATGGTTTGTTACCAGGAACAATTTCCTTTTATTAAAATATTATTTAATAGAATTGCTTTATGTCATGTGATGCAAGTATTGGCGTACGATCAATATTATTAAGGGCTTGTTTGGTAGGAGCTTTCTATTAGTTCATTTCTTTTTAATGTCAAAAGTGCTTTTTCTGTGTGATTTAATATATGTGTGTGTGTGTGTGTATATATATATATATATATATCTATTATTTCTATTGCATAAGCTCACATTAGGGCTTTTGGGATTATGGCTATAATGTTATAAATAATTTATTTATAAATTTTTAATTAAATTTATTATATTTAAAATTAAAATTAAGTTATTTATTTTCTAATATTAAATATTTATATTTAAAAATTTTTTAATTCTATTATTTATAACATTTGATTAGATCGAAAATAAATTAGATATAAAATTAAATACGATAGATTTAATTTAATTTATTTTTAATTTTTTTTACTATCATCTTAAAATTAATTTTTTAAAAATTAATTTAATATATTTTTAAATTAAATATAAATACTACATGGGATAAGGTAAACCTTCTAGCTTGTAAACCTTCTAACCATATTTTAGTCATTACATAATATATTTTATGAAGCGATAAAAAACTTGAAACTATAAATTTCTTAAATTTTATTAGTAAAAATTTTTTTTAAATTTTTTTTAATTAAAATAAATTTATAAAAATTTAAATTAAATATATAAAATAATTTATATTATTCTATTAATTTAAAAAATTATTAATTATTTCATTTATTGCTATTACTAGCCAAAATACATACTAATAACATATATTTGATAGGATGATTGAATTCGTTTTAAATTTAAATTTATTATACATTAATTTTGTATCAAATTTAAAATATTTACTTTAATATTTATTAAAATAATTTATTTTTAATAATTAAATTTTTTATTAGAGCAAATTTTATTTATAAAAAAGAATGAATTTTGACGTCAATATTCAAATGTTCAAAAAAAGCATATGGACTTCGAAAAGTATTTATTATGCCCTTAAATGCTGCGCACCGTTGTGCCCAAAAAATAGCAGACTGAGTAGAATCTGAAAGCGATAATAACAACCAGCTCCCTAATTATTTTTAATTTATTAGATAAGGACATAGTTAATCCATATATATCAAATAAGTCCTTAAATTTTATCGAAGTGACCGGATGGTTTCACGCTCGTAATTTCGTAGTCTTCAAGGGTAATTTGGTCATTTTAAAATGTGGTCAGAGATCCATGTGATCAAGTGTACAAACTATGTACATAAACGATAAAATATAAATATTAGGGGTCTAGATGTTATTACTCCACAGGGAAAAAATATCCAGAGGAAAAAAAAAAGAAAAAGAAAAAAGAAATACAAAACCCTAGCCAGAGTATGTAGTGAATTCTTATATAAGCAAACGCTGCCGTAAGAGCCGAACCCTAGCGAGCTCTATCATTCTGAGCCACCTCTTTGTTTTTTCTGTGTCTTATTCGTTATCTCTGCTAAACCCTAGCTCCACAGCCGGCAGTTTATCCTAGTAGGTTACAAAACGATGTCTGACGACGAAAGGGAGGAGAAGGAGTTGGATCTCACTTCTCCAGAGGTCGTCACCAAATACAAAAGCGCCGCCGAGATCGTCAATAGTTAATACTCTAACTCTGTTTACACACACACATATGAATAATAAATGTATATTGTGAATTTAATCGGTTTAGAAAGATTGTTTTCTTTCGTGCTTAGTTTGACATAAAGCTGAAAATTTGCAGAGGCGTTGCAGTTAACATTAACAGCATGCAAACCGGGAGTTAAGATTGTTGACGTTTGCGAAAAGGGAGATTCATATATCAGAGAGTAAGCTCTCATTTTTTTTCCCTTTTGTCGTGGGCCGGAGAACATAGTTTTAACGGGTTAGTAATTTGTTTGTCCATCTGTTTTTGGTGTGTAAGGCAAACTGGCAACATGTACAAGAATGTTAAGAAGAAGATTGAAAGGGGTGTTGCATTCCCAACTTGCGTTTCTGTAAACAACACTGTCTGTCACTTTTCGCCTCTTGCCAGCGACGAGACAGTTTTGCAAGAAGGTGATATGGTCAAGATGTAAGAATTTTGTAACTTCTTCATGTACTCGGCAGTGTTTTACAGTGGGAGAAATTTATCTTTGGAGAGAGTAATAATTTGTGGATTTTACTGGATGCAGTGATATGGGGTGTCATATAGACGGGTTTATTGCCGTAGTTGCGCAAACCCATGTTCTACAGGAAGGGCCTGTTACGGGCAGGGCAGCTGATGTCATTGCAGCAGCAAATACTGCTGCTGAGGTTGCCTTGAGGCTTATAAGGCCAGGAAAGAAGGTAAATTGTTTGTAGTGATTTATTTTTTTGTCGTGTTTTCAAAGTGTTTTAGTTTAGGGGAGGCTTAATGGCAGAATTATTAGCAGCTTCTCATATAGTCCTGTTCCCATAAAGTTTATAATCGTTTGGCCAGCGGAGTCATTTGCATATTGCCAAAGATCAAACTATTCTGGTAACAGTGGTACGTTGGTTATGTGTTTGCATCTGTGTGCCAGCTGCAGCATAAAAATGACTTGTTTTGCCACTGTAGTCGTTACTTTTCACACATTTTGTTGATCACAATGCCTCCTGTCATGTTTTGTATGAACAGAGTTTTTGTGTTTTGCATTTTGTTTTTCCCCCCTTTATCTTCCACTTTTTAAGTATGATTTATCGGACAATTTTGGTTTGACAACCTTGTATTATATGCTGTGCCCTGGCGTGTAATTGATTGAATTTTCAAATTTTTGTATTGCGTTTGGATTTTCATTGCATCCCCTAAATGAGGAATCTTTGTTCTTAGCTATGGGCCAAAACCCAAATGAAGCTTTTGTCATAGTTACTCTGATAGGGGAATTTTGTCACTCACAACCCAGTTAAGATACAGACGAGATTTTCATTCTTATGAGATCAATAGTTTGCAGTAGATTTAACAATTGAAAAGTGGGCAACTTTGCCAAGGAGATTAATTGCATGTTGATCTCCTCTTTTCCCTGTTGCCAATATTATGTGAGGCTTTAATTGTTGCTTTGGGTTGATACATCCTCTTCAGTTGATACCGGTTGCCTTGTGAGCCAACATCATTTCCACTTCACAGTTTTAGTCGTCTCTGTAACAATTTGAACTTTGCCAAGGTGATTAATGTCATGTTGATCTCCTCTCTTCCCTGTTGCCAAAATAATGCAGGGCTTTAATAGGACTGCTTTTGTGATACCTGTTGCCAAAATAATTCTCTCAAGTGATACCTGATGCCTTGTGTGCCAACATCATTCTGACTTCATAAGTTTTAATCATCTTCGTAATTTGCTTGCCTCAAGCTAACTGGAATTGGCTTGCATAGAATTTTTTTTCTTTTCAAAGATCATAGTTACAGGTTTGCAGATACATTCTTTCTCTGTTTATCTCCATTGGCCTAGTAAACTATGTTATCAAATTGTGGGTGCCACGATCTCTACATGATGAGGACTACAAATGTGATGGATGGAAGCTCCAATGATGCCTTTTTTAGTCATAGTTACACTGATGGGGTGTCTTTTTTGTGCTTCTTTTGTCCTGCAAAACCCATTCTTCCTCATTTTTATTCTCTTATTTCTTTACAATCTAATATTTATAGAAAGAAAGTTGTTTTTACTTGCTTTTGCTGAATTTGATAGTCATGTCACAGGCATTCAGTTTCCCTAAATGATGAAATCCTAAGTGAAGCTATGGGCTAACACCCAAATGAGGCTCTTGTCATAGTTACTCTGATAGGGTAACTTCATGTTATTGCACTTGGATGATTTTGGTCTGTGAGATAAGCAACTTTGCTGGAGAGGTCAATTCCTTAATGCATCCCTCCTTTCCCTGTTGCCTGTGCTCAAATTGGCTGCATATTTGGTCAGATGGGAATCGAAGCATAAATTCATTGTTATTTAGCCAAAAACTTTTTGGACTTGGACATGTAGGGGTTTATCTGCAATGTTTTTTATTTGTGCACATGCTTCTGCATCAGTAAATATTATGTGCGATTGTCATTATTCTTTGAAAATATACTTCTAAGTGTTTTTTTCCTCGTTATTTCTATCATTTGTTTAATATCTATTCTTTTGTGGCAGAACCAAGACGTAACAGAAGCAATACAGAAAGTAGCTGCTGCATATGATTGCAAGATTGTTGAAGGTGTTCTTAGCCACCAGCTCAAGCAGTTTGTCATTGACGGGAACAAGGTTGTACTGAGTGTCTCCAATCCAGAGACAAGAGTTGATGATGCAGAATTTGAAGAGAATGAGGTTTATGCTGTAGATATAGTGACAAGCACAGGTGACGGCAAGGTAATTGTGGTTTCAGTATGAAGTCAACCATTGTTGTGCCTTGTATATTATTTGTATCCTCAAGTTTCTGTATATTTCTTTTTGCAGCCTAAACTGTTGGATGAGAAGCAGACAACCATTTATAAGAGAGCTGTGGACAAAAACTATCACCTAAAAATGAAAGCTTCTAGATTTATCTTTAGTGAAATTAATCAGAAATTTCCAATCATGCCTTTCACTGCAAGGTTTGTTGTGTTTTGAACTTTTCTTTCCTATGCTTCTAGTTTTTGTTGTGTGATGGTATATTTAATCTTCCTTCAATGCAGGGCATTGGAAGAAAAAAGGGCTCGGCTAGGATTGGTGGAATGTGTGAATCACGATCTCCTTCAGCCATACCCTGTTCTTCATGAGAAGCCTGGTAAGAATTTGCTTGCAGAAGGATTGTATATTGGCAGAACCATGGTTGCATATATTCCCATCAGGACTTTAGTTGATCAGTATTAACTAAAGTCTGTTATTTTACAGGTGATTATGTTGCTCATATTAAATTCACTGTTTTACTGATGCCAAATGGGTCAGATCGGATCACAACTCACGCCCTGCAGGAGCTGCAACCAACCAAGACAATAGATGATCCTGAAATTAAGGCCTGGTTAGCCTTAGGCACTAAGACTAAGAAGAAAGGCGGTGGAAAGAAGAAGAAAGGTATCTGGAAATGATGTGACCAAAATCCATTTTCAGTTTCTGAATTGAATCGATTTAGTATTATGTTGTGACTCAATTGTGAGTCTGTTTTGTGTAATTGCAGGTAAGAAGGGTGATAAAGCTGAGGAGACAACAGAAGCTGAGCCAATGGATGCAACAAATGGTGCCTCAGCTCAAGAATGAGCCTTCATTTATTTTTATTTCTCTTTTCCCCCCCAATTTTGGTCTTTATTCACTTGTATCTGGTTGGTCAAGTTTATCAATATAGTGTTCAGACAATGATTCTAATCGGCTTCTCCATCATATGCATCCTTATTTACACAATCTGTTCCCACTTTAAGTGCTTTTATTGGCAACTTTAAAGAAGAAAAAAAATTAATCTCGTATCAGTAAACCTCCTAAATGTGTTGAAATGAGACAGATTTATGATGTTGTAATTCTCCATTGCCACTCGCCAAACTGGTTATGAGTTTCTTAGGGGATATTTTTAGTTTATTACGGTTATGTATTTGTGGACAAAACAGCATAGATGTTCAATTCTTGATGGGTACTCTCTGTGTAATTTTCTATTGGCTCACTGGGAGCTAGCTCATAGCAGGGTAACAATAATCCTTGGCGGATCAATTCATGGTTTGTTTACGGGAGCGGTTGTTCAAATAAACGAAGAAGAAAATTGGTTTGTAAGTTGTTAACCGGGGAAAAACAAATAGAAGGGGAGGAGGTGAAGCTCGACAGTCCGGCACTGTACTCGAGAGAGAATAGTAACAGAAGAGAAAATAAAATAAAAAATGGTCGGAGCTATAACGTCGGTGGTAATTTTAGGCATACATTTCGTAAGATTAATTTATGTTTTCTTTTAGCTTTTTATTAAAAGTACGATAAATTTAGATAATTGATCCTAATATACATTTTATTTCTTTTAAATCTGAATTTTTTAGGTATACTGAGACTATTCATTCAGTTTATAAAATGATCGAATATATATATATATATATATGTATTCTATTCTGCTCAATTTATTTTTACAATAACTAATTAAAATCTATAACATCACAATCCCCATAGAACTCCCTGATTTTGTAAGAGTAAAGCGTTAACCCATTTCATTTTGTTTTTGATTGATTACGATTTTTTTTTTTTTGGACCAAACAGAAAATATCAATAATTAAAAGAAAAACTATCGAAAGCGAACCAAATATAACAAACTCCTGGTCACAGAAATATCTGTACATACACCTGTCGGAAACTGCCAACGGCAGGTACTCTTCTCTCTCTCTCTCTCTCTCTCTCTCTCTCCATGCAGCTCAAAATTAAGTCTTACGAGTCCTATAAAGAGAAAGCAGGTTTTCTGCCTCACTTCCAAGCTTTCCTTCTCATTCCATGAATAATAATAATAATAAAAATGTACTCATTTTTTAAAGTTTATTGTGAAGTTTGTAAACTAGCATTTTCTCCACCGCTACAAGCCTTCAAAAAAAGCACTTCATTATGTCTCCTCACTGGCTAGAGCTTTGGGTTTATTTATACATGCATCAAAAGAATTTGATTTCATAGATGTCAAACTTTAAAAAAAAATTATGCTGACTATGTTAATTTTATGCAACAAAATGCCTATAATACTCTCATTCTCGGTCTGCTTGGCAGGTACTCAACTAAGAGATAGTGAATTTCTAAGCGGGCGGCCAAACTTTCAAGAATTGGGAAAACATAAAGGTTTCCAGAGCGAGTAAAGAAAACAATGTATACATTTCTTTCTTTCTTTTCCACCCCCCTTCTATAAAGTTTTCATTTCATTTTCATGAGTATTGACAAACCTATAAACTCGATGCTGTGATCCTTGTTTGCCTTGTAAATGCAGACAAGAAGGGACCAGCAAGCTATTTACAGGGTTTTCTGCGCCAGGAGGGTAATTTACAAATGAAATTTCAACTATGAATGAAACTCACACCCAGCCCAATCAGCTATCGAAGAAAACAAATAAAAAATAACAATTTCGAAACCATCATTCAAATCACAAACGCTCCAAAATCACCTGTGCAAAAAACGAATGTAAGATACTGTTAGATGTGGCATCGAATCAAGAATTATCCATGTGCGGCTGCTTGCAGGCTTGTGTGCGTGTGTGTGTGTGCGCGCGCGCGCGCCGTGAGAGAGAAAAATGGATTCTTAATTGCTTCAGATCAGAAATGTTAAACGAAAGAAACATCAAAAATAATCCAGTTTCAAACGACATGTTTTTACATATAACACGCCCTATCAAACTCTAGAATAGAATGTAGATGAAATATTATATGGAGACGGTGTAACAAAGGAGAAAAGGAAAAACTTACAGCCACAGCTCTGGGAATGACAGAAAATCTGAAATGCCTTGGACACGAGACACCAACTGATAAAATTGGAGAATTGTCAGCAAGGCTATGGCATCTTTAATGCCTGTTTCAATTGCATAAATGCAGAAGAATGCATCCTATTGATGGCTGAATTAAAGGATTCCCCATGAAGGGCAGCACACATTTGAAGATTGTCTCTCACAGAGTTTTCTAATGACAACTGGTTGACTGGGTCTGAAAACTTGATCTGGAATTGGAATAAACAAATCCATCACAAAAAAGTTAATGAAATCTATTTAGTCGATCACAGGCATTTGACATCTTAAGGTAGGTATGTTCCAAGAACGTTCACCTGTCTCCTTCTTAACTCTTTACTGGGAATAGAACCTTCAGCATGAGACTTGCTTGAGCTCATATTGTCACCACTGCCACTCATCATAAAAATTGACTAAGATAAACATCAGTAAATAAGTAATAAATGGAAATTAGAATCACAAGGTATCTAACCTGGACTCTTCCTCAGCCAAGTCATCATTTCCACCCAAAATTACACTTGTACATACACTGTTGATCAATGGAAAAAGAATCACGATTAAGAGTACGAAAGCCGATCCATCACTAAGATTGGTTGTGACTTAAAAAGTTCAAGGATGAAATCGCACCTTAGGATCTGATCAAGTTTGTCGAGAACTTGAGGTAGTCTCATAGTCAAAATTATAGATAGGGCTAAGCCAAATATCTTTTTCTGGACAGAAGATACATTGTCTACCTGTATAGATATATCAATAACAATAATTATAGTTAAAGCCAAGAACAAGACTTTAGCTCAATTTTGAAGTTTCAGAAAATATGTATACAAGTTAAAGTAATTTAAAACAGAAAAATAAAAGGAACTTGAGTAATGTCCAAATTAAGATGCATGTTCCACTGACCTTGTCCAGCCATATGTCAACTAGACAAAGAAGTGTATTTTCTTCAATTGGAATTCCTGCCTGCTGGAGTAATATTGAAAGCGATGGTTCGGACGTTAATTGTGCAAGGTAATTAGTATTCATCACCAAAATTCTGGCAAGAATAGCAGCTGAAGATGCTTTAACTGCTGTCCTAGAAGGATCACGATCATCTCCTCCACTCAAACAAATGACAATCAATTTCTAGCAACATTGAAACAGACAAATGCTTGTTAAAAAGCCTCAGAAAGGCATAATATAAGTTAAATTCATCAATTATTTGCACCTAGGCTACTAAGTGGTTTAACTGGTAAAGCTTCTTGTAAAGTACTGCTAATCAAATGAATTTGATTTATGTAGATAAAAAAATGATCAATTATTTAATGGCAAGGGATAACACTTACTTGTAAAGTACTGCTAATCAACGGGGGCACGTCAATAGGAAAACACTGCAAAACAGCGAAACCAAGTAGCTACGAGACTTACTGGATTCATTTAAAGGTAAGGAAATCAACAATTATCTTTAACACATTCTAAAGGAAAATGAAAATCGAATGATTTCATTTATTTTCCCTTAGCAACTGAAGGCAGAAATCGAGGATATGGAGCTATCATCAAATGCAAATCAATATCTAAATTTTGAAAGAATATAATCAGGTATGCGCAAAATTAAGGTTTAAAGAAGGTGCCTGCTAAGACAAATGGCAGCAGATAGTAAAAAGCAACAACAAAATAACTTGGTACTCAAAATTAAACTCTCATAATTAGACAAACACTACAAACTTCAACAAAATTCCAATCTCTCAAGCAACCTATTTTTCAGAGTCTTTTCCCTGAAAATTCATGCATTCAAGTAAGTACCTGTATTAAAATATCAATGACCGGAAGAATTGTGATCAGCCCTCTGTCATTAACATTTCCAACAACCAGATCCAGAAGTTTAGCAACACTGGAGGCATGCATACTTAAAAATTCAGTTCCACCCAGGATAATGTAACCCTCGATAATATTGACAGCAACCTGCAATTATATTTCCAGTCAGAACAATATGCAGAGGTTGCAGAAGAATATGCACAAGCTGCAGAAGGTTGAAATCAACTACACATTGATTACCAAAAAAGAAAAAAAAAAGAAAAGGATATATGCAGAAAGAGGAGTGAACAATCTTGATGCAAAAAAGCATTGATGAAATAAATAGTAGTTGAAATGATGCTGGCTAAGAACAAAGTATAACCTCATAATCAAAGTCATCCGGTGGTTTATATGGCCTTTTTATTTTATAATTTTAAATTTGTTTACTATACAACACCACCCTGCTGAAACCGCATATATCTAACAGAAGTCCAATAAAACACCAGCCATTCAGATTTCAGCTCCCAAATGTATTGAAGTAGCTACAATAGCAGAATCCTTCTGACTTTTGTTCCAATCAACAAGATTTAGTAATAAAACTTCAATTTAATTATAATCTTTACGCTAGCCCAGCATTTAATCACAGTTCCTCAAAAAGAGAAACACAGTAGAAAATGGTATACGTTCACTAATAAAGTCTAACCTGCAAGTGATCAAAACTTCTTTCCATGACTTCCACTAGATACGGAAAGTATGCCAATAGTTGAGGCACCATTGCCGGAGCATGAGAAACAGTGGCTTCCCACAACTGCACAATCATGTCAATTACATTTAGCACTATAGATTTAAGGATAAAGGCAGGTGAATAAATAGTGGATGCAAAATGGGTAAGCTAACCAGCAGACTGTCCTCAAGAAGATTAAGTTCATCTGGATTATTTATGTCAATACCCCTTTGCAAAATGGGAAGCAGCATGTTGTAGCAATTGGCAGACTGACAGCCAAGAGCAACCACAAAGTTCCGCAGAGCAATAAGAAGCTGAATCTGCAGAAGGCTTTCACCAGAAGACTCCTCCCATACCTTTCCAAATTTAGAGAAAAATATTAAAAAGAGAGAGAGGAAGGGAAGGGGAAGGGAAAGGGGGAGGGGGGTGGTTACTTCTAATTAGTGCAGCACATGACCAATTTTAAATATTCCCAAAATCTTTTAATACAACAATCTAGTAAGCAAAATAAAAATATCAGTCATGTACTTTATCTTATATAAGTTCTCAAAATAAATATTAAAGTGGAAGGAATTCAAGTAAGACTCCAAGTTTTCCAATTATTTCCATCAATATGTATCAGTGTAAGATATTGACATTATTTCTATACACATTTACCAACTAGATCATGTGATGGTATCATTTCACATAGTGACCTGTGCTGCCTTGATGGAAGAAAATCGAGAGTGGAGGCACACTCTCTAATAAAATATCTGATGGCAATTACTAAGACACTCAATCCAAACTAAAGTTTCTGGACTTCCACCGTAAGCATGATCAAAGCACATTCAACACCTCAAAGTGTTAAAACATTTTATTCTCTTGTAGTCAAAGTCAGAGTTGTTATTTATTGAAGTTTAATTGAAAATACAGTGCAATCTGCAATTTTATACTGGTGTCTTCTGATGCTGGTGGGTTAGGATTCGTACAATCTAACAGATCATGGGATTTCATGTGTTCCAAAACTTGCATTTGGTTGCAAGATTTGTGCATATTTTTCAGCATTGTTATTTATCACGGTAACCAAGCATTAGTTATCAAGACTCTCAGCGCCTTAGAAAAAGAAAAAAGACAAAACTCCAATTGTGATACCTTCTGAAAAAATTGCACCAACTTGTTTGCATATGGAAGGACTGCACTGACATGTCCGATAAGAACAGAAATCAAATTTAAAACCTGAACCTGAAATAAATAAAAGAAGAAAGGAATTTCGGTTAGACTGTCAGGAAAAATTGCATGTGCATGTACGTTCATTCTTGTGTGTATGAAAGAGATTATATTCAAATTTAAGTAAAATGTTATCCAAAAGCAAAATTTACTTTTATGAAATCCTTTTCTCTTGTTTGTTAATGCACATATTTCAAGGATCGTAGAACATTTGAAGATAAAATTTTCAAGACACATACATTTATGTAAGAAATCTCTCTCCACAACCTAATAAAATAACCAATTTGTATTTTCCTACCCTAAATAAACTTTTCACATACCTTTGAGTCAAACTCTTGGACTTCCTCAACCAACTTAAAACATGAGTCCCAACAAATAGGAAGCAGATCAGTAAAATCCTGTTCTGAAAAGTTAGCATCTTCAATATGCAAGCACAAAGACCGACAGGCTGCCAGCTAAAATAACAAATGCAAAAATTCCTTAGTTGACCAAAATGCAACCAATATCTATGAGTAAGAAACTTATCTAAAATAACATTGTGAGAGGGTAGGAGCTGATGTACAGAAGAAAAGCGAACTTCTGAACCATACCCTAACAGATAGGTCTTTATCCATTAGCAATTTGATCAAAGCACAGTACACTGCTCTTTTTGTATCATCTTTGATCTGTCAGAATGCAAACATTCGGAATGCAAAACTTTTCTTATTAGCGTAAACTGAACAAAATCTTGAATCACAAACCAAAAGCACACAATTTACATGTAAGAACTATTGTAACACGTTGGCTCATTGAAGTTCTGCCTTTATGTCCACGTTCCTTGTTTGTTCAATTGTGGCTGTGTGTGTACAGATTTTTTCTGTTTTCCTTTTTGGATAACATGGGCAATCAATCAGCATTCATACCCTGTAGACTCTAAAAAATTAAAATAACCTATAAAAGGCATGGCAGGCATCAAGTTCTTGGTGGCAAAGAGAAAATAGTTTGGAGTAGCTATTGATTGTGTACAGGGCCATACCACGATTGCTGCAACTACTAGATATGTACGCATTTAAAAAATTAAACTTAATAATCATCAAAGTTTATGTCCTATGCAGCTAGTAAAATTTTGTCACCTCAGAAACCCATTGTCCCAATATTATTGCAACTTTCCGATGGATGATATGCATATTTGGATGATTGTTAGAGAGTTCGAGGGATAAAGCACCATTAAACCTGCAATCAACAGTATACATGCATTATTGAAACTAACTAAAACAAAAGAATATAGGCATATTCACTATCAAAAACTTTTGAAATACAATACGAATGAACACACACGCGCATGCGCACGCGCACACACACACACAGAGACTAAAACCTGGGATAACAAGCTCCTAATCTTTCTTGTGAACATTCCATAGATAGAACAGGAAAGAAAACACACACAGAGATTAAAACCTGGGATAACAAGCTCCTAATCTTTCTTGTGAGCATTCCATAGATAGAACAGGAAAGAAAACACACACCAATCTTTGAAGCTGAGGTAGTTTGAAAGCTCATAATAAACATATGCAGCAGCAGCATAAGCAGCATCTTTAAGAAGCAAGCCTGGTGTGATTTCCGTCACTGAAGTTGAGCAACCATTCATTGCCTCTTGAAGGATGGACACCACAACAGGAGCTAGCAGCTATAATAATGATGAGAAGTAAAAAGGCCCAAACATTAATCTAAAATCAGTAGAAAATGTGGTTGGAAGATGACATTACACCAAATAATAAACAGAAGTTGAAAGTGACCCACTTGGCTATGGTTTTCAAACAATACAATGTATAAAGCTTCAGCACAAGGCCTCAGTTTTTCTGTCCACTGAACCATATCCTGCTCATGGTGAAAAGACTCGGGGTTTTGGTACCACTCCTCTAAGTCACTAGTTGTTAGAACAAAATACCTGTTGAACCATCAATGGCACAGTTTAAGTGATGCAATTATTCATTGGAAGAACAACAGCAAAGGGACACAACTATTAAACATGTACCAAAGTTCTAGCGATACAATACTGCAAAATTTTATTGTTAGAACACTAACCAAAAAACAATCCATTCATTTTAACAGTAACTCCACACAATCATAAGGAATCCCATGGAGGGGCACTAATTCCACCCATCTGCTTCTCCTGCTTTTTGTCCATTGATTCTAAATCCGCAGTCTGAGGAACAAGCTTACTAATATCAACCTAGTACCTTACAATCAATTGTTATGTGAAGCGGAGCAGTAATGCTATTCTAATCATTGGTGAAATCATGGAAGATATTAAGTGGTAGGATACAGTGTGAGATAGTTTTCAACTCGGAATAAAAAAAAAAAGAAAAGAAAAGTAAGATGATTGCATCAATTAAGTCTTTTAAGACATCTTGAAAAAAAACATTTTGATGGGAGCATTGTGGTAATTGGTGACACAAAAGGGTTGGTTTGCCAATGGCTAGTTATATTCAGAGAAGTCAAAAGTTTTTTTCTTGGGTCAAGCCTGGAAGATAAGAACATTTCTGATAAGCTCACAAAACCAAATTACAGATTACCTTTTGGAAATGACAAAACCTAGATTTGGATAGTGTGATTTTGCAACTACCGAGCAGAGGTAAAACAAATTTATACATGGTTACTCTGATTTCAATTAGAAACCACTTGATCTCATCAGTAAACTAAACAAACTTAAAAACTGATTAATTATACGCAATTGCAATTGATATAAAATGATAAAATAATATCAAATTAACACAGCAAATCATTTACACCCCAAAATTTTGTATAAGAAACACAATATGACAGGCAACAAGCAGAAGTCTGAGCATCATTACCTTCTTATCAATACATTACACAAAAGAACTATCCGTTCTTTAGGCAGAAGGGAACCCACGACTCTACCAACAACATTGGAAATGTTTTTCTTCATCTGCTCTAGTGTAACCCCATTTTCATCCATTACCCGCCCAGTAAGACTTGGCTTGTATTCTTTACATTCCAGTACAGATTTCACCAATACCATACACTGAATCAAGAATTGCTCAAATGAAAACGTGTCTGGCTCAGGATCTGTTATCTTATTTAAACAGAAATCCATGACAGGCGGCAAGACACATTTGTCACCAAATGTATATGGGTGCCTGCCTTGAATTGCAACCAAAACTTTCATTAATTTAATGCATGATCTCTTTATGAAGTCCCAAAATTTAGGGTTTCCCTTCTGAAAAGATGAATCTGCAAAAGAGGATAACTCATGAGAAACATTGTTTACCACTAAATTAGTAGCATATATATAAATATATATATATATATATATAGAGAGAGAGAGAGAGAGAGAGAGAGAGAGAGAGATTTGTAAGTCATATGTATAATCAAAAAGACTTTAGCTTTATCTCCAAAAACTACATGTATGAATAGTATATGGGAAGAATGGAATGTTCAAAGCATATTACCAGAGTAGGAACTACAAGTCACTTTTTCTGACACAATTTAAAAAGTCAAAATATGGCAGGATTATGAAATTGACATCTAAAATTTTAGCTATTTGACCAAGACCTGGGAAGGCATCTCATGCAAAACAAAACATGAATACATAAGTGTACATATCTACGTGTATATGAGTATGGAAACAATCAGAGAACGAGTGAGAAATCTCACAGTAGGGAAGAAATGATTGGATGGCATTCAAGAGCACTGGAGAGACCTCCTTGACTGGATGTACTTCCTGAAAGAAAAAATAAGCAAAGGTGAAACATTTGTACACTGCCAAGTTAAGAATAGGAAAAAGAAAAGTGTTCCAATTCATAATAAAAGAACAGAAACCAAAAATAAGGGTATTAGATACTACCTGTATGCATTTTGCATCACTAGGAAAACCGGAGATTATCAATTGGCGTATTATCTTTAAACACAATAACCATCTCTCACATGTTAGATAAAGTTCATCATGATGCTGCTCCAAAGCATTTGAATTATAGCTTGTGGCAACTGTAGAGAAACCATGTAATATGGCCTGCACATCACTCTGCCAAAGGTGCCAGCTATAATCAAAGAGATGGGACGATATCTGCCAAAGAGAATTTGTGAATAAAGGGCTTTTATCTTCTGATAAAGAGTAGAACTACTAGCTGCAAATTGAAGACTCCACACACAAAACAAGATACATATGATTAAAAAGGGAGGGTACAAAAGCAAATCTCGAACACTGACAACATGATTTTACCACCAATGGAATGATTAGTCTGTCCCGCAAGGGCAGTAACAACAATTAATTAGGTATCTACACCTACGAGCAAGCATAACTCTCATCCTTTTACAGCATACAAAAAAGGCATATATTTAAATCATTCAAAAGAGAGATTGTTACAAACTGAAATTGCATATAATAAAATCATTCAAAAAGAGAATGTAGCAAACTGAAAATGCGTAATCTTTAGAACCTCCTCCAGAAAACACAGCAGGACAAAACCAATGTACAAAAGCATAAATAACCCTAAATTAAAAAAAAAAAACCAGAAAAGGAGAAAAAATGCCCACACAACTGGCTAATGAGAATAAGGTATTCTCTAAAAAGTTGGACAGCAGAAACCTACCAACTGGCCTATAATCTGCCTCCTTATCACATCTACACTTCCCCAACCAAGGAGTAAGATTTATCACAATTTTTCCTAGTATGAACACATAATGAAGAGCCCGATCACCTCAACTGGTCACCAATGACCATAATATCCTCTTCTAACCAGACCGCTCTACCACTATCTCCGCAGGCTTGAAAAGCAAAAGTCTATCTCAGGAGCACACCATGGCCTAGTCAATCAGCATAATCTTCAAATCTATCACCTTGAAACTTTGTTGGCGGAAGGAAAATAAGGTTTCAATTGCTGCCCACTTCCTCATGTAGGACAGAGTAGCAAATAAAATAAAAGCGGAAGAAAAGGGAAGAAACCACAAGATATTATTAAATTTTTCATCAATAGCATCAAATCTGCTTAAAACTGAAAACTAAGGCCCTATTTATAGCAGCTAAACCCTAAATGAAAGGGGAGGTTGATTAAATAGGGAAAGAAATCTACTCCTTACAAAACCACATTAGGAAGACCATAATATGAATGAAATCTTGACGTAAATAAAAAATAATCCTAAAATCCTTAAGATTTCATGTTTTGTATCACTTCCATTATTGGGTCAAATTCTCTCATGCATTTCTTCATTTGGAAAATTAATTGGAAAACCATTTCATGCCACTGAAACTGCCCATACAATTTGCCAGCACACTTCTCCTTGCACTGAGTAAAGCTAATTGAAGAAAATAAAGACTTAAAAAGGTTCCCTGTAATCCCAAAGCTTTATGTAGCATGTTCATAACCTTAGGCAAAAGGACCATCTTAAGAGACAAACACCATAGCGGTGCCAAAAGAAATCCAGATCTTGAAGACATGCATGAGTCCTCCTGGGCGATCTTATTATACTATAGTTCTAAGATAATTAAGCAATTGTAAAAGTGCAGAGTTGATTGAGGAAAAAAAATCCTTCTAACCATTGGCAACATTGGATATAATTGGCTATTTGCTATCACCAAAAACATACATAGCAAAACGACGCTTCTATGCGTTTCAGTGGAAAAATGTTAAGATCTCAAGGGCAACAAAATGACATGATTGAAGCACAGGCTCCAACAACATTCTGCTGGAACTCAACAATCTTGACTGGATGTCACCTCCATCTAAATAACTCAAACTAGTTCAATGGATAGAATCAAAATACAACTATCAGAACAGAGTAAAACCTTATATTTATAAGGCAAAAACACATGACTAATAAAAAAATTAGAATAGATGGTACAACAGACTATACCTCTGCAAAATTTCTCTGGTCTACCGTAAGACGTTTTGTAGACAATTCCTTTAAAGTTCGGAATAGAATCATAAAAATCCTATGGGAGGTAAGAACATCTGCCCCTTGAAGCCGTTGTGCTAAAACAGAAAAGAGCTCCGGCCTAAACAAATCATTAAAATCACGAATCAACGCATGAGAGTTACCTTAATGAAGTAACGCTGAAAGAATGGACAATAATAAATGAGTTCCATAAATGACAATCAATAAAAACCAAATATTTCGGAGAAAACATAAGTTTTGTCGTATATACTCAAGCTCAGTAGAAGGGGGTGCAGAAAAGAAAGTAAACACTGGTAAATACAGATACAGAATAAGGATCAATTAGAATAACACGAGTTACTGCTTATTAGAAAAAAAAAAAGGTTCAAACTTTATCACACAATTAGTCTGTATAAATAAATAAGTATACAGAGGAATGTGTACCATTCTCTAGGATAATCAAAGCGAGCAATTTTGGAAATAAGCACAGCCAGCATTTGAGCTACCTGTGAAGCAACAAAATGTATAATACAAAATTAGCAAAAGTTACTAACCAAATCGTAGAATTCAACCGCATCTATATTTGAAACCTACCATACTTATGAAATAAAAGCAGATTGAAAGAAGAGCAAGAATAATAAAGCTTAGACAGCACCTGGTAGTTTTCTTCTCTTAAGTGAGATAACAATTCTTGTCTCAAATGTATTTTCTCCTCCTTGCTTATTCCCCTGAACAGAAATTCTCGCATTACATTTTACCCCATAACCGATAATAATACTTCTCTGCTGCCCACAGGCATTCTCAGAGAAACAATAAATACAACAAACAAGACACAAAAATTTAATTATAAAAACACAACGCAAAAGTAAAACTTCTAGGAAGTATCCAAATCTTTAATGTCTTACCAAGAATCGCGCCTGGTCCTCCAATAACGATTGATACTATTTTTGAAGTACACTGAAGCCATCAATCGTACATCCACCTGAGAAGCTAAATCCTTGGCAGAAATCACTATCTGCATTAAAGCATAAATTTAATTCAGCTCAAAAGTTATTAAGCTTCACGAGCATAACACAAAATTATAATAGAAAATAAACTAAAACCCTAGAAATGAAATAATTGAAGGTACGACCATGAGGCAAGAGCAGAAACCAGGTCTACTTTCAGACTGAGAGAGCGCCACCTCGGCCGGTTTGCGAATGCTCTCATCGCCGCTCATTGAATTAGCTAGCAGCGTGTATAACGCCGGCAAATCAGAAGCAGTGAGTGCCATAGCAGTTGTTTATCAGAGTTTCTCACTGACTGAGTAGTAGCGACTAACTTGTTGGACCAGGTGGTGAGTTAGATCGGTAAGTGGTGAGACCGAATGACAATGATAATTGGTATTACAAGAGGAAGAGATTACAGAAATCTTGAGCTTCGTTTGCGCGATAGTTCGTTACGATTGCGATTTATCTTTTCGGGTGAAGAAGAAGAAAGATGGAATGCAAGAAGAGGGCGTCTTCGCTTGGGTTATGTCTGCCATTATTTATACATGGTGGTTTTCCTCTGCTAGCTTGGAACTTTTGAAGTGTGTTGAGGAGGACTTTATTGCATGCGGAGGAGTCATGATTCTTTACGGTGTGTGCGCTATCGAGTGGGATCATTTTCTAACAAATTATGATCTGTAAATTACAACCGTCGGATGGTCCTTGTCTGTCCGTGATGTTGACATTTCGATTAAGAAAATTGACCAAGGCTAGAACTATGTTCGAGAATGCTAATGGTTGGAGCATTAGCTTAATTATCATTCTTTCTCATTTTTAGGCAAAAATAATTTTACCTAAATATAATTAAATCATTTTTAACTTTAATAGAATTCAATTTGTAGTAATTTGGGCGAATTGTGTTTTAGTCTAAAATTCAAAACAATTTAAGACGATAACTTTTAATTTAGACAAATTCGATATATAAAATTAGATTTAAATCAATTATCTAATTTTTTTCTTTAAATTTAAATTTAAAATATTAATAAATTTAATTTTAATTTATTTTTATTTTACGTTATAGGTGAAAAGAAAAGTTTCTATTTGTTTAAGGTTATTGATTTAAATTAAATTAAAAAATAAAATTATATTTTTATTTTGTATAATTATAAATTATTTTATAAATTTTTATATTAATTAATTTAAATAAAAATTATTTATTAATTAGAATAATAAAAATAAAATTTAAAATAACTGAATTAATTTATTTTGTGAATTTGAACTAAATTCAAAATAAAAATTAAACCAAATTTTATCTAAATTAATAATTATTCAATTTCACCCACCCTAATTTATAGAATGAGATGTCGCCCACCGTGACCCAACCACTAACCTCAAACGATACACGGTGTTATTAAACATTTCTCATATTTTGATTACACGAATTTTCTAAACAGAAAGTGCAATCACTTCATGGACAAAAAATTAGGTTTCTTTAGAAATAGGAAGAGGTCGGCTTGGTCCAATTCATTGGTGATCGTTGGGCCAGCTTAGTCCAAAACCGGTTAGGGCAACTAGTTCTCGTGGGGCCGGACGCACTGCCTTAATTAATATGACAATCTGTTTGCTAAAATCCTATTGGTCGGTGCGCGTGGTATCACCTTGAGATGCCACGTTATCTAACGGCTTAAGGTCCCGAAGCATCTGGACGTTCCTCATCCCGCGAACCTATATATTCAGGGATTCTTGATTTTTAAGCTCCCTGGTCGCGTATTTGTCTACATCCACTGCACCAAAACGACGCACTTCACTCATTTCTAAACGTTCAATCGTCGGAAATCTTAAGTCAAATGTCAGGCTCCACGATGAATACTCGCTTTGCGCTATCGATTTTTCTATTTTCATCGCTATTGATCTTAAACGCGAAAGCCAAAACCATCGACCCATACAAGGTAATTTTTTTATTTTCTGGGTTTTGATTTTGGGTTGTTTAAGCTTCTTTATCGTGCATAATTGTTGGGTAATTTATATCCACTAGCCATTGCTATGTATATTTTCGTAAGAACTCTTTCCCAATTTCATCAGAGCAAATGTTTATAGTTGCTGTAAAAATTTGTCAGCAACAACACGCAGTTGCAACAGAATTGGCAGTACGTGGAAACGTTTAGTTATGTTAAATTAGAGAAAGAATTTTGTGGAAAGTAAATACAAATTTGATGAGGGATATTTTTGTTTTTTGTTTTCTCTTCGAGTGTTTACATTATTTAATTACATTTCGTTAGATAGCGTACTTATGATACTATTCCTTTTCAGGTTCTTGGTGTTGAGCGAAATGCGAGTCAACGGGAAATTCAGAAAGCTTTCCATAAGTATGTCTTCTTTAATTCCTTATTCCTTGCTGTGAAAGTCAATATTCTAGAAGTTGTTATTCATGTATTTGATGGTTTTGCATTATTGTACCACAATTCTTTATCGTGCAATGGAGAAAAAAGTTTTACTTATACATAATCCACGTAGTAGCAATGTGTGTTATCACTTGAGGTTTCGTTTGGGATTATGGGGATTTACTTTGCTTTGAAAACAAAGTTGAAAAGTGTTTGGTTATACCAACTTTTGTTTTAATTCACTTATTTTTTTCACTAATATTTAACATTCAGTGCTTTCATCTCACAACAGTGGTGGCTTGAAAGCCACCACACCTCAATATCAAATGAAACATTAGTGATGTTCTAACAGTTCATTGGTATTGTTAAGCTAATGTACTTGATGGATCATTTTGAATTCTATTCTTTGAGGCCTGCAATGTTGAATTAAGTGCATTTGACTGTTCATGGTGTAGGTTTATTATTTTTTGGTGGTGTGGGTCACGTTAGAGGATTAATGTTAGATTCTCAATGTTATTGAACTTGCAGATTGGTAGATATCTGTTCAGATGCAATCATGCTCATATACACGATAGTAGACGCACAGAAATGCACCAGACAAAATTGCTTTATTTTTTCTTACTTATGGTTTCTTTGTATATCTCTTATAGGCTCTCTCTTCAGTATCACCCAGACAAGAACAAAAATAAGAGCGCTCAGGAGAAATTCGCAGAGATTAACAATGGTATAACAAACTTTTTTTTTTTTCCGTTCTTAGTCTTAGATTTCTTTGTATCCAAATTCTCAAAGTTGAAATGACTAACTTTCACACTTGCAATCAATTATTAGACAAAGAGAAATTAATGATTGTTTTTTCTATTTTTTTTGTCTTATTTTCCAATTGTATATTGTAAAAAGATTTTGATTTATTTTTGCTTCTTCCATCAGCTTATGATATTTTATCTGATGAAGAGAAGAGGAAAAATTATGATTTGTATGGGGATGAGAAGGGCAGTCCTGGATTTGATGCTGGCTATCCTGGAGATCATGGTGGATATGAGCACTTTACAAGTGGTGGCCCGGGACAAAGTTGGTTTACTTCCAGATCTGGTAAATGGCAGAATATGGGTGGACAAGGAAGTTCTCAATCTTTCTCCTTTTCCTTTGGTGGCCCCAGTGGTTCAAATTCATTTGGTTTTGGTCTAGATGATATCTTCTCTAACTTTTTTGGGGGTAATTCTAAAGGCGGGAATCAATTTAGTGGTTTTAGTGGTTCAACTGGTTCTCAGTCTCGGTTTAAGAGTTCCACTGGGACTATCAGAGCCATAAATTCACAGGTCTTCAAGAAAGAAATAGCTGGCCAAGGGATGACTTGGCTTTTGTTATTTTATTCATCGTCCTTGAAGAGGGACCACTTTCATGAATCTATAATTGAGGAAGTTGCAGACTCACTAGAAGGTGCTCTGATGGTATTTCACTATCCATGCATTTTTGTTGTGGTGTCTCTATCTAATCTTATGTTGATCAATGCAAATCTTAAAATCGTTTTCCTCTGACAGGCTGGAAGTATAAATTGTGAAACTGAAGTATCTCTATGCAAGGAACTTGGCATGCATCACCTTAGATCTCCCAAGATATTTGTGTGTTCATACAAATCAGGGGACAAGGGTTCTCTAGTGGAGTACAATGAGCGCTTGGTGGCAAAGAATTTAAAAGGCTTTTGTCAAGATCACCTGCCTAGATTTTCAAAACGGTTCAACCTGAATCATTTTGAATTTCCGTCTGGTACTGGTGAAACATTACCCAAGGTTTTGCTTCTCTCCACGAAAAAGGATACACCTGTCATTTGGCGTGTTCTTAGTGGCTTGCATCATGAACGATTGATTTTCCATGACACGGAGGTAAGTTATGTTGCTCACTGACTCTATTTACTCTTTATTTAATTAGGGTGGTCAGTAGGGGAGATTAGTGCGGACTTTAGGGCCTTGGTGTAAGTTATACTTCTGAACAAGAAATTTGGAAGTAAATCGGATCACCCGTTTCTTAGAGGAAAAATGACGGGGATAATTGCCAATTTCTTGTGGATGATGCAGTAATTGCCATTTTTTTGTTTATGTAGGTTCATGATGTTTCCGATCCAGCAGTAAAGAAGTTAGGAGTTGACGCTCTTCCAGCTATAGTAGGCTGGTTATCAAATGGGGAAAAACACATCTTGAAAACAGGGATATCAGTGAAAGATCTGAAATCTGCAATTAACGAGCTTAGTGTATTACTTGATGGTTTTGCAAAAAAGAACAAAAAGGCAGCGTCTACTCGGGCTAGCAAAGCACAAACTGGTTCGGTGGAGGAGAATCAGATACCTTTATTGATGTTCTCGAATTTTGATGCTGTATGTGGGGAGGCAACTCCTGTTTGCATTATAGGTTCTTTCAGGTCCTCCAGAGCAAGGGAGAAGCTGGAATCCACTATATTAGACGTAAGTACTATCTTCTTGAGTATGGTAAATTTGTTAAGAATTTGGAAATCAACAGCAGGGTTGTCATATATCTTAATCTGGAGAGGAACATAGAAGATAGTCGTGGTTCTTAAGCCTCAGTCAAAATTATTGTTTTCACATTCTCATATTTCATTACTCTGTGATACAGCTGTTATATTGTCTTTCTCTGGCTAAATTTTCTTAAAAATTTACATCCTTGCCTACCAACTGAACTTTTCATCCATTCCTAGAAAAATTAAAAGTTAGTAATTTGATTGGACTATAATTTCCCATTTCTTGCTTGTTTTGTTTTTTCAGGTCTCTCAGAAATCACTATCTAGGCAGCGGTATTCAGTCCCTGGCTCTAGAAGTTCCATATCTTATGCTCTCCTCGATGCTACCAGGCAATCATCATTCTTAAGTGCATTCGATAAATCAGGATTCAAATCATATGATAAATTCTTGTTAGCCTACAAACCTAAGAAGGGGAAGTTTGCAGCATTTGTCGGTGAAACCACCACAGAAGGAGTTGAGAGATTTATTGGTGCTGTTCTTAGTGGGGACATACAATTTTCAAAGACACGACAGAAGCCTGTGATCAAGTGAGAAAACAAAAACGGTTTGTTTTAACCTGATGTGGTTTCTGAATTTCATGTACATAGCAGAGGCTAGAAAGAAATAGCCATGCGAAAATTTTGATTTTCTAAATCACAGCAATGTACATGTATCCAGTAGTTTTGTCGAAGATGCTACCAGGATAACACAAAGTTCGTATTGTAAAAGAAATCAAAGTCAGTAGAAATCGGATGAATGCAGCAGTGGGAGAATTCTTTTACCTCATGGAAGGTGTTTTTTTTTTTTTCTTGGCTTCTCTCGGGCACTCACATATTGATTGATGGGTGTTAAGAGGCTAAGAGGTTTGTAAGTTTTGACTAATTAATGTAACTTTTGATGTTATTTAGCAATGGCTTCATTCTGATTCTAAAATGGTAAGAAGATAGCAGATTCTGTATATGTATCAGAGATGAAAGGAAAGTGGGTATTTGAAAACTAACACGCCACTGTGGTAATTCTGGGTGTCTTTCCCCCTTTCTATTGCTAATGGAAATGGTCTTTTTTGAATATTTACTACTAGTAATCATGCTAAATCGGAAGGGATTCGGCATCCCATTATAAGCCGACCAAAACCAATGGCGTTCTACGCTATCAAAACTCAAAACTCTGTGCTCTAATTATAGCAGCTTGTCCCCGCAAATGTTACGCCAGTGGTATTGCTGTATGTGTTGTGATTGGCATCTCAGGTATATTCTCTGTTCCCGGAGAATCCAATATCACTCTTCTCGATGACGTCATTGCCCGACCTGGTCTAGATGTCATCGGCTGCTGCAACTAGCTTAACGCCGGTTATGCTGCTGATGGCTACGCACAGGCCCCTGCTATTGCTGCATGTGTTGTGACATTTACTGTTGGGTGGTCTTAGCATTCTAAATGTTATTGTGGGTGCCTGTCATTTCGGCAGCCCGAGTTTTTTTTTTAGAATTTTAAGATAATTTTTGAACTGTGTTTATGAAATTTTACGCTAAATTTTAAAATTTTAACTGTTTTTTATTTATTTTTATTTTTTTGTGTTAACTGGTCTCAGATCTGAAAACTGCGGCAATTGTCTACCGTCCCAGTTGGGGCCGCCTCAATTTGCGCAGGCTAGCAGCGCCGCAATTGATGGGCTACGTTTGCGTCCGTGCTAAACACAAGTCACGAGCCATATGGTTGCTATGGTGTTTACTTTAGTGTATTCTGCGTTGCAATAACCAACAGCAAAACCGAAAACCAGAGACGATCTTAGATTTGACAGTTCGGCCTTACAATTCTGAGAAAAGCCTAAACAACGTTCAAAAACCAGGGTATCGCTTGGCGACCAATATTTGACCCGCATCAGTGCTTGATTGGCTCGACCTTCTTTTCAAATGGCACGTTAATTTAGTAAAGAATAAACCAACTTGCTTAAACCAGCGGCCTGAAACACGAGACCGGAGGAAGCTGTTCAAATAATGTTTTTAAAAAAATTCATTCATGATAAAAAAAAAATTTATTATATTAATTAAATAATATAAATTAATTTTTATTTTTTTATTAATTAAATAATTATATTATTTAATTATATTAATATAATAAAATTTTTTTAAAAAATAATTTTAATTAGTGCAAATTTTAGTTAATTAAAAATTAATTAACGATAAAAACATAAAATTAAACAAGCGCGTAAACAAATAATAATTAATAAAGCGCGTGATTCTCAGTTACCGACATCCTCAGTCAAGTTGTCTCAGATCCCATGAAAAAAATGTCTTACACTTTTCAAGTCACGTACTAGAACAAAATCATTTTCTCCCAAACCAGACAAAGCCAAGACCTAAACCGCCCCCAGTTTCATTTTCACAGTAACATTCTATCGCTGTATAAATCTCACGAACCAGACGAAATCGTCAATTTCATTCTTACAACGCTTGTCAAACCAGAAAACATTTTCCGAAAACAATTGGTCTCTGATTTTTTTTTTTTTTAACCTTTGTTTCCACTGCTTTGGCTCTGTACTATTCATCAACAACGCTTCAATCATGGACAGTAAGATTGGATCACTTGACGCTTGCAAGCCGGCGTGTGGCGACGTGGCTAGCCCAGCAAACGGTGCCGTTGCGACCATTCAAAGTTCTGTTTCACCCACCTCGCTGGTTAATCCGTCGGAGGCGACTCTCGGTCGCCACCTCGCTCGCCGTCTTGTTCAAGTTGGCGTCACTGATGTTTTCTCTGTTCCCGGGGACTTCAACCTGACCCTTCTTGACCATTTGATAGCAGAACCTGGGCTTAACTTGATCGGCTGCTGTAACGAGCTGAATGCTGGCTACGCTGCTGACGGCTACGCGAGGTCGCGTGGCGTCGGAGCTTGTGTGGTTACTTTCTCTGTTGGCGGTCTTAGCGTCCTGAACGCGATTGCCGGTGCTTATTCTGAAAATCTGCCGCTGATATGTATCGTTGGTGGGCCAAACTCAAATGACTATGGAACTAACAGGATTCTTCACCATACCATCGGTCTTCCTGATTTTAGCCAAGAACTCAGGTGCTTTCAGACAGTCACTTGCTTTCAGGTATACATCAACTTCACTGCTCTTTATCGTTTGTTCTTCATAGCCTGAGTCAGTTTGCCGGTTTTGCAGTAATAAAGGTTATGTGCTTTTCTGAGTATTTAAAACAGAATAAATCTTGATGGGTATTTTCTTTTAATATTTTATTTTTGAAGTTTTGGCTGTCAATTAAATTGGGGAAATTCGGAGTAACTGGTTTGGTGTTTGATATGTGATAGGCCGTGGTGAACAACTTGGAAGATGCCCATGAGTTGATCGATACCGCAATATCAACTGCTTTGAAAGAAAGCAAGCCTGTATATATCAGCATTAGTTGTAACTTGCCGGCGATTCCTCATCCTACTTTTAGCCGCGAGCCCGTTCCATTTTCACTCTCCCCCAAGTAATGTTTCCACTCATTGTTTAAGGATCGCGTATTTCAAGTGTTATTTTGGTTGTGAGGTATGATTGATTGATGGCAAATTTTATTTCTATGTGGTTTTCCGGTGGAGCAGATTGAGTAATCAAATGGGCTTGGAGGCTGCAGTTGAGGCAACGGCTGAGTTCTTGAACAAGGCAGTAAAACCAGTGTTGGTTGGTGGGCCTAAACTGAGAGTTGCGAAGGCTTGTGATGCCTTTGTTGAGCTTGCTGATGCTTGTGGTTATGCCCTTGCAGTGATGCCATCGGCAAAAGGGCTAGTGCCAGAGCACCACCCCCATTTTATTGGAACTTACTGGGGTGCTGTGAGTACTACCTTTTGTGCTGAAATTGTGGAATCTGCCGATGCTTATTTGTTTGCTGGGCCTATTTTTAATGACTATAGCTCTGTTGGGTACTCTCTTCTTCTCAAGAAAGAGAAGGCAATCATTTTGCAGCCTGATCGTGTGGTGATCGCAAATGGACCTGCATTTGGTTGTGTTTTGATGAAGGATTTCCTCAGGGCACTTGCAAAGCGTCTCAAGCTTAACGCTACTGCTTATGAGAATTACCACAGGATTTATGTTCCTGAGGGTAAACCTCTGAAATGCGAACCCAAAGAACCCTTGAGGGTGAATGTTTTGTTCCAACACATACAGAAGATGCTGTCTAGTTCGACTGCTGTAATTGCTGAGACAGGGGACTCCTGGTTTAACTGTCAGAAACTGAAATTGCCGAAGGGATGTGGGTAAGCAATAGACTAATTGGTATTTGATGTTTCTCTGGTTTGAAGTTGGGATTTATGATTTTGAGAAATAATGTGAACTTTTGTTTTGCAGGTATGAGTTCCAAATGCAGTATGGATCAATTGGTTGGTCTGTTGGTGCCACTCTAGGGTATGCACAAGCTGTGCCGGAAAAGCGTGTCATTGCTTGCATTGGTGATGGTAGCTTCCAGGTATGGGTGGTCAATATTTGTTCCCATCAATTACTCTATTTTTGGAACCATGAAAGTAGTATAGGTTATGTTTTGAGCCAAAAAACTCAGTTCTTTGCATTATCAATCTCCCCCCATGAACTATGGCCTTTCAGTTCGTCAATATTTTATAAGTGATTGCCTCTCAGGTGACTGCTCAAGATATTTCAACAATGCTGCGATGTGGGCAGAAAACTATTATCTTCCTGATTAACAATGGTGGCTACACCATTGAAGTTGAGATCCATGATGGACCTTACAACGTGATCAAGAACTGGAACTACACCGGCTTGGTTGATGCAATCCACAACGGAGATGGCAAATGCTGGACAACCAAGGTCAGTTTTCTAATTTAATACAATTGCTTTAATCCGTCATCCCAGCACGGAGAAATGCTTATCCTGAAAGTGTCTTCCGAAATTCTTATTGCAGGTCTTTTGCGAGGAGGAACTCATTGAAGCAATTGAGAATGCGACTGGACCCAAGAAGGATTGCTTGTGCTTCATTGAGGTAATTGCTCACAAGGATGATACCAGCAAAGAGCTGTTGGAATGGGGCTCCAGGGTCTCTGCTGCCAATAGCCGCCCACCTAATCCTCAGTAGATGCCCAAAACAAACTCTTATTCCCATTTTTCCTAATTAAATGAGCGTATCTTTATGTCTTTCACTTTTGGTATCTTGAGAACTGCTTGCCCTTAATACACAGAATGCTGCCGGTTTTGTGTGTAAATTCTTCTGAAATTTGATGTCTAGAAGATCCTCGTACTTCATTTCTCTGGTCTTACTGATGCAAAATTTAACAAGAGTAATGCCCACGAAAGCAACATATATGAACATGTTGCATATTTACAAACTCAAGAAAATTAAAAGATCATGGTCCCTCAACATTGTCGGCCACTGCCACCTTGAAAAATATATGGATGTTAAAGCCAAAGGGTTAAGAGAAGCAGATATTTTAAGCCTCGAATTTAAGGGCCATGGCCTTGTCATCCATCTCTCTCAAGAATAGAACTTATCCCAATCCCATGAACCGTCATGTCTACATCTGCAATATGAGGAGTTGAATTGTATAACATTGCAAGAACAGAAAATGCCAGGCTTACAAATGCTCGGAGCAAAATGTTGAATTATACGAGGGCTGTCGTTGATTTAAGATGAGTACGGCAAACGGAAGATTGAAACGAGAACAAATGAACGATCGTTCCACAGATCCAGAACCTACGACATATCGATGATAAAAATTGAAATGAGCAACACACAAAGCAGGAAAAAAAAAAAATACTTACCAGGGTAATTGCGGAATTATTGCGTTTTTATTTAATTTCAAAATTACAATTAAAATCGTTATTTGATTTAATTATACAATAATCAATTATAAATTAAACACAATTTGTCAATAAACATGTGCTTAAATCATTCAATAAGAAGTTAATTTCATGATTTATAAAAGAAGGATCCAACGTCAGGTGGGCGGAAGGAATTGTAAAGAGGGATGTGGCCTGCATCTCTTGTTTGTTCTTGTCTTTGGAAGTTGGTAGGGTTAGGTATATTTATATGTTTCATGGGCTCTTGGATTGTGTTTCTCGAAATTTTGTTTGTTTTCGTGTGTTATGCATACACAATTCACGTAAACCATCACAATGTCATACACTTCCGACAATATTACTACTCTTTCATTAGTCTAATTTTTAAAAAATAATTACTTTTATTTATTTATTTAATTTTGAGTACTTTTAAGAATTGAGCATACTCCAACGTGCTCAAAATTCAGCCCAACATACGATTTGAAACACGTTGAAATTCTTTTTGATGTGCTTGAAACTTGAGTTTGTTAAAAATTTAGAGTGATCTAAACTTTCACGTGCAATCAATTTCGAACATGTTAAAATTCTTCGAAATTAAAGAATTTCAATTCAAGGTTTATGTCCAAAAGTTTCAACTGCAGTTAAATTTCAACATTTGTGTTTTTGTCCCCACGCTTAGTTTGGTTAAAAAAAAAAAAAAAAACTGAAATGACCATTTTGATAAATTAAAATTAAAAAAATGAATATTTTAAAAAATTTCCTCCTCATTACTACTCCCTCTAGTAATTTTAAAAAATAATAATCATATAAAAAACAGCTCAATTCCGGTTAATTTTGGAATTGTAGAAAATATATTTACCCATGAAACTACTTTTCAAGATCTAATTTTGAAAGTAACTCAATTCTTACCTCCCAAGAATGGGTTGAATTTTGTCCATGTCCAAGATGATTAAAATCTTTTAATAAACAGCTAAAACTACTTCCAAACCGTTCAAAATCACTTTTGACTCTCTCAGGTTAATTCCTAACTAGCCCTTAAAACAGGTGACAGCGTACTTGGTAATAAAAATGCCATGTGGCTGCCTCAGTTCAAAGTATGCGGCCAAATGTTACAGTAACAACCGTCATTCCATTGACTCTTCGTTATAAAAGCAAATAATTTTACCCACAACCGAAGAGTATGCATGAACCACCAAATGGCATGGGTTAACAAACCAAAACTCGCAAAATAGGATTGGAATACTCTCTTAGTCTTTTGTATTTTTCTTGTTAAAAATTAAAACAATTAATTAAAATAAAATTTGAATGTTTCGTTATCTTTTATGTTATGTGCCATTAGATTCTTAAAAATCAAAAATACAAAAGATTTAAAAAAAAATCCTTATTCTACAAACTATGGTGATGCAACAAGTTTATTGCGCAATCAGCGAAGTAACAGGTTCACTCATCCCTAGAGGAAATCAAGAACTTTAGAGATACCATTCAGCATTTATCAGATTGCTTTTCTAAACTAGAAGTTTGGATTGGGTATCTATCTTCTAACCCTATTTAATGAACTGTCTTTCAATTTGATCAAGTTGTTGATTTACTTCAATTTGCAACACAGATTATACAGTTTACAACTGGCTGCGTTCTGTTAATATGTAGTAGACAATATTCCAGCACATTCCTCAATGAAACCAGATAGTTCTAAGAACAAGCAAATGGAGAGATGCTAATTCATCCCCCAACCTAGGTTAATCATTCAAGCACCAAAATCAATCTCAGGAAAGCCAAAACTAAATCCAAGCTAATAGTATCCATTAGATTAAATCTATCAAATTTAACAAAACATTTCAAGATCCACCGCCAAATTCAACCGACTCAAAGCACAAAAACAATTAAACAAACGACATTAGACTTCAAAATCCACAGAAGGAGAAAAACCTCTGAAGAGAGGGAGGAGTTTCTTCGTCTACTTGGATCTCTGTCGCATCTTTCGGCGCTTTCTCTTCAATCTTCTCATGCGCTTCTTCTTCCACTGAAATAATAATTGTTCCACAGGAGAATTAGAAAAAAAAGAAAACACAGAAATGGAATTGAACAAGTCTTCAAAGAAAGAATAGAAGAAAATGAATGAACTGCTTCCTTCAGATAGCAAAGATTTAGCGCTTACCTTGGCTCTCATGATGACAGGGTTGCAAAGACTTCCACACTCTCTCTCAGTGGCCTTCGAAACCCTAGGTGAGACAGAACTGAAAGTGTTGGGTTTTGCAACTATTTATATTATAACCCTAGCACAAGGGCAAAATGGCCCGGTTTGCCTTATATTTAGACCGCCAGTTCTGGTTCACTATTCTTTTGATTTATGTACGACCCGTCGTCTTCTAAAGCTCAACGACTAGTCACTCCTTAATTTTATCTCTAAACGATATATCGTACAAAACCATATATATTTGTATATATATATAAGCGCACGCGCGTGGAATCCACAGCCCCTTTATTGAATCCACAGGGAAGTCACTGCTCCCATATGGCCGGCAGCCAATGACAACAGTTCTACGTAATGGTGATCCCGTATTCCATTTAACTAAATCACATGACCAGTTGTGCTCGCAGTTTCTTTCTCCGTACAGATCATGTCAAGATTCAAGCTTTTCAAACCTTTCTGATTCCTAGTGGTTGCCTTATCCTTCCCCTTGACCATCCATGGATGCAAGAACATGATAAGTTTTCTTTCAGAAGACTCCTCCAAGTCTACCACTTTCTCTTCATAAGTCGGAAGATAACTTGATGTTCATTGGGCATCACCATTGTATATAAAGTCAGCACAGGTTTTATCACTTCCTCAAATTAAGTGTGATTCAGTTACTAATTCGTCTATAAAGAGAATTCTGCTCTTTTCATTGTCTTTCATCGAACATTTCCATATGCTTTTGGTTTCTGGAAAATGTTAGAACGATCAGGAATCCTTGTTGCTCCAAAGCAAGAACAGCTTCGTGTTCCATTCTTCATTCTCCGTAAAGCTGGTGCAATGGAGTCACAGCACAGATTGCTGTAATTGGAGGGGTGTAACCTGCGATGTGGCTGGTCGTGTTATTAGCCTTTACTTGAGCAATGAATCTATCTCCGGGGGAATTGAGAATGCTAATGGTCTTTTCAGTCTTCAGTCTCTGCAAAGCCTGAATTCGGCTATGAATACTTTCAATGGAACGCAAATTCCAGGCAGGTTGGCCCATCTCACAAACTTTGACTTATCTGAATCTTTCAAATGCTGGCTTCGTTGGCCAAATTTTCTTTCCTAACTTCCAGCCTGACAAGGTTGGTTTCCCTTGATTTGTCGAATAACGAATTACTTCAGTGTTCTTTGTTAGACATTCCTCTGAATGTCTCCCTCCAGACCCTGGTACTCGGTGGCACAATTTTCTCAGGTACACTTCCAGGCTCCATAGGCAAGCTTAAAAATTTATCAAGAATAGAGCTTGCATTTTGCGATCTTATTGGACCAATTCCCACTTCCATGTCTTACCTCGCCAAACTAAATTTTATTTGGACTTGTCATTTAATGATTTCTCCGTGTAGAGAAATTGAACACAACCACTGAAGGCCACCTGGAAAAATTCTGATCTAACACAAATTGTCTAAGGAATTCAAGAAGCCAAGAACTCAGTTTTATCGAATTCACTCTGGCACTCTAGACAATCAATTCACCAATTAATCAAATGCAGAATGAAAGAACAACATAACATTCAAAGAACTCAGATCGAATCTTGTTCAATTTTAGAAGAGAAAGTTACAGAAAAACAAGAAGCACATCCCTCCTCTGCACTTTTCTTTTTTTTTTTTCTACGGAAGTTTACTCTTCCTCTCTTCGATCTCTTCTTCTTCAATGGAGAATACAAGAAACTTGGAACCTATTCAACTAACTTCTTACTCTTTTCTCCACTCTCTCACTAAATATCAGCATTTCACTTCTATTTATGCTCTGTTTTCTTCCCAACTCTTCAAGAAACAGTTAAAACTAAACACCAGCTTCAACAACCTTTTTATCTCAGCACAAATAAGAACTTGCCACATGAGCTTCCTTATAACAGAAACAAAAGAGCTTTGAATCACAGATTCTATACTCCTAGTCGAATTCCGTCTTTTCAAATGACGAAAAATCTCGCTCACCTATACCTCTCTTGTAATGTTTTGACTGGTGAGATCTCATCCTCTCCCTGGGAACAACTTTTGAATCTTGTTTATGTTGACTTAAGGTACAATTTCCTTAATGGAAGTATTCCCTCATCTCTGCTTACACTTCCATCGCTGCAGAAGCTTCAGCTTGCCAGCAATCAATTTCAGAGCCAAGTTCCCGGAATTTCAAATGCCTCCTCATCCGTCTTGGATACCCTTGATTTAAGTGGCAACAGCTTATTAGGGCCATGTCCAATTTCAATCTTCGAATTCATAAACCTTCATATCCTGTCACTCTCTTTCAACAGTTTCAATGGCACTGTGCACCTATATGTGTTTCAAAAGCTTGAACCCCTCACAAGACTTGACCCTTCATACAACAGTTTGAGATTGAATGCAAGTTGTAGCAATTTCTCTCTCCCTCCGTAGATCAGCACATTGAGATTAGCTTCTTGCAACCTGAATGTGATTCCTAATTTGAAGAACCAGTCACAATTATTCCATTTAGACCTGTCACACAACCAAATTTCCGGAGAAATACCTGTTTGGATTGGGGAGACTGGAAAACCCGTCCATCTAAACCTTTCACATAATCTTTTGGGCGGTGTCTGCAGGAACCCTATTCAATTTCTGGTCTTCGTGTCGTTGATCTTCATTCCAATCAGCTTCAAGGGAAGATCCCACTCCCACCACCAACTGCCGTCTCTGTCGATTACTCGAGCAATAACTTCACTTCTTCTGTCCCGGCAGATTTCGGCAATTCCCTCTCCTCCAAATTATCCTTTTCCCTCTCAAACAATAGCTTTACAGGTCTTATTCTTTTATCATTTTGTAATGCAACAAATCTTCAAGTTCTTGACTTGTCAAACAACGATTTAGGTGGCACAATACCGACCTGTTTAATTGAAAGAAGTGAAAATCTTGGAGTTCTAAATTTAGGGGAAAACAACCTAAATGGCAGTATTTCTGGTTCATTCCCAGAAAATTGTGGATTGCAAACTCTAGATCTCAATGGAAATCAACTAGAAGGAATCGTTCCAAGATCTCTGGCCAATTGCTCAGAGCTTCAGGTTTTAGACCTTGGAAACCACCGCATTATTGACGCCTTCCCATGCTGGTTAAAGAACTCCAGTGTGCGCGTTCTAGTTTTGAGATCCAACAAATTTTACGGCGAAGTCGGTTGTCCGGACAGTAAAGGTTGGGCAGTGCGTCAAATTCTATACTTAGCTTCCAACAACTTCAGCGGAAGAATGCAATATAGATACGTAAGAAACCTGGGAATCGAATCTCAAAATACTTGGATTTAAATTCCGGGGAATCAGCAGATTGTACTACCAGAATGCAGTAACAGTTGCCAGCAAAGGTCTAGAGATGGAGCTAGTGAAGATCCTAACCTGGTTCACATCCATTGACTTGTCATGCAACAATCTTCAAGGGCCAATACCAGAACAAAAAAAGGGTTATCCAAATCGTTGTATTTTCTCAACTTCTCTCACAGGGCCAATCCCATCATCGTTTGGAAACCTGCGAAATCTTGAGTCCTTGGACCTCTCAATGAGCAGCCTGAGTGGGAAAATTCCTGCACAGCTTGCAATCTTAAATTTCCTTTCATTCCTGAACGTTTCATACAATCATTTAGTGGGAAGAATCCCTTCAAGTTCTCAACTCCAATCATTTTCGCCAAATTCTTACGAAGGTAATGAAGGATTGTGCGGGAAGCCTTTGACATTTGACAGGGACACAATCTCCAAAGTTAACTACCTTTCCCACCAGGTTCAGGCCATGAATTTGATCCTTCTGCACCAACTTCAAGAAATGAAATTGATTGGCAGTTCATAGCCACTGAAGCTGGGTTTCTGATAGGATTTGGAGCAGTTATTGGACCCTTAATCTTCTCCAAGAAAGTAAACCACTGGTACGACGATCGCGTTTACAAGTTTTTGAGAAGAATTCGGCACGTAAAATGAAGAGATATCATGTCAGATTAGTTTTCAGGAGCATAATTTATGAGTTAAATTTTAATAGGCTTTGTTTAAATCACTTCAATATACTTCATTTATAAGCTTGGATTAGAAGTTCATTTAGTGTAGTTCATTGAAAAAACTGCTGCACATGCATAGATTTTCTACTCAAATGAGGCCGATGACTGATCTAGCCAGGATGACAGTTAGAAAAAAAGGATATTTTGTGAGATGAAACTTGTGTTTTTCTATTTCATCATGAAGAACTAAATACAAGAATGTTTTCATAAATACATGCGAAAGATTGGAAAACAAGAAACCTAAGTAAATGATCTCCCTACACCTGTCTGTTACATGGAATAATTGCAGCCTTAGGATTTAATTCTGTTACAGGACCACTGCATACTGCAAACATTAGCTGTAGCTGTTCCTGCAGTCATATACATTTAATTCCTCTCTATACTGGTTTGTCTTTACTTGGGTTGAGTTGTGCAGCTCTTCTAACTTGTTTTCCAGCTCACCTACATATACCACGTTAGCAGAAAGCTTGGCATCTTTCATAATCTCAACATCCTCCATCAAGCTCAAGGTTCTTGGAAGAACTTTGAGCTTGTCGCGAAAGTAACTAAATTTACTATAAGACAATGCTTTTGTTAAGCAATCTGCAACTTGATCTTAAGATGGAATATATCTAATTTCAATTTCTCCCGCATTCACCTTGTCCTTTACATAATGGAGCTGTATCTCAATGTGTTTGGTTCGAGCGTGAAACACAGGATTTGAGGCCATTGCAATGGTGCTTTGACTGTCACACCACTCTATTGGAGTCTTTGTAGGTGTCATGCCAAGTTCCTGCAGAACATATGCAACCCAAGTGATTTCAGTGTAAGCTAGAGCTACTACTCTATATTCAGATTCTGCAGAAGATCTGGCCACCACACTTTGTTTCTTGGAACTCCATGAAATCAGATTCTCCCCTAAAAACACACAATATCCACTGATCGATTTTCTATCATTTATGTCGCATCCCCAGTTTGCATCAGTAAAACTTTGTATGTCTATGTTACTTGATTTCTGAAACTTTAGTCCATATTCTCATGTGGCTTTCAGGTATTTAAGAACTCGTTTACAAGCACCCCAATGAGCTTGCTTGGGATCAGCCATGAATTGGCTCAACTTGTTCACAGCAAATGAAATATCAGGTTGTGTCAAGGTTGCATATTGTAGGCAGCCAATTACACTTCTGTACAAAGTTTGATCAACAAATGAATTCCCTGTT
Source organism: Swietenia macrophylla (assembly GCA_032401905.1). Lineage (NCBI taxonomy): Eukaryota > Viridiplantae > Streptophyta > Magnoliopsida > Sapindales > Meliaceae > Swietenia > Swietenia macrophylla. Next base: position 3,235,690 of record CP135576.1, read on the forward strand.
GTTTTGCTGAGTTTAGTTCCTGCACAGAAGGGTGTACTCATTCCTTTACAATTTTCTAGGTTCACCTTGTTAAGGATATTTAGTATGTATTTTTTCTGCGAGACAAACAATATTTCTCCCGTTATTTTTACTTCAATTCCCAAGAAGTAATGCAAATTACCCAGATCTTTGAGAGAGAACTTGCTGCTGAGTCTTTGAATCAAATCTTCAACCAAGATGTCATTGTACCCAGTTACTACAATATCATCTACATATATCAACATGATTGTAATGTCTTTATCAAGTCTTTTATAAAACAAAGAGATGTCAGACCTTGAACTTTTGAATCCCCAAGACAGTAGTTCTGTTTTCAATTTGTCAAACCATGCTCTAGGTGCTTGTTTAAGCCCATAGAGTGCCTTCTTGAGTTTGCATACATGATTAGGCTTAGTTTTGTCAATCACACCTTCAGGTTGCTGCATGTAAACATTCTCGGACAATTCACCATTTAAGAATGCATTACCGACATCAAGTTGTCTAAGATTCCAATTGAATGTGGTGGCTAAACTAAGNGATGGTCACTAAATGTGGCTGTATACTTGACAGGAAGTCAGTGGGATGGGACTCATGATTTAGACATTCAACCAAACCTCACGTTTTTCTTGCCCAATCCCCGCCGGTCTGAGTCGTCTGATCCTAATGCTTCCAGTTCCATGTCTTGCTGTTGTGTTTGCTAGAGTTGCCTTCTTCTCGACGCACCATGCCATTCAGACATTTACCAGATTACTCAACTACTCTCTCCGAATTGACAATTCCATTTCTTTCATGTGGGCACCAACGTTTTTCTTGCGTACACTTGTGGGTATGACGAAAAAATCAATTTCATAACTAATTCATGCCATCCAAAGGTCACAATGCGGCCGACCTCTTGAGAGGCAGGTGGAGCAAAACAACGGAGTTCGTTCTTCAATCTTGAGATCTTTAGACTCGTAAGATCGTGATCGAGTCCCCTTTACTTGATATTCTATTAGCAAAGAGCTAGCTGCCCTACAACTAGTATAGTATAGCAGAGCAGGCCAGCTTCAAAACTTACCTTATTATTAGAGAAAGGGGGCTGAGAAGCAGTTTTATCAGTTTTTATAGTTTCAGTTGTTTGTGTGTTTTCATTTGTTGTTTCCAATGAGAATTCTAATATTGTCATGGCTTTCCTTGATACCCTTCTTAGCAAATTTCTTTGGCATCGACGTGGTTTTGGTTTTCGGCAAATGCCAGAGCGATCAGCAATTGTTGTTACAGCAAATGAAGGGAAGTCTCGTTTTCAATTCTACTTTATCTGTAAATCTGGGGCAGTGGAATCCAAGCACAGATTGTTGTGATTGGAGCGGTGTAGATTGTGATGAGGCTGGTCGTGTGACTAGTCTTGACTTGAGCTACGAAACAATCTCCGGTGGAATTGAGAATGCAACTGGTCTGTTCAGTCTTCAGTATCTGCAGAGCCTGAATTTGGCTTTTAATAGCTTCAACGGAACCCAAATCCCCTCCAGGTTGGCAAACCTCACGAGTTTGACGTATCTGAATCTTTCCAGATCTGGCTTTGCAGGGCAGATTCCAATTGAGATTTCAGGCATGACAAGGTTGGTTACTCTTGATTTGTCAAGTTTTTACTTCACAGGAACTCTCTTGAAACTCGAGAACCCGAACTTAAGGGTGCTTGTTCAGAACCTCAAAGAGCTCAGAGAATTATATCTTGATGGTGTAAATATATCAGCCCGCGGAAATGAATGGTGCGAAGCCTTATCATCTTCACTGCCCAAATTACAAGTGTTCAGCTTGTCCAACTGTTTTCTTTCGGGCCCTATCCATTCTTCCCTCACCATCCTTCGGTCACTCTCAATGATTCGTTTGGATCAGAATGATCTGTCTTCTCCAGTTCCAGATTTTTTGGCTGATTTTTTGAATTTGACCTCCTTGCGTCTCAGTAGTTGTCAGTTGCATGGAAGATTTCCAGAAAACATTCTCCTGGTGCCAACACTAGAGACTCTTGACTTATCAAACAACAGCTTACTTCAGGGTTCACTGCCGGACTTTCCCCAGAATCTCTCCCTTCAGACCCTGAAGTTCGGTATCACGAACTTCTCGGGGACACTACCAGATTCCATTGGGAAGCTTAAAAATTTGTCAATACTAAAAGCTGCGGGTTGCAATTTAACTGGACCAATTCCCACTTCAATGGGTAATCTGTCCCGACTAGTTTACTTGGACTTGTCATATAACCGTCTCTCTGGTGAGATCACATCCGCTCAGTGGGAACAACTTTTGAATCTTGTTTATGTTGACTTAAGTTACAATTCTCTTAACGGAAGTATTTCCCCATCTCTGTTTGCACAGCCATCACTGAAGCAGCTGAAGCTTGCCAACAACCAATTTGGGGGACAAATTCATGAGTTTTCAAATGCATCCTCTTCTGCACTACATACGCTTGATTTAAGTGGCAACAGATTAGAAGGACCTATTCCCAGGTTGATCTTTGAACTCAAAAAACTCAATATCCTCAATCTTTCTTACAACATGTTCAATGGCACAGTGCAGCTAGATAAGTTTCAAAGGCTTGGCAACCTTACTAGACTTGACCTTTCATACAACGGCTTGGCAGTGAATGCAAGTAGTAGTGATTATTCGATCCTTCCTCAGATTACCACGTTGAGATTGGCTTCTTGCAAACTGAACATGATTCCTAACCTAAGGAACCAATCAAAACTATACTACTTAGATCTTTCAGAAAATCAAATCTCAGGGGAATTACCTAATTGGTTTTGGGAAGTTGGTGGTCTCACCCATCTGAATCTTTCGGATAATTTCCTGATGAGTTTGCAAGAACCCTATTCTATTCATCATCCCAGTGTCCTAGACCTACATTCCAACCAGCTCCGAGGAAGCATCCCACAGCCACCGTTAACTGCTGTCTATGTAGATTACTCAAACAATTTTTTTAACTCTTCCATCCCAGCTGACATTGGTAATATTCTCCCCTCAGCCCTATTCTTTTCCCTTTCAAACAATAGCCTTACTGGGGTTATTCCTGAATCATTATGCAACGCTACAAACCTTAAAGTTCTTGACTTCTCAAACAACAATTTGCATGGCAGAATACCAACTTGTTTGATAGAAAAGAGTGATGCCCTTGGTGTTCTAAATTTAGGGAGAAACAAACTCAGTGGCACTATTTATGATACATTTGCAGGAGACTGTGTATTACAAACTTTAGATCTCAGTGGAAATCAACTAGAAGGAATGATTCCAAAATCTATAGCCAATTGCAAAATGCTGGAGGTTTTGGACCTTGGGAACAACGAGATCAGTGACAACTTCCCATGCTGGTTAAAGAGTGTCTCCACTTTGCGCGTCCTAGTCTTGCGGTCCAACAGGTTTTATGGGAAGATTGGTTGTCCGCAGACTAACGGCTCTTGGCCAATGCTTCAGATTGTCGACTTAGCTTACAACAACTTTAGTGGAAGACTACCCGAAAAATGCTTAACAACCTGGAAGGCTATGATGGTTGACGAAGATGAAGCCCAATCACGGTTCAAACACCTTCGATTTGAGATTCTGCGATTCAACCCACTATACTACCGGGATTCTATAACAGTTACCAGTAAAGGTCTAGAGATGGAGCTAGTGAAGATCCTAACTTTGTTCACCTCCATTGACTTGTCCTGCAACAATTTTCAAGGACCAATACCAAAAGAGATGGGACAGTTCAGATCACTCTACATTCTAAACTTGTCGCATAATGCTTTCTCCGGCTCCATCCCATCATTTCTAGGAAACTTGCGCCAGCTAGAGTCCTTGGACCTCTCACGGAACAACCTTAGTGGAGTGATCCCTTCACAGCTTGCGAGCCTAAATTTCCTTTCGTACCTGAATCTCTCGTATAATTTTTTGGAGGGACGTATCCCATCAAGTGGCCAATTCTTAACGTTTTCATCATCCTCTTATGAAGGTAATGCAGGATTATGTGGGTTTGCTTTAACAAATAATTGCACGAATTCCAGCAAGTTAAGACCTTCAGAATCAGCTTCAAGCAATGAATTTGATTGGCAGTTCATAGTCACTGGAGTTGGATTGGGTATAGGCTTGGCAGCAGTCGTTGCACCCCTAATGCTTTCCAAGAAAGCAAACAAGTTGTATGACGACCAGTTGGATAAATTTTTGATGATGATTCTGCCATTGGCGGGATTGACATACTCAAGTTCTCGTGAAAGGAGAGTTGAGGCAGAGGAAAACATTGAAGATGAAATCACAGATGATGACACTGATGAAATGGAAACCGAAGAAATCCGGGGGCGTTATTGTGTGTTCTGCACTAAACTCGACATCACGAGGAAAAAGGTGGTCCATGATCTTAAATGTACATGCCATCACTCACCGCCTATATCTTCATCTTCCACTTCTTCCTCATTGGCGCGTTTTGATGAAAGTTGAACTTTCTTTTATTCTTTCCTGTTCTGTTTTGTACTTAGATACAGACAGCATCAACCCTGGAACGGGAGTGATGAGAACAAAACCTTAACAAATAATTTTGTACTGTTGATTTATGACTGGGTGTATCAGTTTGGGTCGTAAACTGCCGTATAAGCATTGCAGAGTGACCATCTTAACACTTAATTCAGGAATTTTGACAAACAGGTAATTCTCATAGAACCACTACGTCCAGTATATGCCCGAGCAACAGTTATTGGCCGTCATGCAATTCACAGCCAACATTCAAATTCCATATCCAGAAAAGGATAAATTTTTTGGCAAAAATTATTCACCAAAAGGACGATCAGAGTACACGATTTTTGTAGCTGATGTTAATTTTACAAAGCAAAATATCATTTGGGTGCTTGATTTTCTATAATCTTTAAACTTAACACATAGTTTGTCATTTATATTAAATAAGTCCCTAACTCCAACCAAAATAACTACATTAACAAATATTTTGTCATTTATATTATTTATATTAAATAGGTCCCCAACTCCAACCAAAATAACTAAAGTCAAATAAAAATTACTTATTTTAAATATTACTATTAAGATATTGATTTATTAAATTTTTTTATATTTTTATTATAAGCACAACAATTAAAATATTTGATAAATATTATTTTTTTTTAATAAAAATTACTTATTTTTATATTTATATTTAATATCTAATAATTTCGGCTAGGTTCAATTCCCTATCATATCAATTCCAAAAATGATTAGGGTATTTTAGTTATTTCAATAAAATTAGAGATTTATATAATATTAATGAGCAAATTAAGTCGTTTAAAAGCTTTTCTAACTTGGGGATTGAGATGTTATTAGGTCAATAAACAGAAAATAATTTTTTAGTCTTTTTTTTTTAATTTTTAACAAAATAATAAGACATAATAAATTAATAATAAAATATTTAAATTATATTTTAATAAAATTTATAAATTAAATTTATATTTTATTATATAAATTAAAAATTTAATATAAAATTTAAATCTTTATTTTTAATTATATTATATACTTATATCTATTTTAAGTTAAAAAAAGTCAACGCCAAAGATTCTAATCCATTAATCATACCCTGTTTGGAGTGCAAACTAACTGGGAGAAGGCAGGTATTTTAAGCCCATTTTGCTGATCTAACGGCTGTATGTCAACCATGATTCATCAATTTGATCACATGGTCGTATCAGAGCTAATAGTCAATTATGTTGCAGAGAACACGATTGGATTGATTAAACGTTTTATAGCAGACGATATGTCGGTTTGCTTTTGCTTTGTTTAATTATTCGTGCTCAGTGGCGGCAGGGAATCGTCCGTGCACCAAAATTTATTCATCCGACAAATATTTGGTAACCTAGGTTCCCTCCGTAGCAATATCATAGCCGAATTCATCAAATCCTGCATTCCCTATTACAGATTCCTGAGAAGTAAGCTCTTCTTCTTGCTCATGGGATTTCTCCGGCGAGAAGCCTGAACAGGTGAGAAACGTTTCTAACCAACTGAGCAAATTACATGCATCAGATGATTAGTGTATATATTCAGAAAAACATGCATGGAAGAAGGATAAATGATAATTTGCAAGTGACTGTCTGTTAAAACGATCTTGCTAAAGGTTTCCACAATCATGCATAATCCAACCCATAGAGCTAAGCATACTATAACAGTTAATACTAGCTTCCTTCTAATACGGAGACAAACAAACCACACAGACGTACACACAGAGTGATATAGATAGATATAAAGGGAGAGGCGAAAGCTAGTATTTCATGGAGGAATCAAAATACATTAATGCATCCGATTCTTCACCTTGGAAGCCATTAAAATCCTGCGAAACTAGCGGCGGCTCTGAAGCTTGAACTGGATATTGTTCCGCCGGCGCTGTTAAGTTGGTGATGTTTGAGTAGAATCTCTCCGGGAAGTAAGGAAAAGAATCGGGAAGGGATGCGACGGGTTCTTCGTGATGATCAACTGAGTTGAGGACATTTTCATGAAACCATATCACAGCCTTGAGGAACTTTACATAGTTTATGGCTTCCTCCAACATTGACGCCGTGTCCATCTTCGTTCCGCCAGGAACCATGCTCTGCAAGATCTTAAACCGGTCGCTGATTCGATGCCTCCTGTTTCTGGCTGCCACACTCTGTGGATCAGTCGACAGCTTCACTGTTTGGCTTCTGCTTCCATTCTTTTTCTTATTCTTCCCCTGGCTTGTATTCGGACACTCAGTTAAGTTGGGGTTGCTGTTTGACAAAACGTTTTCCATTGTTTCTGGAGTTAAAACCGAAATTCTGTAACTCTCGCTTGTGTTTGGATTGTCAAAGATCATAAGACGTATATATATAGAGATAAAGTTATACGGGGTATGTGGATTGCTTGACAGTGAAATGAAGGAGATGTCGTCATGTGATTCAGCCAATCTCTGGCACAGGATTTGGGTGTCTACTCTAGTGGCCTACGGCAACAAGTAGACCAACCTATACGCCAAAGACAGGTGGGGTTATTATGCTTCGCCTCTTAGCTTGTTCGTGTCTAACTTTCTTTCTTTGCTTAACTTTTGAAGATATTCTTCTCTCTCAGGCTCAGAAGTCATATTACACAACTAGCTAGACCCCCACAAACAATATGATTAATGCAAATAACAAGACTGCAGTGCAGGCAAGAAAGAGAGAGAATTTGTCTTTTGCATTTAGTCAGGAGAGAAGAGATAGAGAAAGGAAATCGAAGAAGGGTCCTTGTTCTCTCTTAAATCAAAGTGGATGTATCATATTTGCTGGTGTGTACAAGTCCAAGCAGAACCAAATTGCTGCCGGGGCTTTGTTGTACGAAGTAAGGCGTTTTGCCCTTAGCTTTGACACTGTTTAGTCAGTGAGAGTAACTATTCATTTGCCCCTCCGTTACAACTCTTTGACAAGAAATAAAGAAAAGATATCACAACTACTATCCATCAACGCTTCTTTTCATAATAATTTCATGGGATTGACTATCTTACAACTGATGATGTAGGCCATGTACATCCAAATTTTCAATTTTAGCATTTTGAACACATTCTAAGTCGTTTGAATCAGTGCTAGATTCAAGTTAGATCCACCCAAGCAATCGTGGGAACCCCACTTTGATTTCTTTAGGCCCCAAAGGTCTTGAGAATTTGTTCTTTTTGGAAAAGTCATAGCAAATTATAACTTTTGTTTAATTCCATGCATGCTTTGAAGAGGCTTCATGGAGCCCCAAGCCCGATGTGAGTGCGTTTTTGTGAAAGAGAGATTAAAATTTGTTCCTCTTTGATCAACACATTTTAAAAACATCGTACACTTTCTTGGGCATCCAAAGAAATTAAATTTGCAATTTGCAAAACACTTTTGCACTATTGCACCTGAGTCCTGTTCGAACATGCCCTAAAGTTCCATTGGTCTTTGGAGAATTCATTTAGTTTCATGCTCTCCACAGCATTTACTTCACGAAGAAACATTGAATATGGCCCAACTCACAGTGATGAAATCTTCCATTTTCAATTTCGAGCCACATAGCTGTCACCATGTATGATCATACTTTATTTAACATCGTAAATGATGAAATGGAAATTTCATGGAAACACAAAAGTACAAGCCGATGGAAAACAAACGCAAGCAACAACACATGTAGCTCCGGATATGGCGTTGAGAGAGGAGCGGGTAGATAGAATAGAACCGGAAAAAAATATTTTTACTTTATCAACTGATCCAAATTTACCCATTTTGCCTGTCTTCTTCAATCTCTATCAATTCATACATCAGATTCAGATCAGTCTGCGGTCAGTCTCTGTGCTGAAGTTTGTGATGATGAAACTGGAACAAGAACAATTATAAAAATAGCATAACTACTTATTGTTTATTTCTTTATTAGACCCTTTGAGTAGACTGGTAAAGAAAATCATATCGAAAGAAGATAAAACCAATTACAGTTGTACAATTCTGGGACAGAATCGGTTACCCTTTCTATTTCGATGAGCAACCCATTTGATGTCAATATTAATACTGCAGGTTTTAAGGTCTCACACGTGCTGAATAAGTCTACAAATTGTAAGGTTGCTAGTTGTGTCGAAACACAGAATAATACACAACTAATTAATGTATGTCTTTAACTCTTAATATGGTAAATCTTGTCTGATCAGTATTTTCGTTCCAATTGTAACAGAATGCAAAGCTTCCGATCAAGAGATAACAACCTATTTCACCCTACACCTCTTAAATTCTGGTGAATTGGATGTTGGCAGTGGCACAAGAAAACCCTAGCTACCTAGCTAGTTTCCGCTCGATCATAGCTTCAGTAAATGTTCAGTCAGGGGACCAGACCAGGCCTTCTCTCTGGCTGCTGCAGTTATGAGTTATGACCACATAAATACGTAAAGTCGAAGCTCTGATATAAATATATAAGAGCAATGTGAATGATCATACGAGACGACATAACTGCAGGGACTGTCCTAATTGGCCTTAACCCTGCCTTTGTATGTATGACTTTACGTGTTCCACGCAAATGGATTGACGGTAGGTACGTGACACCGGCATGGGCATGGGTGTTCCCTTTTTTTTTTTTTTTTTTTTTTAATCCCTGAAAATTGCTTGTACACTTACTAGTACTCAGATCTCCATCAGAAATACGGATCTCTGTGAACACAAGACTCAACGATGACTGAACCTAACTATAAGACAAGTCAAAAGTAGTGATGATCATCTGTCTAACTTCAGAAATCTGTTCTCTAAACTGCTAAAAGAGTCTGGTTGGTCGGTCGTACTCGGACCCTTTTCGCCAGTTAAAGGACGCAAATTATATTTTTTTTTCTTACTTTGTTATTGCAGCAATGGGAAACCTGACCCGGTTTGCAGCCGAGTTGTCATGTGGTGTGTAACACAGCCCAATGATGTCTTATTAATGGCAATGGGCTGAGTTCAACCTGAGCAGTTTTGTTTCTGATGGAAAGCCCAAGTTTTTCAACCTTGTTTTGTTTATGTTACAAGCCTATTGAATTAGGCTGGCCCATTCTCCCGTTCATGAATTCTGATTGCTCAGAATAAGCTTCATCGTTCCTGAATTCTCGGCTACCATCCAACTTTCACTTGGAACGATTCATAGAAATCTTGAAAATCGATTCGTTCGCCAGTCACGGATCGAACAATAGAGAAGGATTGGTTCCTGTCCGAATTCTGTCTAGAATGCTCCACTGTTCTCCACGTAACCCTAAACGTGTCTCCACCCCGAGCTCTTGCCATCTTCTCTCGACAACATGAAACTTCTCGCAACACGTGTCACCACACCCATTGAACTAAATTTCCTGGTAGTTCATTTCCTCTTTATATAATCAGTTTCAACTTCATCATTTAGCGCAATAATATTGTTAATCAGTATCTAATAGAGGCAGCTCGTTTAAGTTGTAAGCAAACAAGCGATGGCGGCTGACGAATTCAGGCTAGTATCACCCCACATAAACCACGAAGGAAGGTTGCCAAGGCATTACACAGGCGAAGGTCAAGGCGCGAAGAAGAACCTATCTCCGCCGTTGGAATGGTACAACGTGCCGCAAGGAACACAGACCCTGGCGCTCGTTGTGGAAGACATAGACGCGCCAGACCCAAGTGGTCCGATTGTGCCATGGACTCATTGGGTCGTGGTTAACATACCTCCAGCGTTGAAGGGTCTACCGGAAGGGTTCTCCGGCAAAGAAGAGGAGATGAGCAGAGATTATGCTGGGATCAAGGAAGGAAACAATGACTGGAAAGTGCCTGGATGGCGCGGGCCAAAGCTGCCTAACCATGGCCACCGGATCCAGTTCAAGCTGTATGCTTTGGACGAAGAGATGAACCTTGGTAACAAGGTAATTATTATACTGCAGTCAATCATTTGCATGTAATATTAATTTCTTACTAGTTTGAGTTTTAAGGGTTGGGATTTTGTTGCAGGCAACAAAGGAGAAGCTGTTGGATGCAATTCCGGGGCATGTGCTGGGGGAAGCAGTCTTGACTGCGATATTCTGAGAAATTGTATTGACTGCGTACTCTCTTTTAATGTAAAATAAATTTAACTTCAAGACTCTGTTTTGATGTAAAATTAATACAGGATCGTCTTGAATATTGGTTTGGTTCGCCTTATTAAATCCTGTTATACAGATGGACTAAAATCTTGAATATTTACATTGTGGTTCAAAATTTGAAAAACAGAAGTGAATAGGGACTGTTACGTTATTTGACTCCAGCAAATTCGGAGCAGCAGGTCACCGTCGCGTCACGGGCCCTTTCCCCCAAAAGACTTCACAAATTAATATTTTTTTTTCAAAAAATATATTTATTAAAAATAAAAAATTTATTTTTATAAAATTTAAAAAATTAAAAAATATTTATTTTTTATTTAATATAAAATTTTATTATATTATATTTTATTTTATTTTGTAATATTTTTGTTATTATATGTATTTATTTTATTTTATTTTAAAATTTATAAAATATTTATTACGTATAAATATTTAATTAAAATATTAAAATTAAAATTTATTTTTTTTAAATGTGTTAAAAAAGGAGCGTGGGGAACCCACCTTTGCAAAAGCCAAAAAACACCCTTTCCTCTCGGGTCTCCGTCACAGTCATCTGTTATCTCCCAATTCGCTGATCTCCACAACGCCCAGATTTACGCCTTCAATTCCACACATTTCCTTTCAACCGCCCGAATCACCCGGTCCGGCCAAACCGGGTAGATATAGTAGCCCGAGCGCGGCAGATGCAGAATCGCCGTCTCTGGACCTACGCGCTATCCTTCAGCTGCATCGCTGGATTTATAGTAATCGTCATCAATAACTTTCAAGACCAATTTGTCTTTTACGTTACTCCAAATGATGCTCTTGAAAAATACAATTTAATCACTTCGAAAAACAAGTTCAGACTCGGCGGTCTGGTGCTCGAGGGAAGCGTAGCCCTTCCGGTTTCTTCGTTGGAAATGGAATTTGTTGTGACGGATTTAGTTACAGATATTTTAGTTAGGTATCAGGGTTCATTACCGGACTTGTTTAGAGAAGGACATTCGGTGGTTGTTTGAGTTTGTTAAACCGACGACAGAGGAGATTAAAAATGCGAAATCGGAGAAGAGCGTGTCGGAGAATGCAAGAAGCAGAGACTGTTTCTTTGCGGCGACTGAGGTTTTGGCTAAGCACGATGAGAAGTATATGCCGCCAGTGGTTGAGGCCGCAATTGAGAAGAACAAGAAGATGATGGAAAACCAGCAGCAGCAGCAGCAGGTAGGTAAAGAATCGTAGATTGAATGGTTTGGTTACATTGGCTTCAATTAATTGACATATTTATTTCGATAGAATTATACATGTATTTATTTGAACATTGGTAATTGGCGATTCATTAACGTCGAGGTAGAGGTAGAGGTAGAGGTAGAGGTAAAGAGGTTTTAGTTGATGGGTTTTGTTATCAGAGTTGTTGTTGTAGTGCCACTTTTGTGATTTTTGCAGTCTTTCCATCATTCTTTTCCTCAATAATTTAGTGGGATTTTAAGATTTACATTGTTGTAATCATGAATAAAGGGTAACGATTCAAAACTGAGTTTTGAGAAATAGCATTAGTGATCATTGATCACGATTTAACTGAGATTCCTGTGATCTCTGAATTTTGACCGATAGATTCAATCTTATTGATTGTTGGAATTTCTTGGTAGAAATACGAGCTTAGAATGGAGATTTTGAACTCCGTTGGTGTCATGAAAAGCAATTTACATTCTTCTACGATTTGCCACCTGTGGACCTGTTCTAATTTATCTAATTTCATGCATTCTCACGAGGATTAGTAAGGAATGGATGGAATTCGGTGTATGCCAAACATTTTGACGGTGTCAGGTTGGGGGTAGAAACCAATTCTTCTAGTAGCACCTTCTCAGATTGGAGTAGAACCTTGGACTTGGATTATTTAAGTTGCTAGTATTTACAGAAATTTATTGTCTCGTCTTCTACAGTTCATGTATCCTATTCCTGGCTGGGGGCTGGTAAGAAGAGCTTTGTCTTAATTTGACTATACTCTGCTAGTGAGCAATTTAGTTCTTGCCGTGAGTTAACCTTTGTTGCACCCAGTTTTCAAGTGCTATTAACTTTCATAATTTGTGCTTCAAATTACTGTAATCTCTTTTATGAAACTATAGTTAATCCCAAACCTCAATGACAACTTGATGATCAGTCCTCTCATTGAAAGGAGGTATTTTCCACTTGGCTGTGACATTGAAGGCTGCTAATGTAGTCTTAATTGTTTAAATTCGTTGTTTAGGCAATCTTTCATTCATGTTGAAACCATTTGCTTTGTGGATATTCATTTCAAGTTGTGTAAGAGATGAAATTCTGCCAGTGTTTTTCAGGATACTCTTTCGAGTTAGATTTCGCAACTGTTTAAGATGCATGAAAGTGATATTGGAAAGGCATCCGCTACAAAGACTACTGAAAAATTGTCAAATGTCGATAGTGAGAAATTCTTTCGCTTAATGTCATGTATGATGTTACAGGATTCTAGCTTCTGGCAACCTGTGGTTGCTTTTAATGTTATCATTCTTGTCTTTCACATGTTTTCGTCTTAGAACTTTTAGTATGTCCAGTAAGTTTGTGCTATGTATTATTTATGCCTGACTCTGTTTCTTTACGTGGCTGCATTGTCTGTGTGATATATAAACCCAGCAATTGAAGGTAGATCTGGAAAAGCTCAATTGTATCATTGTTTTCAACTTGTTATTGGTTGTGTGCAAGAAATAACATGGTTCTTGTCCTGTACAGGAAAATTTTCCGACCAAACTGCTCTTTTGTTATTGAATATGTAGATTTGTCCGGTTTCATGTAATGTGAGCACTTCAGCAACTGATATCAATACCAAATCTAGAAGGGCTCTGTCTGAATTTGCTCCATTCCCAGAAGGATTTTGCATCTCCATTCTTGGCAAAAAGATGATGCTTGGGCCATCTTCTGGTTCTTGAGAAAATCTGAATTATGCAAAATTTAAATTTCTTATTTAATAATAATAATAATAAAAAACAAAAAAAATAAGACATAATACGGATGATAAAAATAGATATAAATTAAAATGTCTATGATATCTAAGCTTGCAAACTAAATTTCTCTTTTAACAATAATAATACGAATAGATTTGAACCAAAATACTCGTGAGAATGTAAGTGTATAAATTTTCTTTTCTCAACAGTTATATCAAAATATATATACTATATAGAAATAAATAATTATTATTAAATTATAATAAATAAATAAATAGAAATAATTAGTTTAATTGTTAGATCAAGATACTCTTCTAAACTTAAACAAATATTGACATATAACATAATTAATAATAAATAATTTAGAATTTTAATTTTTTTAATTTATATTATAAAATATAAAATTAATTTATAAATTTAATTAAAATATAATTAAAATTAATTTATTATTAATTGTACATGTATTTGTATTTATTTAAAATTAAATAATAAAAAAATACAAGAGAGAATCATAATTCAATATTATTAATATAAAATTTATTATAGTGTATTGTTATTCTCATTTTTTTAATTTTTTTGAAGATTATTTTAAATTTCTTTAAACTCATTTGAAATATTATTTATTTATATTTTAAATTTTTAATATATTTTAAATTTTTTATCATATATTTTAAAATTTATTTATTTATTTATTTTAAATTTTATAAATTTAGCATAAAATTTAACATAAAAAAAAAAAAAAGTGCAACGGGATGCGCGTGACCTCTCAACATATTAAAATAGAAAATAAACAAAGCCACCGCCAAAAAATAATTGCGAATATAATAATAGAAATCAGCCAACCGCGCCACTATCTTGCAAGCCCACCAACCGTTCCGTGCATAAGTGCTCTTTCCGTTGTACCCCCTTCTCTTTCCATTTCTCTTGTACGAGAATCTGTAGTCAACACTCTGTAACTCTCTATTTGTAGCAACCGTTTCGGGATCTGCAGAGAACCTTTGGAGTTCGTTATATCATAGAGCTGGAGATATGAAGAATTTGAAGAATGAAAGCACTAAGAACCAAAGAGTCGACTGGGAAAAGAGGCCAGGTGGGATGCTAGTGCAGAAAAGAGACGACGATAATCATGATCAGGATCATGATAGTCACGACGGTGCTGATGGTTCCCGGGGACCGATGGTAAAGATCAATGTTGCTCATGGCCCGGCACAGTGCGATGTTCATGTTCCTGCTCGATCCACTTTCGGTAATTATCTTATTTTTGGCTCGATTAAGTGTTTATTTTGGTGGGATTGAGTGCTTCGACCATGGATTGTTGTATGCTTGCTAGCTTTTTAAGAATATCTGGCAAATGAGGGGGAAAAAAAAAACTGTTGCCTGGGGATTTTTCTTGGATACAAAATCTCAGTATTGACACCAGAGTAATGCTGTCTGATCATTAAGTTATCTGTTACAATTTACTTGCAACAGGCACAATGAAAGTGATGTATTTTTGTAATGTTGGTGGTTTAATTGTAATGACAGGGGATTTGAAGAAAGCTATTTCGGACAAGACAGGACTGGAGCCTCAAGAGCAGAAAGTTTTGTTGAGGGGAAAAGAAAAGGAGGACAATGAGCATTTGCATGCATCAGGTGTGAAAGATAAGTCAAAGGTTTTGCTTTTGGAGGAATTGACTGGCAAAGGTAAGAAGCCTGAGGAGGTGAAGGATAGCGAAGAGACGAGAAAGGCTCTCCAAGCAGTTGCAGGAGTCAGGGCAGAGATTGATAAGCTCTCAGAAACGGTAATTCAGTGGATACCCTGTACGTGCTTATCTCAGTTGGTTAATTTCCTTCATGGTTCGGTTGGTTTCTTTCGTTTTCGCAGGTGGCTGCCTTGGTAGTGGCTGTGGATGGTGGGAACAGGGTGTCACCAGAGGAATTTGATGCATCAGCAGAGTTACTCATGAGGGAGCTGCTGAAATTGGATGGCATTGAGGCCGAAGGTGAAGCGAAAATGCGGCGAAAGGCTGAGGTCAGTATTTTATTTCATTCAGGTTACATCTTCTGCATTTTCCTGGAACTTTAATATAGTTTTAATTTGTTTGGACTTCTAACAAATTGTTGGTCCTCTATCAATCTAATCTTTACTCATTTAGTATTCAATTGTTGTTGGTCCCCCTCATTTTTCATGTTGTTCCTTGTCTATGTCATGTATTACACGCCCATTCGGCTGGAGTTGGAAATTTTGCATACAGTGGTTGGTTTGGCTGTGTGTTTTCTTATTCTATATGTAGGCTGTTCAATCATCTGTCATTTGATACCAATGTAAGGGACTTTTATCAATCCCTGCATTCAAATCTGAGTACATGTGTCTGAATGTTTGAATTAGTCTCATCTGGCATACTTGGTATAAATTGCAAATAGGCCCGTGGTTTAAATTATGAAGCAGCATCATGAAATGAGGTGATGTATTTACTATGTTATATTGGAATAAAGGAATGATGTGAACTGAATAGAAATGAAATATTCTTCCATTTAATGACACGCAATCATTGATGTAAAATTTACCTTGTTCCATGTTAAAGAGGAAGGATTTTCTGTATCTAGTAGACTATGCAAGTAACTCTGTATAACTTTTGTGGTAAGCTTCAAAGCTTTACATGATTATGTGTATAAGTTTCTGAGTTATGTTTGCCATTATTGACTGGTGGTGACAGGTGTGTCGTGTACAGAAGTTCCATGAGACACTAGACAATCTAAAGGCTAGAAACTCCAACCCGTTTATTGACAATGGTAATGCTATCAAGGTGACAACCCAATGGGAGACCTTTGACTCCGGTGTGGGAAGTTTGAATCCTCCTCCCTTAGTGCCATCTTCAACTACCATTAATCAGGACTGGGAACGGTTTGATTAGTTCAACAGCTGCTCTATTGTTTTAGTCTGTGGAACTTGGTGTGACAATATGATATATAGCTTACAAAGCACTTTAATTGTTTCTGTGCATCATTTAGAGTTAGCTTTGCCTGAGTTAGAGACCTTATAGTTGTAGAGAGACCTGAAGACAATTAGAATCTGAATATAGTGGATTTATAATGATGTGTATTGCATGATTTAATATTCCATGTACAGGCAACAACCATCTCAAGCCTGTTGTTGTTCCGATTGTTATATGTAGATCTTTCACTCTGGGTCCAGCTAGAGCATAGGCTTCTTCTCCATGAACAGAAACATCCCCTATCTCAAGTTCTTCTTCAGTCATTTGAAGTGGGGTTATCAATCTAGTTACCTGGAGGATGATGGATGTAACTATTACATTCCAACCCATTACAAACATTGCTCCCACCAACTGTTTTAGAAATTGTATTCTACCCCGACCACCATAGAAGGCTCCTTTTGAATTGGGAACTGGCAGAAACATGCTACAGAGATTTGGATGAGCAGCGAATCCTGTAAGAATTCCACCCAAGGTTCCAGCAACAGCATTAGTATTTAAGACACCAAAGTGTATCGTCAATCTTCTGAAGCAGTAGAAGCTTGGTGCTCATATATAGCATGGTAAACCAGGGAATGCTTCATGAGGCTACCCATTTCCAGTGCTATCCATCCCTGAGCAAGACCTGTAGGGAATGTATGATTGGAAATAAAGTTTGGGGTTTATGTTCTCAATTTACAAGAAACCTTACCTGCAGCAGGTGTGATGCAAACCAGCCCGGTTACCATCCCTGGATGGCTCCAATCACAGAGGTCTTTTTAAAGAAGAGCGCATCCCATCAAGTCCACACAAGGAGACTAGTGGCAGCACATACGTGAGTGTTGAGAACCACAAGGAACGAATCTACATTGGCAGTGAAAGGATCTCCTCCGCTGAAACCAGTCCGGCCCATCCAAATAATACCAGCTCCAGCCAGTGCTAGTGAGAGATTATTTGTTCGAAATTCCTCTCAATCTTTCTTCAATCTTGGTTCTACCTACGGATGGATATGAACAGTCAGTTTATGAAAGGGTGTTCAATAGATACATATGCATAGACTTGCTTAAGAGGAGAGGCGTCACCCAATAAGCTGCTGTGAATCCTGCTGCTCCAGAAGCTAAGTGAACAACATAACCACCTGAATAAACCACGATACCCCATTGGAATAGGTAGCCTCCCCGCCATATGCTAAATGCCACAACACTGTTAAGAGAAAGTGATTCATAGCGGTACGAAACTGACCCACACGCCAATACAGAGATATTCATAGCACCTTACCTCAGTCAATCAGTGGAGCGACGGTTTATCATCGTCTATTATGCGATCGATATACTAACCTGAGTAACACCCATTTCGGTTATCCTATCACTTAAAACACAGAGCACTTCCAATTCTGTGAGATTATTGGCAAAAAAGTCAAAACCAAGGACACGCTCATTAAAGATTTTTGGTCCTACACTGTAAAAAAAATTTGCGCATAAAACAATACGGTTTCTGTTGATATTGCTGTCTATTCGCATGGAATTTTCCACCTTAAGCAGGAAGGGACATTTATATTATGCGACAGATCATATGATTCTTTAGCTGCTGAATTTTCCACCTGTTAAATTGATCTAAGCTGTTGCCGTGCCACAGTTGATAAAGGACTCAATAATATCTGTGCACAAGTTGAGAAAGATGCGACTGGATGATTAACCTGGTTGTACATTGAATCTTCGAAAGACATAAATGGTTTGCAAAGATAATGGCAAGATTGAACACGTCCAAATCAGAGAATTGAAAATTCACGTAGGCAAGAAACATCATCTATCATCAATCAATACGCTCAAAAGCTTACAAAATTTTATTTACAGCAAGAGAAATTTTATACAATGACACAATCTCGCACATTTAAAGATTGATGGTAACACCTCTTGCACCATTGACATATGACGGTGGTGCAATATCTTCAGCATGTGCCGACGATTGCAACCCGTGCCTTCGTGGGTCATACTTTTCTCCATCTCCCCAGAGAGCATAAGCTTCTTCTCCGTGAACGGCGTCATCTCCGATCATAAGCTGCTCCTCTGGCATTCTCAATGGTATGAATATTCTTATAGCTAGAAGAATGACCGTCGTGGAAACTAAATTCCAGCCGATAATAAACAGAGCAGCAACTATTTGCTTCAGTAGTTGAACTCTACCATCTCCCCCATAAAATGCTCCCCTTGTGGGCTCTGGTAGTACGAGATTGCAGAGTTCTGGCTCTGCAAATAGCCCAGTTAGTAGGCCGCCCAATAGCCCAGCCACTGCGTGCGTGTGAAATACACCCAACGTGTCATCCACCTGTGAATCAGACAATTGCCTCACGTTAACTTGGAAGCAGTTTTAATTTTGAAGGATAACAGTAAAATATTAGAAATATGACTAGAACTGTCCATTATTTTCTGTTTGAAAGGTCATTTTCTAAGGCTGTTAAAATACACAAAGGGTTTACATTGCATTCCGCAAATTGGTGTACGCAGTTTTCACTTTCCACCATTTTTTTTTTTTCCAGAAGTTCCTTGTGAATTCTGGTTGTTGAAATCTGAAAACTCAATCTTGGCGTCTGCCCAAATTGGGCTCAGTTCGTCTATCTTCCGTGCTCATTGAAGACTCACTTAATGCTATAACATGTTTATGGTCAATTTTTACTGGAGATTGCGTGTGGGAAAAAGTTGTGGGAATTGAATAAGTCGTCCGGCGATCAGTCAAGCCTTAATTTTCATCAAATTACCAGCGTCCATTACGCTTATTTGGTCTGCAGATAAGACATAGACAGGAAGTTAGAAAAGAAATGTAACTTGCCTTTTGTAAAAGACTACATTTCTTGTGAAGAATCATCATAGACACCCATGGAATGCTACCAGCAAGAATTCCCATTACAATGGCTGCCCACGATTGAACCAGCCCTGAAACAACACAAACCGCCGATCATGCATCTGTAGTTGTAACACAAACAAACAAGATAACAAGTAATCTCTGAAATTGATGGACAAATACCAGCTCCTGGAGTAATGCATGCAAGGCCAGTTATCATTCCTTGAACAGCTCCGATCACTGAAGGTTTCCCAAAAAAAATGACATCGAGACATGTCCAAACAAGAAGGCTCGTGGCTGCCGATACATTTGTGTTTAAAATTGCGACTGAAGCGTCAATGTGAGCAGCATAAGGAGCTCCGCCATTGAAACCTGACCATCCCATCCATAACAGCCCCGCACCCGCAAGCATCAGCAGAACATTGTTGGGCGGAAATCTCTCCTTGTCACTCTTCAGCCTTGGCCCAACCTGTTTATTTCATACAATTAGATGAGGTTTACATTACAAGAGGAAAAGATTAGAAGATTAAGTTCTTGTTAATGGTATGGTATATATTTACCCAATAAGCCGCCGTGAGACCGGAAATTCCTGAAGCGAGGTGAATAACATAGCCACCGGAATAATCTATGACACCCCAGTTATACAGAAATCCGCCGCCCCAAAGACTAAAAGCACCAACAGTGTAGCAAAATATGAGCCATAGAGGAACAAAAGCCATCCAAGCTTTAATATTCATGCGACCAAGAACTGATCCAGCTAGCAGAATAAGAGTAATAGCTGCAAAAGTGAACTGGAAATACACAAGTGTAGCCATGGGATAGAACGGCTCTGTGAGCTCAAGTGTGCCATCCTCACCCGTACGGCTGCTTTCTGGAATTTTCGCTCGCTGAGTAAGATACTTTTGGCTTAGAGCTGGTGCGCCTTTCCCCCAAAACGGGAGGAGTTGATCGCCGAATGCCATGCGGTAACATACAAGAACCCAGCAAATGAGCGCGGCGGCAAAGGCATACAGCGCCATGAAGGCTGAATTCACGGCCCATTTTTTCTTAACGATGCTGGCGTAGAGGATTACTAGACCCGGCATACTCTGAATTCCGACGAGAGTGGACGCCGTCATCTGCCATGCATTGTCACCTTTGTTTAGCCACTCAGGCACCGCCGGGAGGTTCTGTTGGTAGGCCATTGGTATTTGGTTATCCATAGCTGAACCTTCACAGAGGTCTGGGGACAAATAATTCTCAGAGACTTGTATACATAGAACAAGAGAATTTAAGTATTTGAGAACCCTGAAAAGACTTTCCACCTTTAATTGTTTAACAATCTTGCCAATTTAGAAAATTCATTGAATGTTCGTCTAGAATTCAAAGGGTTTTAGCTGCCTTTTCATACATTATGACTAGACTGAAAGCACCACGAGTGGTTGGATTAAGTCTGAAAAACGAAAATTAAGTTTGCTAAGACTTGGAGGCCGCCAAATTTGAGACATTTCTCCAACTCAAAAACGCAGGGAATTGTCTTTGCTTGGTCGGTGAAAGCGTGGGACATAAGTAAGACTATGATTATATCGGCCAGCATTTGCTAATAGTCCAGAATTAGAGAGAGAGAGAGTTTGACTAATAATGAAACCTAACCATGAGTTATTGTAATACATCATCATCATCTCTTGCCTTATATCTCCTAATGCAATCGAAAGGTCATGTTGATATGTACGGTTGATTTCGAGAAACTAAAGTAACAGACAAATTTCAAAACAATAAGAGTTTTATTATATTAATACAAAAATCATATTTTTATTATATTAATATAAATAATATAATAAAATTATTTAATTAATAAATAAAAAAATTTATTTATTAATAATAAATAAAAAAATTAAAATTAGGTCTTGTAAATTTTTTTATTATATTAATTAAAAATAAAATTTATTTTTAATTTTTTTTATCCACCACTAATAAATAAATTTCTTCTCTTTTATTAATTACATAATCTTATTACATCACCTATATTAACGTAGTAAAACTGTTTCACTAAAATTATATTTTATATTAATATAAACAGTGTAATATAATCATGTAATTAACAAAGAAAAAATTTATTTATTAATAAATAAAATTTATTAAATTTTTTTTTCTTTTAATTAAATTTTATTATCACGTTAATTATATTAACATAATAAAAATATTTCACTTATAACCTTTTTAAAAGAATAACCATGTTATATTTTCAGATAAAAAAATTGGCAGATAAGTCAGCTTGAACTTAAGATATAATTTCACTTTACTCCATATGAAATCCAAAGAAAAGACTTCAATAAGATATATAATTGTTATTCAATTGTAGGAATGCTAATGACTCCAATGAATATGGTATGATGATGTGTTGCATTTGCTTTAATTATTCCAAAGTATAATGATGTGTTATGCTAAGTTGTTCAAGGCTCTTTGCAATTGATGGAAGTCTGGCAGATGATGTTGATTGAAATAGAGAGAACGATGGTCGATAACAGGGCCTGCTCGAATTAGAATGCTCGTGGTCAAACCGCAAAATGTACTTGCAACCCATCCATTCCCTTTCTTCTACACAATGATTTTCTACCTGTTAAAATAATCTACAGCTGCTGTAAAATTAATCATTAACAGTTAAGAACTAAGGCACAAAGAGTTTTCCAGTAAAAACCTTGAGAAAATGTCGAGGAGGACGTCAAAAATGGCATCAACTTCATCAGGATTTGGAACAGGCTTGAAATCTTCTATATTGCATATTAGGCCAATCACAGGGAAAAAGCTGAGCTTGTTCTGGCGTATATATATGCTTAAGTCACACTTGTTTAACTAGGATTTGGGACTCAGATGTACATGAAAATATGTATACCACGGAACTGAAAGGTTCTAAATTGCAAATACTTGAACAAGTTGAGGATCCAAACCAATCTCTACCATGGCTGCTCTTAATGCAGTTGCAGAGTCCTGTTCAGAACGCACCCTGACAGTGAATCAAGGTTACAGCATCAACCCGAGGAATGTAGGGCGACGCGTCAATCAGCATGGCAATGAGTGCACGGCCGCAGGCTATCAGTAGCATGCATATATATGCTTGACTTCCTTAGTTACTCTGGCGGATATTCATGTTACAGAAATAATGTAGTCAACTGTTGATGAGTTGTATATAATCTATTTTTGAGACGTGAATATTCTGTCCATAGATAGTTTATGCATTCCCTGACGATGTATAATATATATATTGTTATTCTCTTTCAATAAAGCTGTGTGAAGCCATCTTTCCTCAAATCCCATTCTTCTCAAAATCATACATGGTATCAAAGCATCTTTAATACTCCCACGAGTTCTACCCCTCCCCCCAAAAAATGACTGATTCTCAAACCACTTCCATCTCTAAAAATTCATCCAACACTTCTTCCAATCAAGGTCGTCCCAGCATCATTAATCCATTTGATAATACTTCTCCCTCATCTCCATCAATATTACTTCTCAAATCTCTGTTAAACTCACTTCCTGAAATTACATTTCATCACGCTTTCAGTTTCATGCAATTCTCATAGGTTATAACCTTATGACATTTATAGATGGATCCAAGCCTTGCCCATCACCTACCATTACAACCACCAATTAGACCCATCCTAATCCAAATTATTCAATTTGGGTTCGCCAAGATCAATTAATCCTTAGTGCTATTGCCAGTCCCATTTTACCAAATATTGTTTCGTTTATTGCCTCTGCTAGCACATCACGGGAAGCATGGAATATTCTAGCCAACACATACGCGAAACCTTCTCGAGGCTGAATCACTCAATTAAAAGAAGATCTTCGACTTCTCATAAAAGGCACACGGTCCATTACAGACTACATACAATATGTTAAAGTCATTGCCGATGAACTCGCCATGTTGAATCATCCTATTGACAATGATAATCTCACATTAATAATCTTAGGTGCTCTTGATGAAGAGTAGAAAGACCTTTGTTCAGCCGTACATGTCCGTGAAATCTAACCTTTTGAATTTGCCCGCTTTTATAAACGCTATCCAAAAACCATTTCATAATCTATACCCAAAACAAACACCAAATCCTCCATATTATGCACCAACAAATAACAAAAATCGACCACCCTTCTATCCAAATGCCACCTCATTTCCTTCCCACACATCTCATGGTTCAAGCACACAACCTCGTCTATGCCTTGGCAAGTGTCAGTTGTGTTCCCAACATGGTCATTTTGCTAAACGTTGTCCCAAATTCTAATACATGCCTTGGTCTCATCAACCACGACCTAACACCCATGACTCTTCTTCCTACGCTTCTCAAGCTCACTTTACCACTCCCCCAAGCCTACCTAACCGGCTCTCTTGCACCCTCTGAAACTGAATGGCTTTTAGATTCTGGAGCATCCCATCATGTTACAACTGATGTTCGAAATCTATCTCTTTATTCTGAGCACTCTATTACCGAGAACATACATATTGCGACGGCACTGGCTTACCCATCACTCATACTGGTTCAACCAAACTACCATTTTCTTCTTCATCCTTTGCTTTAAAAAATGTTATGTGTGTTCCTTCAATTAAAAAAAAAATTTAATTTCTGTTTCTCAATTTTGCTCTAATAATAATGTATCCGTTGAATTTTTACGAGTGGCCGCGTTCATCACTGATGCACGGGGGACACACTGATGCAAGGAACAACTAAAGATAGTGTTTACGAGTGGCCGCGTTCATCACCAAAACAAAGCCTATTATTGCCTTTTCTTCAATAAAAGTTTCTATTGGTCAATGGCATCATCGCCTTGGTCATCCGTCTTCTAATGTTTTACGTCATTTAATTTTCACTCAAAGTTTGCCTACATCATCTTCGTTTGTGTCTACTTCTACTTGTAATTCTTGTCATTGCAATAAGACCCATAAATTGCCATTTTTCATTTGTAACTCTTACAAGTTCTCATCCTCTTGAATTATTATAATTTGATGTATCGATATCTTCTATTTTTTCATATGACGGCTATAATATTATGTCATTTTTATATATCATTTCACTGGTTACATTTGACTCTATCATCTTAAGAAAAAATCAAAAATCTGATGTTCATGATGTTTTTATCCGCTTTTAAGGCATTAGTTGTAAAATATTTTAAACAATTCATTACTACACCTTACACAGATAATAGTGGCAAATACATTTCGCTACAATCTTTTCGTGTCAATAAGGGTATTTCTCACCTTACCACTCCAATCGATATCCCAGAACACAATGGGTTTTCTGAACATCGTCACCGTCATATTGTTAAGACCGGACTTACGTTGCTTCACCATGCACACGTCACTCAATTTTTGGCCACATGCCTTTTCTATTGCGGTCTATCTCATTAATCATATGCCAAAAGTTGCCCTCTCTATGAAATCGTCTCTTGAAAAATTATTAAATATTCCATATTAAAAATCTTTGGTTGCCTTTGTTGTCCGTGGCTCTGGCTATATGGGTCTCACAAGCTTAATTCCTGATCTTTGCCTTGTATTTTTCTTGGTTATACTTTCACACAAAGTGTGTGTCAGTGTTATGATTTAGTTTCCAAAAATATATTCGTTTTTCATCATGTTGATTTCATTGAGTCACCCTTTCCATTTCCTTCTCATTCTACCACTCTTTCACCATTCATAGATACCTCATTGCAAGAATGGAGACATGTTAATTTACCCAGGTAAGTCTCCACGTCCTTCTCTGCCCCACAATCTACTTCTATTTCCCCTGATCTCTATAATGAGCCAACCTCCTCACATCAAATCATTCCTATAAATAACTTACAGCTAAATCTTCACTCCACTTTTCCTTCCTCCATCAACTCCTTTATTCCCTCCATGGATTCTTCTTCTTTCTCCACATTACCTTCCTCATTAATTTTCTCCACTACCAAATCCCAACGGGCTGTTATTTCAAAAATTGATTTTGACACAATCACTCATTCTCCTCACGACTTGCACAGTGTGCCCTCCGATGATCTTCCTTCTGATTCTCCCACGTAATTAACCTCTTCCCCTATCCTATCTTAGCCGCAAAAGTTGACGCCCCATAATAATCATCCAATGTAAACTAGAGCCAAAAATCACATCCATAAACCTCTCAACAAACTTAGCCTCATTGTTCTTCATTCCTTACCTACCCACTAAACCATCCCAAGCCCTTAAATGTCCAGAATGGAGAGTAGCCATGTCAGAAGAATCTATTGCACTTCTACGTAATGGAACTTGGAAACTTGTTCCTCCGAAGCCCTCACAAAACTTGGTCGGCTGCAAATGAGTGTTTCGAATTCAGCGTCATCCCGATGGCTCAATCGAGCGCTACAAGGCTCGGCTTGTTGTCAAAAGTTTTCATCAACGACTAGGCATCAATTATCATAAGACGTTCAGTCCTGTCATCAAACCTATTACTGTTCCTCTTGGCCTCAGTGTTGCACTCTAGGAAGGTCTCTTAAACAATTGGGTGTTAATAATACCTGTCTTCGTGGGGACTTAACCAAAAAAGTTTACATGCGTCAACCCCCAGGATTTGTTGACAAGAACAATCCCACATATGCTTGTCACCTTATTAAGGCTCTTTATGGATTAAAACAAGCTCCACGAGCTTGGTTCATGAACTTCATCAATTTCTACTATCCATTGATTTTATCACTCCAAGTCAGATATTTCTTTATTTCTTTACAATCATTTGCATCTATGTGTTTATTAGTATATGTAGATGATTTAATTCTCACAGGTAATGATGACTGCACTCTTGGCAAATTCACCCATCAACTTGCGCAAAGTTTTCCATCAAAGATCTTGGCACCCTTTCTTACTTCTTTTTCTCTTGTCTCAACATAAATACATTCATGACCTATTGAAAAAGGCCAACATGCTCAATGCTAAAACTGTTAACTCGCCTATGTCTCCCAATCATGTACCAAGTCTTTGTGACGGTACCTCACTCTCTAATGCAACAGAATATCGTTCATTGTTGGTGATCTTCAATACTTATCCCTTACACACTCAGACATTGCCTTTGCTATCAACAAATTATCTTAATTTATGTATTGTCCTACCACCCAACATTGGTTTGCAATCAAAATATTACTTCACTACCTTCGAGGCACGATCATCATGATTTGTTTCTTCGTCAAAATTCTCCCTTATTACTCCATGGTTTTTCATATGCGGATTGGGCCAGTAACCCAGGTGACCGCACCACAACTAGTGCTCATGAAGTATTTCTTGGTCACAATGCTATTTTCTAGAGTTCGAAGAAACAACAGACTGTTGCTCGTTCATCTACTGAAGCTGAGTATTAAACAGTGGATTTTATTACTGTTTTATGTGGCTACAGTGATGCAAATGATGCTAATGACCGCACCTCAACCATTAATTGGTTTGTTAGATCAATTGGTTAGAGAATCATGCTAATGATGCAAAGGTCGCAGGTTCAAGACCTGCTTCGGCTATTTTTATTTTTTTATTTTTATATTTAACTGTCAACAAAAAGATCAAACATGTGATCATTTTGAAATATATGGTCATTTTCATTTTCAAAAATATTTTAGTTGTCACATACCTGTAATACATTATTGCCTTACCAAAATATATATGACAATACATGCGTATAAATAAGGATGGTAATAGAATTAAGGGAGCCTTTTTATTTAATTACCTTACAAATACAAATTATGACACCATTAATTTGCAAAGCTGTAAAGGTTTTGAGTTTGCCCAAAATAGATATACTTGCCATCTATTCTCTCTGTGCTATTAATTATACAAATAATTATCAATTAGGCCATTGGCCAATAGGTTTTCGATTTGATAATCCAAGTTGTGACATTGTTTATTGTGGATACACTTGCCATTTATTCTTGGGATTGTTGACATTTCCCAATAGATTATTTTCTGTGGTCAATCCCTAAGGTTTAGTAGAATTATAGATAAAAACATCACTTAATCATTTTGTTATGCTACACCAAAGATTGGTGTTAAAAAGTTACAAAGTATATCGTTATTTGTAATTTGTTTATTATACGGGGAACCTAATGTCATTATCCACCGTGCCAAAAGCTTTTGTGTATAAATGTACCAGCTGCGAGTAAGCCTCAGAAACGCAAGACCTTAGCGACCTTGTGCTCTTGTCTATACCAGTTCAAACCACTCAAAGATGTTGAACCGAACGAGAAGCTTCTCGACATCTTCTCGCATTAGCATGGAGAAGTTGGGGAATTCGTTGGCAGCACAAGTTCCGGTCCATCGACGATCGGCTAGTGATCCTGTTGCTCTGAGGAGAAAACCATATTTTCTCAATACGGGTGTTGAAGATAATTTCTTCCAAGAGGGAGACTTGGAATCTTTCAAAGGTGACAATCAAAATAATCATTTCAGTTTTTCCATTGAAGTTTCAGAGAATTTTTCATGCCCATCAGCCAATAACCCAAGTTGTGGTAGTGAAACGAGAATTCTGGTTCCTGCTGATTCTTCTCGCACAACTGAGCCTCTAAAATTGAGGGTTCCTAACTATAACTGTCGAATGGAGCCTAAGAGAATCAGAAGGTTTATTTATTTTTGTCATACCAAATTATTTTCTTTTTCATCAGTAAATAACCTATTAAGAAATTTTAGACTTCAAATGCTTTGGGTTAATTTTTGCTTTGCAGAATGCTTGCAAATAGAGTGTCTTCTCAAAGGTGTCGGCTTCGGAAGTTAGAGTATGTTAACAAACTCAAGAAAGAAATAAACAAAGAAGAGGTACTTGGATTTTCTTTTTCTTGTCCTTTAATTTTAATTCGGACCGAGATTCGAATCAGTCATTATTTCAAGAGATTTCGGTTAAACCAACCAACACCCACGTGTACTTGTGTGAAAATATGTAATAATATCTTATTCTCTGGTTGCATACATAGGCCAGATTATCTGTGCTGTCTCCACAAATTTCACTGTATGAAACTCAGTGCAAACTACTAGAAATAAAGAACTATGAGATGAAGGAGAAGGTGGAAGCTCTGGAGAATGAGAAAGCTTCCAAAGAAGGTAATTTGAGCTGTCCACTACAACACATATTACGGGATTTTCATGAATATATTGCTGGTAATATTTGGAATGCATATATGTCTTGACTGCAGCCGAATTCCAAGCTCTTATGGAAGAAAGAATTGCACTGGGTTTAGCCTATAATCTGCTGCAAGAAGGAAAGTGAAGGCTTCTTTCTGGATGCTGAGATCTTGAATTAGAATTAAGAAATTTGCTAGTTTCCTTTGTATCATGAAGTTGTCAAATGTATGGACCACGATCAATCGTGTTCCATTAATTTTGGTGGTTATTATCGAGAACTTCATTTCCTCACATTCTTGCTGATCAACTAAAAAGCCGATATTCTCTGCAAATAATCATAACATTCTTGTTCCAAATGCTTAATTCATAGCAGTATTAGTTCCCAATGTGTTTTGCTACTTACATCCAAATCATATATCTAACATGGCCAGAACAAAAGAGAGTTAAAATTTATCATGTGGGAATGTCGGCAATTTTAAAAAATTCAAACCAAGAACTCTTGATGATGCTTGGATTTGCTGGAAGTTCAACTCAAGAAACTATAAATTCTGTTGCATTCATGATGCAATTCTGCGTCTCAAGATTTGGACAAATTTCTGTCAAGGACTGGACAAAAGAGTCCCTGATATTTATGCCCAAAAGACTTTTAATTGGGCCAGAGTGATCCTCAAATGCCTGCCAAGTTGTTTAAGTGTTTTCTATTATCCTGGCAGCAGCGGATCAAAGCATATGGCCAAGGCTTTTATAGTAATACACATTAGTTGCAGTGTGGAAATTAAACTAAGAATTCAAATCTGAAAGGCAGCAGAAAATATGCTAAATGGGACTACAGTACAAAAAAAGTGT
This sequence comes from Swietenia macrophylla, assembly GCA_032401905.1. Classification (NCBI taxonomy): domain Eukaryota; kingdom Viridiplantae; phylum Streptophyta; class Magnoliopsida; order Sapindales; family Meliaceae; genus Swietenia; species Swietenia macrophylla. The sequence continues at coordinate 3,264,886 of CP135576.1, forward strand.
AAATAATCAGTTTAATGTACATAATAAAATCACATAATGCTAAAACCAATTTAGGATAAGTACCTCAAGATCTCACTTAGAATTGTCTCATAATTCATATAGTCAGATCTAGAGTACTTGCCCTCCTTGCATGCTCCTTACTATGATCTTCTCCTTCCTTCAACTTGCTATGTTTATTTGAAGATGATGGTGAGTACAAAGATAAAGATAACTCACTGCCAACTTCATTCCCCTCCAAGCCTTGCGGCCGGCTATCCTCAATACTACTAGGGGTCAGCCTCAGAGATAGATCCAAATCGAGCTTGCAATCCGAAGGTTTTCTTTTCATTGAACTACTACACTCTTGTAAATTAGTTGCCCTTTGCAAATCTGATGGAACAGTACTTCTGTTTGTACGCATCAAGCGTTCTTCTATTTTCGACTGAGTTTGGCTTACCAGGTTGAGCTTAATTGGGCGTAATATTGATTGTGGTTGCCATGGATGAGGACTATAAGATGATTGGAGTTCTTCTTTCGATTCAGGCTTTTTCCATATAGAATCTGCTCCATAAGAGGAAGTACCCATCCGGAAATTGCAGTTAATAGCCCAGTTGCTGTTGTTGCCATCAAAGATCCTCCCGGCTACCGTGCCGTATAATCTAGACCTGGTTTCATCAATTAAACTCCGGCTCATACAAGAACTACGCATTGAGTATTCACGAGCAGTACTCCACGAAGCCTCCCCATAGCTTGAAAAATTAAAGCAACTTTCTGGTGAAACTGGATTCATAAATAGCAAAATTGAAAAGGTTGTACCAGTGTGTGGGTTGAAATTGAATTTTCATACCTGAAACTAGAACTATGGCTTTGGTTATATCCTTGGAACATGGGTAGTTGGCTGAGCTTATAAATATTTCGATCTCCGCTTTCCACAAGATGCCTATGATCCGCCATGACTGTCATGTTAAAGGCAACTTCTATGCATAAGTTTCTGATCGTTGATGGAAAACCCTAATCTTTTGCTCAGGAAAGAAAAGATATGATAGAGAAATTCGGTGTACCTTGAACTTGATCATCAATTTTTTTGCTTCTATACATCTGGCAAGAAAAATACAAACAAGGGCAAAGGCAGAAAGTACTGTTAGAGATTTCGAGTTATTTGAAGATATTAATGGAAACAAATATGAGGAATTATTAGCTAATTGTGGTTATTTTTATTTAATAAAAATAAAAAAAAAACCTGTAAATGGCTCTTGACATGAGCAATACCAAGCCCTTTGATATTCATCAGCTGAAGAACAAGCTTTGGCGTTGCTCCTGAATCAAGAAAAATGACCATAATAATTAGTAATAAGATTGCTACAAAGAAATTAAACCATTGATACTCATGAAATTAGATATGCAACTCACTATCTTGTCCACCGAGTTTTTCAACAGCATGAACGAAACGTAGATGAAGATCAGGCGTCCACCGGAGCCTCGGCATCTTTGATCTAACATAAGGCCTAACTGATGGCTTCTTCTCGTTCTCTTCAACCGTACTATTACTTGAACTTCCTCCATTTTGCGGCTTGCTGCTTTCGTGATCATCATTCTCCTCGCTGTCACTTCCATCTTGAATTTGGTTTGAGGGGCTTGTTTTTGAACACTCAGTTCCCCCACTTCCTTCCATAGTCTTCTTAGAAAACCTTTTAAGGCTTCAGATGGAACGGAAACAAAGGCTTTAGGGCTACAGCTTTGTTAACACTGAAGCCGACAACTGGCCGGAAATAATTCTATACCATCAAACTTCTCTCTTCCTTTGTTCTCCTATGGCAGGACAGAGAGAAAACTGCTGGTTATAGAAGAAGAATCATCAATTTTAGCAAGCAGAAACTATCAGAGTAATCAATGGAAACGATGAGTTGCAGTCCCGAGTACAAAATGGAGATGGGAAACCCTAGATCTCGTGTCTTGACCTAGAAGATAGAAGACTTTTCCTTTCTTCTTCCTCTCTCTCTCTCTCTCTCTCTCTCTCTCTTCCCCCTTGAACTTGTAAACGATCATTCACCTAAATTTTGAAAATTATTGAACGCATATATTATTTTTTTATGTTCTGCATGTCATGGCATACATCTATGTATGTATGTCCATGTATGTGTGGATGTGATTTCATTATAAATTGACCGATCATCAGTTCTCATTGCGAGAATTTATTTATTTGTTCTTGTGAAATGAACGTAGCTAGGTTAACTTGGCATGAACGAGAGAATTAAAAATGATAAAAATAATAAATAAAATTAATCGGACAGAACATAGTTTGAACCAGAGAAGAACTTCACAGTGGACTATTGCTCTTATTTTGTCCCTTGCCTAAATGGACGAGATTTGAAAATTCGTGCCAGATTATGAACACAAACATATCTGTCTCAATTTCAATTCCAAGTAATTCTCTTAAAAATACAATAAACAAAAGCATAAGGAGCTTTCATAAGCAATTCATCAAATTCATGCTACACAAAGCAATTTCGAAGTGCTTCCCGCAGAAGCACTTTCAAATAAACCAGTTAAACACAGGCTGCCTGCAGCAGTATTCAGTCGTGAAGCCATAAGTGATGAGTTAAGGTAGGTATATCGGAATCAGCTGCTTGAGTTGAAGCAAAAGCATGCATGTCTGGTGTGATGCGATGCTGTGTGCTGTAATTGATGCAGAACCAAACTAAAAAAAGAAAAGATTATCAAATTGCTTTTCCATCGGGAATCACGGGCTTTGTTCCTCCTCGGGGAAATGAGGACTCACTCAATCTGTTCCTGCCACATCACCCCGATCTGATGACCCATGTGTTATATGCATATATTTAAGAAACCAATCTACTCGATCCTTGTATCTAATCTCCAATCAATAATTAAAGCTAAACCTTGTATTTTAGCTTAATTAATTTCTTGATTAACGTTTGATATGATATGGGTGGAGGTTGAGTAATTAGCAAGTCGTGAACTTTTTCATTCTTCCCACGTGTATAGCCGTGAAAATTGATTGACCCCTAACATTTTCGGCTAGCCAGCCAGACACCACTTTAGTTTCTTCCTTTTGGTAGTTCTGTTCCTCTCGATCACAAGGATCCTGCTAGCAGTTGGTGTAAGAGTTGGCATTTGCTTTTCCCTTTTTTTTTTAATTTTTTATTTTTATTTTCTTTTATTTGTTCATATTTTCATGGCACAAGTAAAATTACGTAATAGTCTGAAAACATGCAATACAAATAATTAGTTAAAATTTATAATTTTTAATTTAAAATTACAGTTTTAAATCATACATTACTAGTTATTTTTTAATTTTAATATTAAATTTGATAGGTACTACACTTTAAAAATTTGTTAACTGCTAATAAAAAATTGAATGTTTGCTTTTTTTTATTAATTTTTATTTTTATTTTTTAATTTATTTATAGTTTCATGATTATAAGTAAAATTTGAGTGTTTTAAAAATATTCGACACAACCAATTAGTTAGAGTATTTAAAATTTAATTTAAAATTAAAATTTAAATTATGTACTATTATTTATTTTTTATTTTAATTAAAATTAATAAAAATTATATTTTAAAAATTCAATTAAGGTTCAAAATTAAGACAACTCTGAAAAAACCAACTTAGCTATTAACTGATTGAACTTATACCTACTGTCTAACTTGAAAAAGTAAGTCATGGAGGGCTCCAGTTGAAGAAGTAGACTAATTAATTTTTGGTTTAACGAGAATTCCATTGGATCTTCAACTCCATGCAAATGGTTAATTGTTAATTCATAAAATTTTGTATCAATCATCTTTTAATATTTTTAAAAGGGCGAAAGGGCATCTTAATCTTGAGTTGAAGTGTTGGTCAATGAGTCCCTTCGTTTTTAACCTATTATATTTTAAGGATGATGATGATATTTGCATATAAAATAGGAGAAAAAGATAATAATAATAATGATAAGTGGAAAACTCTAAACAAGCTGTCAGAAACAGCAACTTAGAAAAAACCCAATACTTTCTGCTCGTGAAATCCTGATCAATCCTCTTGTATTATCATGAACTTGCAAGAGGCACATGAAAATTTGACATATTGAATTGTCTCACAGACATCCCTTACAACAATACTGAGTTGCATCTTCCTCAAAATCAACTGGCATATACAAATAGATTAAAAGACAGGAGCAGTTCTGAGTTTCAAGAAATCTCAAACGAATTCTTACAGTATGATCTCAATCAACTGTCTCTGTGTCCACTGCTGACTCAAGCCGCCAATGTTGAAAGATTAAACAAAGAACGTTAATTGCAATAAAACGAAGAAAAGGGAAATGGAGGACCGGCAAAACCTGAACAGAAAAAAGACAATATGTGGGCATTAAATTAAAAACCGAGCTCTGAAAAGATTCAATCCGACAACATCTTGCCTGTGAAGTCAACCCCCAACAGTGTTCTTGGTGTTCTTTTTCTTATAATTAATTAAACATTATTTTATTCTAATTTTTTTATTTTGCATGAGAATACGTGAACCTATTAATGCGGATGTACCCATTTTCAATTTGGGAATGAGCATGTCTGTCGTCGTTTTAATTATACAAATCTCTACTCCATCTCTGTCGTGAATCATGCATACATGCCTCCGTTCATGGCATGCATGCATAATTTTTAATTTTTTAAATCGTCGTTCAAGTTTCAAAGAAGCCTCACAACTGCTACGAATTTATTTTTATTTGGTTGGTGAAAGTATTCTCATGCAATATATATAAGAAAATGATAGCTTAGAATATAGTAGATAGACTGATGTTTTCATGGAACTCCATGCGGTTCATTCGCAGCCAATCACAACGTGACAACTCATTACTTTGCTTAATATTTTGTATTTCATTTCACCTAAGATCCAATATTCTGCCCAATTAACATTAATACTGTACATTCGTACATAGTTTGGGTTTGAAATGACGTTTTACCCTACCTAATTAATAACCATAAAAAAATAATTATTATTTTAATTAAATTAATTTCATGAATTTATTTATATTTTCATGTAATTAAGATGGTACATGTTGTGTACATACAGGGTACATACAAAAATATTAAATTCAAACTTAATCTTTTAGTATCGGGACTAATTTGACTTAATAATTTAGTATTTAAATTCTTGTCAATATTAAAAATTAAAAAAAATAATTATTTAAATTCAATTGATAAAATTCATAAATAAAATCAAGTTTATATGCGAGAGAATATTATCAAACTTAAATTTTTAAGTCAAATAACAAATTTAACTATTCGTGTCGTATATAATTTCTTCCCGTAAAATATTTTAATAGTAACATGTATTCGTGTCAATATGCGTATGCATGGCGTTGAGAATGGAAGAGAATATATATTCATCTCAGATCAGACCCCACAAAATGCTACATCTTACCTATAATTCCCACCTTTATCTTTGAATCATGATCGTGATCTTCGAATTTAGTCCACATGATGATGAATATATGTATGTATATGCAAACATATTGAAATTTAATTGAATTATTATAATTCAACTTGACAAGAGTTAATCTACTAGATTCTTTCCATTAATAAACAATGCTAGTTAGGTTCGTATATATATATATTTTTTTATCAAGTCATGATTTGAATATAAAAATTTAAATAAATTAGGCGTATTATATTATTTATATACTTATTTAATAAAAAATTAAACTTGTAATAGAATTTTATTCATAAATATATTAAAATTATATTAAATAATTATTTTTTCAATTTCAATAATATATAATTGTAAAATAATGAAAAAATATCTTAATTAAAATCAAAAACACCGGACATAATAATTTATTTGTTCAACTTATAATTTATATCTCTTAAAAGATATTCATAGATCTTTGTTAGGGAGAGATGATTTAAAAATGTCAGCTTCATTATTCTTTAAATCTTACTTTGCCCCCACATTACGAAATTAAATCATTATTTTTTCCTCTATTAGAAGAAATTTGTGGTATTTAATTAAATAATAAAATAATTATTGCCTATACACACACACACACTTCGCATGTGTATATTTTGGTCATATATAACATTCCAAGATGCTCTTGTTTATATATATATATATATATATATATATATATATATATGGACATCGAAAATTGATTGGTGGAGTTTGAAATAACCATAAGTTATTGTATTTTTTAAGCAAAACTAGTTTAGATTTGTGTCAAAGTCTTTGTGTTGTATATTCTCTCTTCAAAGTCAATATTTTAGGTAAATGAAATAATAAAAAATAGAAGAAACTTCAATGAAATACAGTATTTGAATATTACAATCCTGACGTGGCCAAGATTCCAACGTCCAACTTTTAACATTATCTTGAAATTTAAATATTCAAACAAAAAAATTAAAATATAAAAAAAATAAATAATAAATAATATTTTAAAATATGTAATTAAATAATTAAAATATATTAAAAAATTTTTAAATATATATTAAATAATTAAAATATAAATAAAAAATTGAAAACAGTCATCGAAGTAAATTCTGCATATATATATATATATATATATAATATGTGTTTGTTGAATTATTTTTAGGGTTGGTGTAGTCAGAAATCGAAGGTGTGCTTTTAGAATAAAGGAATGATGAAGGCCCATATAGATGGGCTTCTGAACTGCACCTGATTTCACCCATTTTCTTCTTTTCAAAAGGTAAAACATTCGTGGTGTGAGTGTATGTTGAAACAATTAGGGTGTATTTAGATTAACTCCTTGTGCTTTCAATGGCCTGCCAACTCAGCCCATAAGTGAAGGCCCATCTAATCAGCAATCCATGTCTTCGTTTAGCAATAAAGTGGGGTGTATTTAGCTTCGTAGAGCGTTCGTTCAGAAAACCCTTTCAGAAGAGATCGGATCTCCTATTATTATTCGAGAAGACGTTGGTTAGACAGACAGACACCGTGTTGACAAGATTACGTAGTGATTTTACTTCTGAACGTGGAAGCCAAAGCCTTCCGCCGGCTTCCTCACAACATTAAGAATATGGAAATCCCCTCTGCTCCGTACACACACAAAACATTCACCCAAATCCTAATATTCATACGTGTTTGCTTGTTATTGGATAGCATTAAAATAACATGTTTTTTTTTCTTTTTTAAATGAATATACGATAAAATTGTGTATTTATTTTTTAAAAAAATTATAAAAAATTCATCACCGATGAATGTTACATAGATTTTGATAAACTTATACATATCACTTAAAAATTAGGCAATAAAATTTAATAATTCAAAAATTTCAGAGTTGAATTATTGTTAATTATATACAAAATTTCTTCGCACAAATTGTAGAAAATAATAATATTAATTGAGTAAAAATTTACTCATATAAATTGAAATATTTTTATTAATATCGTGTCAAATTAATTTAAATTAATTTAAATATTTTTAAAAATTAATATTTAAATTAATTTAAATTTAAAATTCAAACCAAAATCATCCACTCCTAACAAAAGTTATGTAGTTGTACCAACACTAAAAAGTTATGGTAGCTAAATCCCCGTTTGTTTTGGTCATGCATTACAAATAGCAAGTGAAAACGAACATTTGTTGAAAGCAAGGTTTGATTGCGCTCAGCAATTATGATAGAGACAATATCTAGAGCCCGACACGTGTCCAACTCTCTGTGAATTATTAGCTGTATATAATAATGTTTGAAGATTTATATCGTGGGTGGCCGTCCATGCTAGAGGTGGGCAACGTTAACTTAATTCATTAATTATTATTTATTTATTTTGAAATTTTTTTAAAAAAATCTTATATTATATATTTAATATGACACGCGGCAGAATCCTGAAAGGCGAAGTCATCAATCAGGCAAATCAGCCTTGTCCAGAACTCTCGCCTGCATGATTTAAGTTGCCTCTTCCATCCCATGGCATCGTCATCATGATTTCCATGACATCATTAATTACAACCCCAAATTAATTAATTAATTAATTAATATCAGTGATTCTTTGGTTTCATCTCTTTAATTAAATTTGACTTAACTAATCTAACCGAGTAAGTTATATTACGGATAACCCAATATGAAAAACTTATAGCTGGACCCACAAAAGGATGACACTAATCAGTCGGTTCTCCAAGCGCCTTCAGGGCCACTGAAGTCCACTCTCGTATTTTTTTAAAAAAATTTGAGCGGAACAACTTTAATAATTTTTTAAAATATAATATACGGTAAAATAAATTAAATTATTTTCAAACTCACGCTTACAATTTGTAAAAATAATAAATTAATTTATAAATTTACCATTTATTTTAAATTAATGTCATTTGCATCTAAATTATGATAAACTTAATTATCAATCTCAATTTTAGTAAATTATTTTTATTTTATAATTTTAATAAATAAATTTATATTATTGAGATTATTTTCAAAAATTTATTGTAAAAAAAGAAAAAAAAAAGATATTAGTAACGAAGCCTTAATATAAAACTTGAAAACCAGGCGTAGAATAAGATTCGTAATTAAACATCACTTAAGAAATCACTAATCTAATCCACCATTGGCAGTTGAGGCGCACGCGCCAGAAAGGAGGGTGTCTCTGAACAGTTTGATAGAGTGGGGCGAGAGATGCGGCGCGGGAATGAAAATGAAAGACACAAGTGATGATAAAGGCGGACATGGCGTGAAAGACAGGCAGGGAGATTTAAGCGGCTCTCCTTTGCTACGCGCTCTTCACATAATAATAATAATAACAATAATTAGGGAGAAAAAAAAAAAAAAAAAGTAAAACACGACACAGATTAAGCTTAGTAACCAGAGACAGAAACGCAGAGAAGAGATTGGATAGAAAAAATACACGTAAAAATTACAGAAAAAGAAAAAATTGTGCAGGGTTAAAGGAGAGAGAGCCGAAGAGAATGGCCGTTTCAACGGCCACCTCAACCTCAGACATCTGGTTGGTCGTCAACTGGGAACATTTGTTTTCCCTCTAGACTGTTTTTACACGAAACACAATTTCTCTCTTCATTTTTCTCTTTGTTTTCCAGGAAAATATTTCCATTTAAAGAAAATCCCATCTGTTACTTTTAGGTTTTTTTTTTTTTTTTGTTAATTACCCCACTTGCCTGCATCAATATCCATGTTCAATTCTCTCTCTTCATTTTTTCTGTCAACCAAAGCTGTGGCGTTTGCAGGCCCCAAGGTAATGGTTTATTGATTTCTTCCAGTACAGTAAACATCTAGATCTTTCATTTCTGAGCTTTTTTTTTTTTTCATTTTGGTGTTAAGTTTTGATTTTGGGTCGTTAAATTATATGCTTGCTAAAGATGCAGCATAATTTGTTCACGACAATGCGTAGTTTAAAACTCATAGATGGTTGTAAAGGCACCCAGGTTTATGCTATTAATCCATCTGGGCCTACCCCCGGCGGTGGCGGTGGAGGGACCGCCGGTGGTGGTGGTGGTGGTGTAGGTGACAAGCTACTACATCACCTTCAGGACCATTTGAAAGTCAATTCGATTCGATCAAAGTCGAGTCGAACTTATCAAACACCAAACCACTCTATTGTGTTAGATGCAGTTCTCCCGTATGGGCTGCCAATAACGGATCTACTCGAGCCCCAGATCGAACCATGCCTCAAATCCGTAGATTTTGTTGAGACTTTAGCTGATTTGTACCGTAGGATTGAGAATTGTCCTCAGTTTGAGAAATCAGGAATGTATTTAGAACAATGTGCTGTATTTAGGGGTCTGTCTGATCCTAAATTGTTCCGGAGGAGCCTTCGGTGTGCAAGACAGCATGCCGTTGATGCGCACACAAAGATTGTTTTGGCTGCATGGTTGAGGTTTGAGAGGAGGGAAGATGAACTTATTGGCACGTCCGCAGTGGATTGCTGTGGAAGAAATATTGAGTGTCCAAAGGCTAGTCTGATATCTGGGTACGATCCTGAGTCAGTTTACGATTCTTGCGTGTGTCCAAGGACGCCAAGAGAGGAGTTTTGTGAAGATAAGTCCATGGAAGACGAGGAATGTTCGACCTCTGATGAAGATGGGGATATGTCATTCTGTATTGGAGATGATGAGATTAGGTGTTTGCGGTACAAATTTGCCTTGTTATCGAGACCCTTTACAACAATGTTATATGGTAGTTTTATGGAGTCCAGAAGGGAGAAGATAAATTTCTCACAGAATGGGATTTCGGTGGAGGCAATGAGAGCTGCTGAGATATATAGCAGGATAAAAAGGTTAGATGATTTTGTTCCACGTCTGGTATTAGAGCTCCTTTCTTTTGCAAACCGGTTCTGTTGTGAGGAGTTGAAATCTGATTGCGATGCTTATTTAGCATCTCTGGTTTGTGACATTGAAGATGCAGCCTTGTTGATTGAATATGGTTTGGAGGAGACTGCCTATCTTCTTGTGGCTGCTTGCTTGCAGGTGCTTTTAAGAGAGCTCCCAACTTCGATGCAGAACCCCAATGTGGCGAGAATATTTTGCACTGCAGAGTCTAGGGAAAGATTGGCTGTGGTTGGGCATGCTTCCTTTGTGTTGTATTATTTCTTAAGCCAGATGGCTATAGAGGAAGAGATGAAATCAAACACAACAGTGATGCTTTTGGAGAGGTTGGTGGAGTCTGCAACTGAAAGTTGGCAGAAACAGCTTGCATTTCACCAGTTAGGTGTTGTGATGCTTGAGAGGGCTGAGTATAAAGATGCCCAGATTTGGTTTGAGGCAGCAGTTGAGGCTGGTCATATATATTCAATGGTTGGTGTTGCAAGGACCAAATTCAAGCGAGGGCACAAGTATTCAGCCTACAAGCTGATGAATTCGCTCATTTCTGATTATACTCCTGTTGGCTGGATGTATCAGGAACGTTCTATGTATGGTGTTGGGAGGGAGAAGATAATGGATTTGAATTCTGCAACTGAACTGGATCCAACTCTTCCTTATCCCTACAAGTATCGGGCTGTTATGTTGGTGGAGGAGAACAAGCTTGGATCAGCCATCACAGAGATCAATAGAATACTTGGTTTTAAGGTCTCTCCTGACTGCCTTGAATTGCGAGCTTGGATTTCTATTGCCCTGGAGGATTATGTAGGAGCTCTCAGAGATCTCCGGGCACTGTTGACTTTGGACCCGAATTACATGATGTTTTACGGGCAATTGCAGGGTGACCATATGGTAGAGGTTCTCCAACCTCTTGTTCAGCAGTGGAGTCAGGCTGATTGCTGGATGCAGCTGTATGATCGATGGTCCTCGGTTGATGATATTGGCTCCCTGGCTGTTGTGCACCATATGTTGGCAAATGACCCTGGGAAGAGCCTTCTACGATTTAGGCAGTCTCTCCTCCTCTTAAGGTAAGTGTGAATTTTGTTTGTGAGTTACTCAAAGTTGTTATTTATATGGTGATTGAATACAAGCTTGTGTCTGGCATTCACCATTTTTATATGCTTTACTAAAATTTATTTGTGTTTTTGTCAATAAAAAGTTGCATGTGTGGTGGCAAATTTTTTTTGTTTGCGCTAAAACTCTCCAACCTATAATTAATGTGGTGTAGGTTTTTAAAGTCTTTTTGTTATTGCACTGAGAAAGTAAATTCCAGTTATGGATGTTAATTGCCTGTTGTTGCTTGGTTTTTGTTGATTGTATACAGTCATGGAGCATGATGGACTGTCCATTTCTTGGACTTTTTCTTCTATGATTAAAATGCTAATTGAATGATATCCTTTTTCTCAGATACAAAGAAGGATTTATCTTCTTAATGCAACTGTCATGAGTATTATATATATCTGTCCAACCACTTCTCTTGTCCTTGGATGTTTTAGGTTAAATTCTCAAAAGGCTGCAATGCGTAGTCTGCGGTTGGCTAGAAATTATTCTTCTTCCGAGCATGAAAGGCTTGTTTATGAAGGATGGATATTGTACGACACAGGTCATCGCGAAGAAGCACTGGCTAAAGCTGAGGAGTCCATTGCTATCCAGAGATCATTTGAAGCCTTTTTCCTTAAAGCATATGCTTTAGCAGATCGAAGCCTTGATCCTGAATCTGCAGCATATGTTATTCAACTTCTGGAGGAAGCTCTTAGATGTCCTTCGGATGGCCTCCGTAAAGGACAAGTATGTATCATTTTGGAGTGAGTACAGTTATCTTGGTTTACTGCTGTCATATGTATGTATACTTATGTTTTCTGTTTTGGCTGATTTTTCTGTATCACAGGCATTGAATAATTTAGCTAGTGTCTACGTAGACTGTGAAAAGCTGGATCGTGCTGCCGATTGCTACATGAATGCACTCAACATCAAGCATACACGAGCACATCAGGGCCTTGCACGAGTATATCATCTGAAAAATCAACGGAAAGCCGCATATGATGAGATGACAAAGCTAATAGAGAAGGCCCGGAACAATGCATCAGCATATGAGAAGCGTTCAGAATACTGTGACCGTGACATGGCAAAGAGTGATCTTACTATGGCAACACAACTTGATCCGATGAGGACATATCCATACAGATACAGGGCAGCGGGTAAATTCCATTATTGTACTAATAATTCCTTTATATTTTTATTCATTGTTGCAAGTCTAGGTCAACTACAGATATTTTGCTGTGGCATTGCAAACATGCTGCTGCAACTGTGATGCTTTTAAAATTGAATCTGGTTATGGCGGTGCTGTTTTTTTAACCCAAGATCTGCCGGCCATAGATATTTGATCATTTTGTGATCCATCTTTGGGGATTTTTCTTCTGCTCTGCTCAAATTAAAGGCACAGGCTTCTGAAATCTCAGATTTAAGGAATAAGTCTAAAATATTATTCATGTTTTCTGTTGCTTGGTCTCCTTTTCCTTTACGGTACTGTCATGTTATATTCTAGTGATTGTGCATCCCTGCATATATACCACCCCCAGACAAGCGTGTTCTCATACTTGGTTGGTGACGACTTACAAATTTATATGATTGTCAACCATCCAGATTGTCTTTGTGTGTTTTGGTTGGTTAACTGGCATTGTGCCGATTATGATTGGTTATAGCCATTGAGAAGTATAACATGTCAATGAATCACTTGTGAATGACGTGTGGTGATTTGGGCTTTATATAGAATTGTGCATTTTGAACAAAGCTTGTCCAGGTTCTAACATTACATCGAATCCTTCTTTTGTTTACTATATGAAATGTTAGAGAACTTGGCAATTTGAGAAGGATTTTATTTCTTTGGTATACCATGAACATGAGTCTAAAAAAGATTTGATGCATGTTGGAGTAGGATGTTTTTCAAGATTAAGTATTAATATTATTTTCTTCAGTTTTGCCTTTTGAACTGGGATACACAGCTTCTTTAATTTGGGAACAAGCATCTTGTGTAGGATGGGGTTGTTCCTGTTGGGTTTCAACAATATTACTAGTATTTAACTGATTTGCAGAACTGTGTTTATATCCAATCTATACTTTATATTAATTTAAAATCTGGAAGAGAAAATACAGAAGCATTGTTTGTTATTGGTTTTGAATCAAGTTGTTATTACAATGCAGTTTTTACTAATTGAACTTCACAAACATACATTATCTGGTTATGAAATCTTGCACTTCCTAACGAAATGTTCATTTTATCAGTTCTAATGGATGATCACAAAGAAGCTGAAGCCATAGAAGAGCTTTCAAGGGCTATAGCTTTCAAGCCTGACTTGCAGCTGCTCCATCTCCGAGCAGCATTTCATGATTCAATGGGTGATAATATGTCCACGCATAGAGACTGTGAAGCAGCCCTCTGTCTTGATTCAGGTCATGCCGATACACTTGATCTCTATAGTAAAGCAAGGGAAAGGGTCAAAGAACAACACACGTGAGAGAGCCAAGCTCATAGTGCTGTTATTTCTTGTTTGCATTTATGTTGGCAATTCCATTGTTGCCATCTCTTTTTTCTTTTTTTCAATTACAAGAAAGGCCAATGCAAGCCTGAGCAAATTAAATTTTGGATTTTGTGTCCAGAACATTCAGGTGCAACTTTGCCCCAGTCTGAAAGAGCAGGCTCTTGGAAGAGAAAAAAGGGAAAAGGAAAAAAAGTGAGAGTAAAGCTATAAGATTGCATGTAAATATGTCTTCTTCTTTATGAATTGGATCATTTGATGATTTAACTACGGCTATTACTGCCCTATATACAGCTCCGGCGAAAATGGTGGTGAATGAACCACAATTAAAGAAACGTGTACATGAAATGACAGGTTTTTGATGAAGTCTACGAACTCGAGTTTTACAATGCACTGCATTTTGCTAAACGGTTACTATTTATTGTAATTTTTCTCATTGTGTTCGTTGTGCTGTTTTTACAAAGCTTTGAAATTTTCCCTTAAACAAAGAGGGCTTTCTTACAAGTGATAAGACCAGTTTAGAAACATTTCTGCATTTGCCTGTTCTGCTCAAATTTACTTCTGCTGTCTTGAAACTTCTTTTAAAGGGACCAAATACTAGAATCCTCACATTATAAACAGCATGGGCAAGCGTTGCAGCTCCATGTCACTGTTTCAGCGTCTGTGTAATAATTATTACCTTCACATGGAAGGAGAAAATTCGCGGTTTGTTTTGAATTCCATGGGTGTTCGTAGCAATTCCAGCTATGCTGGGTTAAGTTCTTGGTACTGTTTCGATGGAAAGTTCCTTTCGGCCTCACGCGTGAGCATTTTATAGTAAAAATATTGGTTTTAGTGAACTGCACGAGAAACCCAACAGTTTCAACTGTCCTTCTTAATAATTTCGCTCAACCGTTAACTTTTGGATTCTTCATTTCCTCAATCATTCATCTGAATCTCAACTTTTGTTCCACTTTTCCCGGTAATCTGTCTTTCTTCAGAGTTGTAGAAAGATATTATCAGAAATGGAAAAAAGAAAAAGGAAAAGCTGTGAATCATTTGATATGCCTAAGAAAGCAGCTAGACTTCAATGCACGACTGTTATCGACAAAACGCCCAGGTGGTTTCATTGATGAAGAAATGTGTTGCGAATTCCTGGATACAAGTGACAGGATTCCATTTTGTTGGGAACAAGCTCCAGGCAGGCCCAGGGATTCAGGCAGAAGTGACAGCATGCTTGATGGTGTTAATACCACCAGGCAGATGGCGTCGCCGGAGAGAATTTATACCAGACATCGATGATTTACATTTCTTTCAATCTCATTATCTTCATCAGGATGATGGTTGTGATGCTAACGAAGACGATGATTTTGGTGATGACAACGACAATATTTTCTCTGATGCTGTAGATGTTTTATCATTTACAGAAGCCTTAGACCCCGTCGAAAAGCTGAAAAGAACCTTGGATTAGATGGTTTCAACTCGGAATCTCTAGGGCATAAAGAAAATATATCGCAAAGATATATCATTGACAGATTTCTTCTGGATGCCGCTGCCTTGGCTACATCGTCTGTTCTAAGTGTTTCCAAAAACCTGAGCAGGAAAATTCCTTATAGCCGTCCAAGGCTTGTGTTCCGCAAGCTTTCAGGCAATCATACTCGTTGACAAAAAAGGTTGTGGCCTGGAAATGTTGTTTCCATGGCGGATGAAGCACAGGATTTGTGGTGTAAAAGTCCTGTAAGGCAGGAAAACTCTGCAAATATGCAGCCAAAATGGAGGTAGATTCCAAAACTAGACATGATTCAAATGCCAAGCAAATGGGCTCTTCCTAAAGTCAAAAGCCCAGCCCAATTAACAAAAACCCCAAGATGATTAATTTCGAATCAACACTTTCGACGGCCGTAAATCCAACACGTGCTACTCATCACACGTGAGAAAGATTTCAAAAACCTAGGGTTCGGTGATTCCGGGCAGCCAAAACCCCTCTGCCCTTCGCTGCCCGTTAGTTTTTCTTTTCGCATCCCTCCCGCTTCTTCTTGTCATTCGAATTCGCTTTCCAGTTATAAATATGTATTAAATTCTCTCCCTCAAGACCTTCGAAACTTTTGAAAACAAACTTCAAAAACGTTTTAGATTTTTATTCTCTCCCAATTGCTTCGCTTCTCGATTCGGGAGTGTGGGAGAGGGAGAGAGTGAAACCCTAGTTGGTTTCGGTTGGGTTTAAATTCAATTCCTGTTTCGTTTATTTATAATCTCTTTCAGGTATTAATATCCTCGATTCCGTAGTTATATTTTCGGATTTGTTGTATTAAATGATTAGATCTATGGATTTTTGTGTGGTTCGTAGTGGGTTTATTGTGTGAAATTTGGGATTTGTAATTTTTGATGAATCGGATGAAGTTTTGTGATGATTACGGTTTCATGTTTTTGGTGGATATTAAAAAGGTGGATATTACTAGTGCACGTCTGTCGATTTTTCTTTTTTGGAGGTTTTAATTTAGCCTTTTTAGGGTTTAAGCTTCTTCCTGTTTGTGTTTTTCTTCGATTTATTGGTTGTTTTTCTTTATCTGAAAATCTATTGAAGATAAAATGAGTTTATTGTTTTAGTGCCTGTAATATTTTGATTAATTAATTATAAGGTTCTGATAATGACAATTGGGGATGGAGATGAAAGTTGTTTAGAGTTTAAATGTTATCAGCAATATTCAAAGCGAAACTTAGGTTCTTATTTACGATGAAAAGAGTTTTATAATCATCATCTTAATACAATCAATTGCCATAGTGATGTGTTTCGTTGAGATGGAGTGCAAATGTTTGCTGGTCAAACAGTGCTGCTGCACGTATATGTTGAACTACCATCCACATGTACGTAGCATAATATTTGTGTAATTGTGTATGTTTAATGTTATATGTTTTTCCCTTTTCAGCCATATTCTTCACCAGTTGTTGGGTTTTGGGTTGTTGGTGCAACTTGTGTCAAACTATTGTTTTGCTATCTAACTGTTTGAAGTTTTCATTGGATTTACACTTGTACGTGGCTTATGTTGTGAATGTTATTGTCTTTAATGTTTTCAATCTTTTTGATGATATTTTAATAGGTAGTTTGGGACAATGGCAATGGAGGTCACCCAGTTCCTATTGGCTGCTCAGTCAGCGGATGCAAATATTCGGAATCAGGCAGAGGCCAATCTTAGGCAACTTCAGCAGCAAAACCTGCCTGGTTTCCTTTTATCATTGTCAATTGAGCTTGCAAACAATGAAAAACCTACTGAATCTCGTAGGTTGGCTGGTATTGTACTTAAAAACTCCTTAGATGCAAAAGATGCTACTACAAAGGGAGCTCTTGTTAAACAATGGATGGCAATTGACATCTCTTTCAAATCCCAAATCAAAGACTTGCTGCTGAGAACTCTCAGTTCACCTGTGCCAGAGGCACGGCACACTTCTGCTCAAGTAATTGCAAAAATTGCTTCAATTGAGATTCCACAGAAGCAGTGGCCTGAACTTATTCAATCATTGCTTAATAATATGACCCAGCAAGATAGTCCTGCAGTACAGAAGCAGGCAACTTTGGAAACTCTAGGATATGTCTGTGAAGAGATATCCCATGAGGATCTTATGCAAGATGAAGTCAACGCTGTTCTCACTGCTGTTGTCCAGGGCATGAATCTTACTGAACATAGTGCTGAAGTTCGCCTTGCAGCAACAAGGGCTTTATATAATGCCCTGGATTTTGCACAGACCAACTTCCAAAATGAGATGGAGCGAAACTACATCATGAAGATGGTATGTGAGACGGCTAAGTCCAAAGAGATGGAGATTAGACAGGCTGCTTTTGAATGTCTTGTGTCAATAGCATCAACATACTATGAGGTGCTTGAACCTTATATGCAGACCCTCTTTGAGCTTACATCAACTGCAGTAAAAGACGATGAAGAGGCTGTTGCTCTCCAAGCGGTTGAGTTTTGGAGCTCCATCTGTGATGAAGAGATAGAGCTTCAAGAGCTTGAAAATCCAGAGACTGGAGACTCTGGTTCTCCTAATTACCATTTCATAGAGAAGGCACGGTTATCCCTAGTTCCTATGTTGCTTGAAACTTTGCTGAAGCAAGAAGAGGATCAAGACCAGGACGATAGCATTTGGAATATATCCATGGCTGGTGGGACATGTCTTGGTCTTGTTGCTAGAACAGTTGGGGATGAGATTGTGCCTCTAGTAATGCCTTTTGTGGAGGCTAACATAGTGACGCCAGATTGGCATTGTCGTGAGGCAGCTACTTATGCATTTGGTTCAATCCTTGAAGGTCCGACCGTTGAGAAACTAGCCCCACTTGTTCAAGCAGGTTTGCATTTTTTGCTTAATGCTATGAGGGATGAAAACAACCATGTGAAGGACACAACTGCATGGACTCTTAGTCGTATTTTTGAGTTATTGCATTGTCCAGCCAGTGGGTTTTCTGCGATTACCCCCGAAAACCTACAAAGAATTTTGGTGGTATTGTTGGAGAGCATTAAGGATGCACCAAATGTGGCTGAAAAGGTTTGTGGGGCAATCTATTACCTTGCACAGGGGTATGAAGATGCTGGACCGAGCTCTTCTCTACTTTCACCTTACCTAACGAGCATCATGACTGAGCTTCTCAGAGCTGCTGATCGTACTGATTGTGGTGACTCAAAACTGAGGTCTGCTGCATACGAAACCTTGAATGAAGTTATTAGGTGTTCTAATATTACGGAAACATCTCAAATCATAGCAGAACTGCTTCCTGCCATAATGAATAGGTTAGGCCAGACTTTAGAACTTCAGATTGTGTCATCGGATGATAGAGAAAAGCAAGGAGACTTGCAAGCTTCTCTCTGTGGTGTTCTTCAAGTGATTATCCAGAAATTCAGCAGTGCCGATAGCACCAAATCTATTATAATCCAGGCTGCCGATCCAATTATGCTATTGTTCCTTCGGGTGTTTGCATGCCGTAGTTCTACAGTACACGAGGAAGCAATGCTTGCTATTGGTGCTCTGGCTTATGCCACTGGACCAGAATTTGCAAAGTATATGCCTGAGTTCTACAAGTATCTGGAGATGGGATTACAAAACTCTGAGGAATATCAGGTTTGTGCTATCACAGTTGGGGTAGTAGGTGACATTTGTCGTGCCTTGGATGACAATTCCTTACCATATTGTGATGGTATCATGACCCTTCTTCTCAATGCTCTCTCCAGTAGTCAACTACACTGGTCTGTCAAACCTCCTATATTCTCTTGCTTTGGGGACATTGCTCTTGCAATAGGAGATCAGTTTGAGAAATATGTTCCCCACGCACTTCAAATGATGCAGGATGCTGCTAAAGCTTGTGCTCAGTTGGATATGGATAATGAGGAGTTAATGGATTATGGTAACCAGCTCCGGCGTAGCATCTTTGAAGCGTATTCTGGTATTCTGCAGGGTTTCAAGAATGCAAGGCCTGAGGTGATGTTACCCTATGCGCAACATCTTTTGCAGTTTATAGAATTGGTCTTCAGAGACAGACAGAGGTATCTTGCCTTCAACATTCCATCTGCTTTCTCTGTTGCTTAATGTATTTTATTTCCTTTTCTTTCGTGGTTATTAAGATCTGTTGTTTGCTGGTTTACAGGGATGAGAGTGTGACCAAAGCAGCTGTTGCAGTGATGGGTGATCTTGCAGATGCCTTGGGCTCAAACACAAAGCTACTGTTCAAAGACTGCACATTTTGTGCAGAATTTCTGGGTGAGTGTCTTCAATCAGATGATGAACAGCTGAAGGAGACTGCTGGTTGGACCCAGGGGATGATCGGACGTGTTATGGTTTCATGAAATCAAGTCGTCCCGTCTATGAGGAAAATAATTACCTCTGGTCAAATTTTTCCCCTTGTTGATGCAGTTCTCTTTTTCTTAGTTTTCTGGTAAAAGTTAAGAATGTCAAGGGATCTTACAAGTCAATGAAGTATCAATGTCTCTTTGTATTGCAGGTGTTAGTTTTGTGTTTTTATTTCTCCACTTTCTGTGGTATAGGGGGAAATTATGCTAAAACGGGCAATTATTGAAAGGTCATTATGTGGAAAAAAGGTGGTCAGTTACTTGTTGAACCCTCTTTAGTTTAATGCATCCACTAATCGGTGGTTTATTTGAGGTCACTTTTATGCCATCTTTTACATATTCATCACCCATTGCCGCTGCATTTCTGGGAAATTTTATGAAATTCAATGCTTTGAAACATCAGGCATCCTATTTCTTAATGATTCTAAAGAACTGGAAGAGAATCCTACAGAAGATGAACAATGTGATGTCTTGAATGTATAAGTGGAAATCATTTTGAAGATTCGCTAGCTGAATTCGTATCCTTGTTGAGAATCAGCGGAGCACCAACTATTGAGAAAACGAAACGTTTCATCTTCATCTCTTAACGATGTAGTTTGAATTCAACGATGGATCTGCAACTGTCGAGAAATGAAGTGCTTGAGCCACTCCATCCCAAAATCTAATAGGAGCCTGATTTTGTTCCAGTAGCTGCGGAGAGGCCGACATACGTAGTTTCCTTGATGTAGTCTGTGAGGTTTACTCTGAAGGATATGAGGGGTTTCATTGGTTTCTCCATCTCTGCAGGACTTACTGCTACATCCAAAACTTTCTCCTCATTGTCATAATCAATCCAAGCTTGGATTGGTTCGCTGCCTTTTAAGATTGCCGCTTCTTTATGATCTGTGTTTTTAAGATAATAAGAAGGTGGTTCTGATGTATTTGAAAACATAGTATTGGTGCCAATTACCACATGGTTTCCTTGGTTTTCTTACTTGCCATTAAACCCGTTAACCATATCAAATTCAACAATGACAATATGGTTTGAGTCATTATCAATGTTGTTTTTCAAAACTCCAAGGAAATGCTCAACTTCTGCCCCGGGAGACTGCGTGGAGGCACCTAACAAGAAGAAAAAAGTCCATGGCCACCGCGGCCCGAACTGGGTGGTGCTATTTCAAAGACAAAAGTTGTGCTCAAGGAAGAAGTATTTGGAAATTGAGAAGAGCTTTTGTCAAACGTTTCTATAGGTTTGGGATAGAATGCATGACTCATAACATAGTTTGATCTGCTAGTGAGACTATGTGCACCACTGGGCTTGATAATTGTAGCCCTTTTTAGTGTTAGATCTGTTGCAACATCATTAAATCCCTGGAAGATGAAGCTAGTGTTTTGAGATTGAACAAAAGCAAGGACGAAGACGAAGGGGAAGAAGAGCATGAAAGCCCAAGAGTCATTGGAAGATGGAAGACTTGGAAATTTTCAAAGTCGTTGGTGGTGATAAGGCTGAGTTAGAACCCGATGAATACTTGACCCGAGCAATAAATTTGAGATTGGGACTGTGGGTCATGTCAAAGTGACACAGACTTCTAGGAATTAACGAGTCCATGAAAATGGGTGGCGCAAACCCCGTTGCAGACTGAGGAAGGCTCCGGAGCTTTCGGGGTGCCTACAAATTGACCAATTTTGTTCTATCATGCAGTAAGGATTAATCAGCCAAAATGACGCGTCCATGAAGGATGACTTTATAACCTGTATTCATTTTTCACAATGCAGACAATTCATTCAATTAGGACCACTTGGGCTTGTTGATCCCTCCACAGCAGAAGTTTGTTACTGAATATTATTTAATTAAAAAAATATATATTTGTTGTTTAGTTTAACACATGGATTAAAAATTACAAATTAAAATAGAAGAAGAAGAGGAAGAAAGACTTGCATTACTATCTGCCAGTTTCTATAGAACTAGAAGAGAAGCCACCAATGGAGGATGAGAGTTGCGAAGTTGGGTTAATATCTGCAGAAATTATTTCCAAGAATCTTGAGTTCATTTCAGATCTTTGAGAATGAGCAACAGAACTCCAATTATCAATTATAGGCAGCAGTTCATCCCCATTCAGATATCGTAATACTTGTCTCATCGTAGGCCTAGCTTCTGCTTTCTGATGGGAGCAAAGCAGCCCTAATCCCAGAACCAACTCCATTTCTTCGACCACATAACTTGAACTCAAGTTTGGATCAACAGCATCAAGAATTTGACCTAATTGTTCCAATTGCAGCACCCAATCGACCAAGATGAATTGATCTGAATCAATTGGTCTTCTTCCTGTTGCAATTTCAAGAAGCAATACCCCGTATGCAAACACATCTGTGCTGCATGAAGCCTTCCCTGTACGAGCTAATTCTGGTGCAATATAGCCAATGGTGCCAACGACACTTGTTGTGTGTGATAATTTGCCGTGATCGAAGAGCCTAGCAAGACCAAAGTCTCCAAGCCTTGCGTTCATTTCAGCATCTATTAACACGTTACTGGACTTCACGTCTCTATGAATGACAACTTGCTCCCATTCTTCATGCAAATATAATAGCCCGGCAGCGGTGCCTTTGATGATTTTGAATCTGTTTTCCCAGCTCAATACAAAGTTTTTTTCAGGTTCGAAGAGGAGAGAATCAAGGCTTCCATTTGGAATATAATCGTAGACTAAAAGGAGATCACGTTTTTGCTTGCACCATCCTTGAAGATTAACTAAATGCTTATGCCTTAATCGTCCCAAGCTTTCTATCTCTGCTGCAAATTCTCTCATTCCTTGAATTGAATTGCGCAATATCTTCTTAACAGCAACTTCATTTGCACTTGTCTGTAAAACACCTTTGTATACTTCACCAAAACCACCAGTTCCGATCACTTCACTCTCTTTGAAACCTTTAGTAGCTGTGTACAGATCCTTGTATTTGAATCTGTGAGGACAATCCATCTCCCAATCTTCAAGAATCTCAAATTGTGTTACTCTTCTGTACAGTCTAAGGCTGAATAAGATTCCCAACAAAATAATAATGGAAGCAGATAACGCAGCAAGAAGAATCTTGATTTGGAGACTAAGGGAATGAGATGACCTTTTTTCCACTGGTGGTAAGGGAAGTTGTGAAAGATTGAGAGAAGGCGCAGCTTTATTCATTGCAAAACTCCATCCTAATATGTAATGAGAGCTTGCTTTTTCCCCTGTAGATGATGAGAAGCCAACATACATGGCTTCCTTGAAAACAGAAGTTAGGTCAACGGTTTCAGACAACAGAGGTGTAGTTGGTTTCTCTCGCCCCATGGGGCATATTGTTACAGTCACAAGTTTCTTCACACCATCGTATTCTATCCAAGCTTGGACAGGATTTCCATCCGCAAAGAGTACGTGTTCCTTTGTAGGGTCATGGAATGCAGCCGGCTCTACGCTTACAGAACTCATGCCATTGATGTTGATTCCAACATGGTTTCCTTCAGAGTCCGAGATCTCCTTATGGCCATCAACAGTGTCAAACTCAACAGCAAAAACATGATTTGACTTGTTGCCATCATTGGTTTTGTTGAAAATCCCCAAGAAATGCCCGGGCTCAGCATCGGGAAACGTTGTTGAAGGAGCCACCGTGAAGGCAAGGCCAAAGCCTCCTCGTCCTTGAATCGGGGTAAGTATTGCAAAAACAAAAGTTGTGCTGAAAGAAGAAACATTCGGTGACCCAGAAGAATTTTCAACAAACATTTGTACGGGATCGGGATAGAAAGCATGGCCCATAACATTTTTTAAACTATTCGTGAGCCTAAGTGCACCAGAGAGTTCGTTAATTGAATTCCCCCCTCGTATGAGACTTGGGTTGTTTAAGGTTTCATTGAATCCATTGAAGATGAATTCTTCTACCTTTTGGGAAGAAAGAGATAAAAGAGGAAAGAACACGAGAAGGATTAGTGAAGCTAAAGAAATGGTTAAAGCCGCCATGGATTTTTAGAGCTGAAGATATTGTGACACTCAAGCACAACAGCATTTCATGATTATATAATTCAACAAGAGAAGATACGTAGAGGCTACAATAAAGTCCCCAACCACTACCAGTGGGGACAGGAATACTTGAAGAAGTTGTCCAAGTCAAATAATTAAAGCTCAATTAGGGTTAAATGCACGGCGTGGGATAATATATGGGTGTTTCTAAGCAACACACAAAATTTTGCGTCTAGACTTTATATGCATGTTAAAGTCGTTAGGGCAAAGCAAGTCCATGAATATGGGACTGAATACGACGTCCGTTTGCGTGTAGGGAAGGGAACTAACTTGCAATTGTTCTACGCTTCTTGACCGGCTGCTACGCGGTTTATAATTTGCATGTAAAAATAAATAAATAAATAAATAAATTTGATTACGACAGTTGTAGTTAAGTTGGTTATATTGGTACGGTTAAATTATTTAATTAATAAAAAAATTATTAATTAATAATAATAAAATAATATTTTACGTAATTTAAAAAATTTAAATAAAATGCATTGGTGCACGTATTTAATCACATAATTTATGCTTCTTTTTAAATATTGAAAGGTAATTTAAATTAGTAATTTTGAGTAATTAAAAATCCCAACATGCTAATTTATTTTAATTAATAATAATTTATTTATTATTTAATTTTATACAGGAGTGCAAAAAAATTTTAAATAAAATTATCCTACTATATTATAATAAATATTTAAAAAATTTAAAGTGAGAATATAAAAATTAAATCATAAAATTTATTTTAATTATTTTAAATTTTTATTAATAAAAATATTTTTAAATTAATTAAATAATGTCGTCCTATTATTGTTATTGCTATTAGTCGGGCTTAAAACTTTTTTGCTACCGAAAATAATATTATATATCGTAACCCTACCAATGAATAACTGCACACGTCAGAATGTTGCCTGGTGCTTTTGCTATTGCTAATATTCGACAAGATCATTGTTGGACCGAGCGACAAGATTGTTAGAGACTTGTATTCCGGAAATGGGCTGAAACCTGTGGGTCTGGTTTCTGTGAACTGTTTAAAACATGAAAATCAAGATTGGTTGACCAAAATCATCGTTTTGTTCTTCGGTAAAGCCATGAATGTATAATCTCTCCCTTGATTAATGTATGAGAAATGGAATTCT
Organism: Swietenia macrophylla; assembly: GCA_032401905.1. Taxonomy (NCBI): domain Eukaryota; kingdom Viridiplantae; phylum Streptophyta; class Magnoliopsida; order Sapindales; family Meliaceae; genus Swietenia; species Swietenia macrophylla. The sequence goes on from CP135576.1 coordinate 3,289,663, forward strand.
TGCATAGGTAATTCTACAAATGAGTTGTTTGGCAAGATGGAAAATGGGAGAAAGTAGAAAGGGTTCTTCTAGAAGGCAAATCAAAAAAATCTTTTCACGAATGTTATTGTGTATAATTCCATTATAATAATTGGTAATATTCGATCTATAACAAATCCACCAGTGAATTGTTTACAATATTCACAGTTTTCCCTCTCTCTCTCTCTCTCTCACTGCTGATAATGATCACGAATTGCACAATGGTCAGGGAAGGAATGAATTACATGCATGTCAATTAACGTTTCATCTCCATGCAGAAACTCTCACTAATGGAGTTCCATTCCATTCCAACACCATCTCATTTTCATTTTCTCCTTCACACCTCACACTGTACAGACTTTCCCCTAATTCCCTCACCATTAAATTTGCTTCCACTAAGCTTTCATTGCTGAATCTCGCCCCTTGCAATCCAAATCCTGTCCGAAATTCATCACCAACTTGTTTTATTTTCTTCCATTCTTCGAACAAAGCGAGAGTAGACAATAATGGCGCCACAAAGAGACTCTCCATCGCTATTCTTGCTTTTGCAAGTCTTGTTGGGAAATTCCTTTCCATTGATTGTAGCAATGCTTGGTAGTGATCCATTGATATATCGAAGAATGATCCGAAACTAGAGCAATTTCTTATTTTCTCCCAATTTTCTCCATCTCCATAAGTAATGATCCCTCTGTTATTACTACTTTTGTTATTGGAAGAATTGGCTAAGAAATATTCCTTAGCCACTCTTAGAAATGATATAACTTCCCTTCGACTTCTCCTTCTCCCCATATGAGGAAGTGCATGCATGCAATTAAAGGCCAACCATTCTCTTATCCCTCCTCCATTTTTCTTCATTTTCTTTAGCTCACTCACCAAATTTTGCAATTCCTTCTCCTTCATTTTCAATTTTAAGCCATGAGAATATGCACAATCATACAGCCGGTTCTTCGTCTCCTCGAATCTCCACTGTGAAGATACAAGATCATTATCCTCCTTCCACTTTATTGATGTTACTTTTAAGGTGATTTGTTGTGAAATTATACCATGTTGTAGTAGTAAATTTTGTTGTTGGGCAATTGCCATGATCATTGAAGACCACTGAAGCCCTTCTCCCATGTCAAAATCAACTACGTGCAAAACCTCAGCGTCATAAGGCATGGCCTCAAGGATTGCGGAGTTTGCTCGAAAATGAGCGAACATCCCATTTGGAAGCATTCGGTAGATTGCTTCGAAAGCTGCATCAAACACCTTGGAACACTCCCGTTTTAGGTAGTTTTCTACCTGCTGCTTGCCCAGTGGCTGAAATGAATGATACAAAAGGCGTTCACGAATCTTAGCAACCGGACTAACTTTCTCATTTATCCGTTCAGTAATCACCCCGGCGAGTTCTCTCTGTTCATTCTCCATGGCTTCAGCATAAGTTTTGGCTAGATGGTTTGCGCTAAGCTCGTTCTCGATTTCCATGTCTTCTGTAGGTAAGGTTAGGGTTGGCAGGATTGAATAGGTTACATCCAATACAGGCGTATCGCTTGAAATCATTGATGGACTAAACTGGCTGCTATTGCATATTTTATCCTCTTGATCAATAGGCTGAGGAGAAGAATCACTTTTGTCGCCACACTCAAACAAATCTCTCATCTCATCCATCTCCATGATCGAATAAGGGTTTAAATCCTTCAAATTGTCAAGGGAATAATCATCTACAGAAAGCTGAAATTGGACTCCATCGAAATGAAGAGGAAAATTCTCAACGTCAATATCGGAAATGGAAGAGAAATTTGCATGCGAAGTTTCAAGGGAGTCATCGGTTGAGGTAAAAGGAGGAGAGAACGAATCAAATTGATGCATAGTATCATCTATGCCTAGAGATGAATCTACATGGTGAAAGTAATGGCATGAAAGCTGAAAAGGATTAGATTGTATCATTTTTCAAAAGGGTTTGAAGAGGGATTGAAAATTTGTTGGGAGCTTTCGGGAATCGAGGGTTGTTATATATTAATGGAAGAACAATAGAAGCCAAGAGTATCACATAGATATTTTCAAGAGCGTAGAATTCCCGACAGACTCGTATTCTTCTTGGCACTTTCTGTGAAAATTTTCTTGAGCTTCAAGGCAAACTTCAAGCCGAGAGAGTAATTTCTTCATGCAAAGTTCAACCACGTAGAGTTGACAACGCACGTTGATTGATATTTTGGCTGTTTCGACAGACGTGACCTCTCTCACCAACTAAATTGAAATAAAAGGTGAAAAAGAGTATCATCCATATGCTTCCACATTAACGTGAAGATTAATTAAGTCTGTTTAATAATCCATGCATGTTCAATGTGAAATCACTATTTATATCATGTAATAAGCTATTACGTACCAGGATTAAGCAGTTAATCACTATCGTAAGTAAAATAATTTGGACCAGACTGTGCAAAGACAAAACTCCCAAGTTGAAAACTTAACGCAACTTAACACAGAGTTAATAATCTTTATTATCAGAACATTTGTCTTCTAATTGCAAGCATCCTGTAATATCCAGAATACGAGATATTTCTAGTCTTTCTGCAATCAAAGAAGCTGAGGTGTCTTGATAATCACATTGTAATTAGAATCTTAATTTTGTTCGACTCATTGACCAACTTAATGGTTTTTTCTTGCATGGCTGGGAAACCAAGCAGGAACAAGGATCTCTCATAAGGTTGAAAAGCCGGCACCAACGAGAAGATAGGTTTTCGAACACGACAAACATTGACTGTATTGCAGGCATCATTTGGTATAATACTGTCTGATTTACGTAGGTCAAATGGTCCCATGAAATAATTAAATGAAGAGAAAAGGTCTTCAAAATCTACGAGATATCTTGTACATAATCCTGCATACGGGGACACTTATACATTTCTGTGAAAGGTATATACAACAAAGTGTAAAACAGATGCCATACAGAAGAGACCACTCCCCTAAAATTTTACGCAAGTGGATAGGGTTGAACCCAAATTGTACATCGAGTTGAAGAAGATGAAGGTTATATGATGAAATTTGTATTTTTCTATTTCATCTTAACTCTGAAAGATCGGAAAGTGAGAAACCTAGTAAAGGATATAACTACACCTGAATGAAACATGGAACAATTTTAGCCTTAGGATCAGATTCTTACGAGGACAATCCAGCTCATGAAAACCTTAACAGTAGCCGTTTTTGCAAGGATGAATGGTCAAATCCTCACTCCATTTATGTCGTTATTTCTGCTGAGTAGTAGCCTGGTTCTGAGCTGTTTTCCATGTCATTTACATAAGCCACATCAGCAGAAACTGTCTTCTTGTACATCTTCAACACATCGATATTATACGCTGAACTACAATAGTCGTAGACATAATAAGCTCATAATTTTGTAATATAGTATTGTATTTCGAGCATTGGCTACTCTACAGTGGAACGCGTATAACGTAGAAAGTATTAAAATACAAGGCAAGTGTACATACAGTGCTTTGGATTGCATTAGATTATTTTACAGGCACGGGGGTGTGCATGAACAAAACTTGAACTAAACAGCACTCAATCTCAAAATTGGCTGCTCCAAATTACAACCAAAGCAACATTAAATTGGACACCCGGTATGCAATGCCGGAATACAATCTTCAATCTTCTAATTTGGAAACTAAGGACTCTAATTTACCAAAAAAATAAAAAAATAAAAACACAAAGAAATCAAAGAAACAAGGATGAACTTCTTATTCCGTACAAAGAAAGGAAACTGCAGAGAATGTTTTACACACGCCCACTTCTCTTCACTTATCTTTTCTTCTCCCCTTGCAACAAGAACCAAGACTGCATTATATATTCTCACCACCGGCTGTCTTACCTCTCCTTGTTCTATTTTCAGTTTTTATTAACTAACTTTCAGCTCTCCTTACATTTTATATCCGCATTTTATTTAAATATAGCTGGTCGAATAATTGAAAATCATTCTATAACAAAAATAAATAAATTTTATACTTTTATGTGAGTTTTTAAAATGTAATTATTATTTAATATAATATTATGTTAAAAATAAATAATAATGTAGAATAATTCTTAAAATTTAGTGTGATATTTTTTAAATTTTATGTTAATTATTTTATTTTTTAAAATTTATATTACCGAATGCTTCGATGCTTATGCATGTGATGGTATATTGATGACAATGACCATTGGTTGAACGAGGATTAAGGATTCCATATTTTGTGGCCTCCAAAGCAGGAAGAAATGGATTAAATCAGAACAAATGGTCAGTTTTCAATCATCTATCAATTGGAAACTCTGATGTATGTATGAGTCATATGATTAAAATATCTTTGCACTTGGTGGCATGTGTGTGTGTGTGTGTAATCTATATATATATATATATATATATATAATTAATTTATACTTGATTACCCTAATGGTTGGAAGAGTCCTTCGAGCTTCAACTTTCTTTTCCTGTCTGATTCCATAAAACATTTTATATAAATCTCATGCAAGACTCTTAATTAATTAATTGTTCCATTAACATTTTACTTTCAAAATTATTTCACCGGTTAGTGGGCAGAGGCGAAATAAAATGATTAATATTCTCTCTTAATTTTTTATTTTTAATTTAATTTAATATTAATACATAATATAATTAATAATGAATTATTTAAATTATATCTTAAAATTTTTAATTTATATCATAAAATATAAAATTAATTTATAAATTTTATTAATATACAATTTAGATCATTTAATATTAATTTTATTATGTATCAACATTTTGTTAAAAATTAAAAATAAAAATAACTAAAAGAATATTTTAATATGTAAAAATTATTTCGATTAAGAATTAATTAACCGCCGCTAATACAACATTTGCTACAGAATCTTTAATTAATTATGATACTTAATTAATAATTACCAAAACCATGCATGCAAGCATGTTCTTCCAGTATGTTCAAATGAGAGAATTTCAGCCTTATTTATATTTAATTTGGAGCATCAAGATAATTGAGTATAGTTAATTGCATGCTTGCAAATGGTTTACCCACTTCCATTTACAAGTATCTTCGTTCATACGATAAATAATATAATATTATCTTTGTGTATCATGTATTAAAAATAAATGTAATATCATGTATTAAAAATTTTGTGATAGATGATAATAAAATATTTTATTAGTAAATTTTTTATTTATATATTAATTAAAAAATATTTTTATATAAAAAAAAATAATTTTAACCTTTAATTCTATTAATTAAATAATTAAATTCACGATACAGTTAATTAGATAATTAAATTATTGATAGATAATTCAATCAATATTATTATTAATTATATCATTAATTATATCATGATCACTTTCGTCGTGGGTGAACAACATGAACAACATGAGACAAAAGCTTTGACTAAATTATTACATATTAATTTAACAAAATTTTTATATTGAAGGATTGTTTATGAATTGTAATATTTGTTTATGTTAATTTTTATAAAATTTGTTAAATTTTATTTATATTTTAAATATTATTTATTATTTATTTTAATTATTTATTTATATTTTAGATATTATTTGTTATTAGTTTTATATATTTTAATAATTATTTTGTTATAAATTTTACAAAAACTGTTATAAATTGTAAAATTAAAAAAATAAATATAAAAATATATGCATATATGTTAGGATTTCGTATTGAATATTTTAGAGAATCAAAGAAAATTACTTTGACATTGTCAATTAAGTTTTCATGAAGTTTTCATGCAACCCATATTTTTAATTGCATATGATTGTCACTTTCTGGGGAAAATAAATAAATTGATAAACACGATGCCCTTTACTTCATATGGAGGTCTGTTTCATGGATGAGGAGTCTATGTTGAGACGTGTCAATATTTTATTGCTTGTGTGTCAGGATGGACTCTGAAGAACCAAACCCTGTACAAGATTTTAATTTTTGTTATTTGTGGGAAGGTAATTGCATGGAGGTGACATGAAAAGTTCTCTAACTAGTCTCTTCGATAAAATATTACTTACATTATGATGCCTCCATCCTCAGGAACCGGCCAAGAAATAGGAAGAAGACTCGCCAGGGAACCTTGCCGGATTAAAACTCTGTGAAAGACAGGTGACAGTGATGGGTAATTTCTCAGATTTTAATATATATTTTGTTCTTTGTATAAATATTCGTTTTCGTATAGACTCGTCAGCAGAATTCAACCGAAATTCTCCTTAATTTCCTCCCCTTGCTGGCTCTGTTAACATCATCCAAATCATGATGCAACCAGAGTTTCTTCAGCCCTCTTGGCCATTTTACAATGTCATGAATTCATCTCTTGATCAAGCTTATGCGGGTGATTATGAATTTTCGCCCTCATTCACCAGTACAGAGGATTCTGCAGAATTTTATTCAATACCCAATTTTTCTTCCGGTGAATTTGTCCAGTTTCCGGCTGAGGATGAGGTACAGGCAATGATGGAGGAATTTTCCATGGAGTTGGAAAGTTTCGAGACTGTTTTCTGTGATGATGTTGAGAATTTGTGTGCAAGTTTTGATAACACTGACAGTGAGGGCAATTTTCCTTCACAACTGTCCTCCGAAGGGGAAAATGTCAGCAGTCCCAGTCTGTCGACAAAATCAAGCGAGCCTTCGACGGACACACGGACTCTGCCGGGAGAAGACATGGAACTAGATAACCAACTGGGCATTCTGCATCTTCTCAAGGCTTATGGAGAAGCCATGGAGAAGAGGCAGAGAGTGCTTGCACAGGTGATTGTCAGATGCTTAAGCGAGAAAGTTAGCCCAGCTGGCGAATCATTGGAGCGCCTCGCATTCAACTTATCCCCTGATTCTGAAAAACAAGGCCATTATTTAATACAAGAATCAAGCAAAAATTTTGAGGCGGCATTCAGGGCATTCTACCAAATTTTCCCATATGGCAGGTTTGCTCATTTCGCAGCAAACTCTGCAATCCTTGAAGCCACGCCAGAAGATGCAAAGGTCATCCACATAGTGGACTTCGACATGGGAGAAGGAATTCAATGGCCTCCAATTATTGAGGCCATAGCACGACAGAATAAAACACTGAGATTGACTTCAATAAACATGAAGGATAAGGACTTTGCTTGTGCTCCCTGGCAGTGGATTTTTAAGGAGACAAGAAAGCATCTCTACGATTATGCAAGATTTTTTGGTCTGAAATTGAAGATAGAGGAGATGGGAATTGAAGACTTGACAAGAGAGATTAAGAGAGTAAACAAAAGAGGTGGCGGCGGGGACTGGTTAGTCTTTAATTGCATGGCGGGACTTCCACACATGGGAAGAAACAGAAGCAGAAAGCACGTCAAGGAATTCCTACAAGTAGCAGAAGAAATATTATCTGGGAACAGAGGCATTATAACTTCAGGAGATGGAGATGTTTGCGAGAAACTGACATGTTCATCAGGATTCGGGTCATTTTTTTATGGGTATTTGGAGCACTACCAAGCTCTTTTAGAATCAATGAAAACCAATTTCCCAATTCATCTTTCAGAAGCAAGAATGGTTATGGAGTGTCTGTTTGTGGCACCTTATATTTCTTCTCAAGGGTGGTTTCAGAAGTGGGATGAAGTAAGGCAAGGTTATCATCTGCAGGCGGGAGTTGGGTTGAAGGAATGTAAAGTGAGCAGTGATTCTTTGATGGAAGCCAAGGAAATGGTGAAGGGGGACAGTGAATATGAAGTCACCATTGGAGGACAAAGAGAGAATGAGATGATTCTGGAGTGGAGAGGAACACCATTAGCGAGAGTCTCCGCTTGGAAAAGCTAAGAGCTAATTCTGAATGTAGATATGCATGTCTTGACACACATACTTTGAGTTATGTCGTATAGATTGATTTACGTTCTTATTGTAGGGAAAAAGACTGATTAGATTAACAAATGAATACACAAGATTCTGCATTCCGATAACCTGTGTACTTCCTCATGACCCAAGTTATATAATTTTACTGATTTTTTTGACAGATTTGTCTTCATAGAGCAGCACATATTGTCTGTGCAATTCCTGGTGACATTAACAAGTAGTAATTACATTCTTAAGTAACCGTAAGTTAAAAATTGTTACACTCGAATCTCAAACACACCCTAAAAATGGAAGAATCGGTAATTTAGCCTTACCAGAAGGAATGACATCAGTCAGCTCTCCATGAAAGAAACTCTAAATCAGCAAGCCGGGAGTATAACTAAAAGAAGTTGACTGCATGTAAATATCAGCAGCCCATTGCTCTCTTTCATGGTGGTCGGTCACATATCAGGCAGCAGAAAAAGATTCAAAACTCTACAATTTTTAGCCATGACTCGACCAAAAACAAGCAACACTAACATTATATGACAATGGAACTAGAGCAGCTAATGATCCATGGTGAGAGAATACTTAGTCACTACAAGAAGTCCCATTTGTTTGCTCATTTTAACTGTAAATCTGAGATTATTGGACCAGTTATACAACATGGCTTTCACTTCTCATCCTACTGACTAAAATCATTCACTTCACTAGGGCAAAAAAATCTAACTAAAGTAAACTGAGATTTGGGGAATATCAACGTCAATGTTATCGTCCTCGCATGAGACTACCATGTCAAAGTGTCATTGATATGAAGGAAGTTCTGCCTTGGCCACGTCCCCAACTAGATCCACCAAGTTCTTGTCCATCCTTTCTTTGTGCCTCGGAAACATGCTATTAAAAAGCATGCAACTCCCATAAGAAATACTGTAAGCATTCAAGCCCTTGTCTTGCACCCACCGAAGAAGCAGTCTAAGAGTTGGGTTGTCTTGTAATATCCACCTGTCCCACACTGTCCATCTCATATCCTGATGCTAGACTACCTTTGGTGGAACTGGCTTGGCTATGGAGAACATATGGAGGGCCAGATTGGCAAAGGTGTTTCGGTAGTTTTCCAGTTTGTGCTCTCCATCCAGAATCTTGTACAGCTCCAAGCAGACGGGACCAGTAGCCATTGCAGTTAAGGTTGCAATTGCTGGGATAATCCTCCCATCAATAAATTTGGCATTGAGCCTGTCAACTTCAGGGATGCCATAGTTCCTTGCCCTCGTGTTTGCAAGTCCAGCTATTACATCCATATGATAGTTTGTGTTATCCTCCTGCAAAGTCAAGACACATATCAGCCCACAAAAAGTAAAACTAGATGCAAAAGTAGAAAGCAGACCGGAACCAGAAAAGTTAGCAAGTACATATTGAAGTGTAAAAGGAAAGGAAACTCAATTACATCATATGAGGCCAGTGCATGTTTATTAAAATAATGATGTACCATAATGTAAAAGGCTATTCATAAGGTGGAATGGATCACAATTGAGTATAGCTAGCTTATTCAGCGGTAAAAATCCACCTGGAATAAGTAAATTTCCTTATTTTGGACATCATGGAACTTATTTGGACATCATGGAACTTATTTTTCGGGGGATGTTTATGATCAAGTCCACCAAGCACTTAGTTAGAGAGAATTTTCCTCTAGCTACTAATGGATACACCCTCCCAGGGCACTTCACAAAACCTCAAGCTCAGTTTGAGAAGATGAAAAAAATGTTGCCACCGATAAGATTAGATTCCTTGGATAACTCCGTTGAACCAACCAAACACTAGCTCTCCTTAAAAACAGAATCTTCAACAGAACTTATAGTTAACAAATCAACTCTAACATGCAACTGAAAGTCCAAAGCTAGCCGTTTGCAGACTACTCAAAGGACTAAAAACCCACTTGCAATGAACAGGGTGCAAATCTTCCTCACCAAACAGATAACCATTTTGTATACTTAAACCAAACAAGAACTTGTGCACAGTAGTCAATCAGCAGGCACGGGTTCTCCCTGATACAACATGTAAAACTAAACCCAAAGATTCAGTCAGATTGACAAGAAATCTGCAGCCAAATACATCTAGCTTGTGGAAGAGTAAGAGGAAAATGAAAATGTTGAATGATATAATCATACCTTTTCAAACTGAATCGGGCTCATCTTGAAAACGTGGTGGCAGCTGCTTCTGGCAATTTTCTAATTTGTGGATTAATTCGTTGATTACTACAGCATCATCAATTGATCCAGTGGACAGACGTGCAGCTTTCTCATCCATCTCAATCTTTACATTTTCCTTGGGCTGGAAATCAGGAACCATCACTTTGCTAACAGAATCAGCCAGCTTATTGTGAGACTTAACCCAATCAGGGATAGGAATACCAAACGTTTCAGCTCATAGTATTGATGCTGCCATCACAAAATGAAGGCGACCAAGATCATCAACTGAGAACTGCAGAGGGTGGGGGAAACGCTTTGGGGCAGAACAGAATGGTGTCCCATTACTGGTTGTAGCATTCTCAGGAAACGTATAAGTCGACTGCTTCACACGGTTAGCAAAGTAGTCTTCAAACCTGGTTTAGTTAAAAGCAAAACATAAGAAGCTGAAGTAAGAAAATATGAAGCTAAATGTAACTTAAAAACAGATGCAAGCAATAATCATGAACAGTACTTGAGATGGGCCCAGGTGATGCAGTCTTGGAATGTTTCACATCTCTCCTTATAAAAGCATTCAAGGATGCGGTCCACGTTGAAGCTGGCCTGGGCATCGCCAGCATTCTTCATTGCAGATGTGTATTCGCTGGGACTGGTTAGATAGGCATTTACTTCAGCTGGTGTCTTCTCAAGCAAACCTCAAACTCAGAGCGAGCCCAAGTCAAGCAGTGGTCAATGTTGTGTGGAAATGAACTGTGCACATGGGTGCTTGTTTTTCAGGCAGGTCTCATGATGCACCATAATTTTCTGTCAAGTGAGGAATGACCATCTGAGTGTTGCACTTGGCACCTAGTGTTCCTGACTCCAGTGGCTTCTGGAAATATAAGCTTCTCTGGTCAATGTAAAGCGTAGCATCCACATTGTCCAGAGCATTAACAACAACATTCAGATTCTCCCAAAAAGTGTCATTAAACACATTCTCAGTCTCTGTGCTTGCACGGTTCTCCAAGGCTTCAATATTGAGATGAGGATTTACCAAAGCAGCTGCAGAAGCAGCAACTTTAGATTTAGCCTGCCTAATGTTCCAATCCTGGACGAGAAACTGCCTGCTAAGTTTGCTCTTCTCAATGACATCATCATCTGCAATTGTCAACTTCCCTTGGTTACCACAAGAAACCACCATTAATGCTAGATTCTGCAAGAACTCACACCCCAGTGCACCAGACCCAACAACGAACACTTCAGCTAGCTCGATTTACCTTTGGGCTTGGATCCAAAAGCCAAAATCAGTACATCATAACGAGTATTTAAGGGCTGTAAATCACTGGGCTCCAAGGGTTCGGCAGGGAGTGACTCAACTGAATCGAAATAAAAAAACTGTCCACAATAAATTTAATACTCATCAATGGAGATGTAAACATAAGCAATCTCAATCACAACATATTGGATATAGACCAAACAGTTGTTTAATCAACTCACAAAAAGAAAACTCGTGCACCATGACAATGTCAAGCTTTATTCCATCAAGAACAAAGTCCCAACTAGGAGTAACTAGCCTGAAACAGAGGATGAAACTTCCCAGAGCATGCCTTCACAACTTCCTGTCCAGCAATACCACCAAACATGGCAGCCATGGGATTCAGCACAGCCCTTGCACCAAATGCGAAATGACAAAGAAGTTTCTGATCAATCTCTTCAAGCCTCCCATCTTCTAAGCTGTCATTGATGTTAGTAAACAGAGATACGATTTTCTGAGCATCCTCCCCTGATCCAGCAACAGGGAAGCGCCCTAGCTCTTGAATGAATGCATCTAGTGCCAGGAAGGCCAAGTGCAGGACAGGTGGACGGTCAAACTTGGAGAAGTCACTTAAAAGGAATCCCCAGGATCCTTTAATGCTTCTCATAACGGCTTAAAATTTAGTAACTTGGGCTGTTTCACCTGTGTGACAATACCACCTTTCTCATATCCAGAATAGTTCGTGCTGTCCTCCTCAATAGAGAATGAGTATAGTCTTGCATTCTTAACCTTCCTTAGGCTTCCATCATCCAATTCAGTCATTCCACGGACTTCAGAGAAAACAACCAAATCCCATCCTGAAACTCAATTCTCTCATCATCAACGCATGCTACAAGCACAGGGTTGTCATTGCTGATGGATGTAATTATACCAATATGCGGTTCCTGCCCATTGTCATCAAAAACTGTAAACTCAGGGCCAACGTCACAGAACACATAACCAAAAGGCCCCTTACTTCAGATTTGATAAAAGTGATTGGTGGCTGATGACTATGGCAATAATCATCAAAACTGAGTTGCTCTCTCTAAGCTGATATCAGTAAAAACTACAGCCTGAAGAATACAATCAAATGATAAATTCGTAACAGGGCAAATATTAAATAAAGCAAGGATGTAGAATGAAAACATTGAAAGATATGAACATTGTTCACTACACTTAGCCAGAATCAAGATAAAAAACGAAACCAAAAGAATCAAGAGCCATTCAGGATTCTAAAATTACTTAATTGCACATGGAACTTACAATTCCCAACTACTAGTCAAAGAATGAAAGGAGCTACCGATGTCACAATCCCAAAAGCTAGCAGCAACATTGCAGGTGGCGGTAATATGCAGGGCATTCACCATTTGTTACACAAACACACAAGTCACCATTTCCGTCGTATCAAAATTTTTCACACCTTGATCTTGTATCTTTCATCCTCAAAACCACCAAAGTTTGTGTCCTGGTTAAATACTTATCACATTGATTAGGTTATGAGACTACAAAGTACTAAAAAACATACTAATGCAATAGCTTTCCAAATCATAGCTAAACTTTGAATCATTTAAAAGATGACAGGTACATGATAACCTACACATAACTAAGTACTTTCGCACAAGAGATTAAATGACCTTCAACAAACAAAAATGGTAACTTAAATCGTGGCAAATATCATTTAACACAAGGAAAAGATGTGTTAGTTGCTGGAAAACATACAAAAGCATTACCTGAAAATTAGAGAGATGTTCCTTAGTCATGCAGTTGTCAAAGTAGAAATGACAACAGAGTTATTTAGCTCCTGCAGCTGCTGGACAGAAGCAAGGGCTCGATTCTTCCCAACATCATCTTCAGAGAAAAGGAAATTGCTAGACAAATCCCAGACTTCCATGACTCCCTCATCATGCAAGGTCACAGACTTGACACCTGCAAGGATAAGATTCTTTGCTGCAACAAACATAAATCCAGTATATCATAAAAACTACAGACTCATCAATTAATAACAAATAATACATTGCAATTATGTTGTCAAAATGCATGCCAAACTACAACATTTTATAGTTCACATACCAATCTCGACTCCAAGACCTTGCATTCCTGATATTAGAATATTGGATGCAAATAGCCTCCTTATGGTCTCACGACCGTATACTGCCAGCTGGCGACTGTGGAGATCCTCATCTATATCAGGCGGATTTCCGTTACCTAGACCCATGATCAACGAATCAGAACCGTTGCTACCGTGATTGTTACTATCACTAACCGATGACTTGTCAGTGCTCTTAGCGTTAGCGTTCCCCGTGTTGGTGATTGTAGTACCGGTGGTCCTCGAAGCGATTGGGGAAAAACCGATAATCTTATGTTTCTTGATTAGAGCTTCCGGTGAAAGGATTAGTCCTCCTTCTACTACAAAAACCTCTCCTCCACCTGCTCTCTCGCGAGGAAGCAGATAGGGCTCTGAACTGTTCACATACATCTCCATTTCATCAATAGACCTTAATATTAATCAAATCATTTCAGTTTCATACAATTATGAAATATCTATAGCCGATAAGATATTTCTCAACAAATACTAACTAAAAAAGTTACTTAATATCTTTATTTATTCAGTTTTCTCGGCATCCCAACAGAAAAACCAAGTTACGGGCTTATATCGATCATTTCAAGCATTCAAAGCAACGAAGAAATGAAACCAAAGATAAGAACATTATACAGCGAGAAGAAGAATATATACCAAGTGAAACTGAGAAGCAACTAGAGAGAGAGAGAGAGAGAGAGAGAGAGAGAGAGAGGACTGCGTTGCGTTTTGGCTAGGGTTCTCAGGGGAGATGCGCAGGTGAAGAGCTCGGTGAAAGCATTTCATCACTTTTTTTCGTACGGAGAGAGCGAATGTTTGAGACGGTTAGTTAGGATGAAGAAAGGCGAAGAAGATGGGATAGTAAATGATCTCCTCAGTGCGTGTTTGGTTGGCTACATTGAATACCTTGCTCCGGGGCTGGAATAATATTGTACTGCAAGTGTTGAGGCCAAAAATGTAAATACGTCGACAGCAGGATTCGAACCTGCGCAGGCAATGCCCAACAGATTTCGAGTCTGTCTCCTTAACCACTCGGACATATCGACATCTGAAAAAGAAATTTTCTGGGATTAAAATCACTGTTATAGCAAAAACGGATCGTTTAATGCCATTCGTGCTTCGAAATCTATCGAAACTTCGACCTCTTCCCACCCGCCTGTTCTCGTCCCTAAAGTTTACCTCTCATCAGAACGCCAAAATCAAGCTTACGCCTTTACGTCTACACTTTATTCTGTGCATTAAATTAACAGAACCCAAAACCCAATTGCATTTGTTAGTCTTTTTCTTGTTCAATTTCGACCAAGAGAGAAATACCCAAAAGCGTAGAGAGTCAGAGTGAACGATAAATGGGGGAAATCTCTAGGAAGATCGATGTGGATAAGCTTATTTCATACAGCGACGATCTCGTGGGAGTGTTGAAGGACAAAAGAGACATTAACAATTTGACTCAGTGCTTGGATCACTCCAAGTCCCTCCAGTCAACTTGTGACGCCGATTTCAACGAGGTTCAGATCGCCATTCAAGGTTGTTACTTATTTTTTATTTATCTGTTTGTTTTACGAGAAAATTGTTGGTGTTTTTGAGCTAGACGTCGTTTTTTTTAATAATTTATACGGGATAAAGTATAAGTATTACCCTAGGCGGTGTATTTTTGGTGTAGCATTTTGAGAAAGTTAGCTCGAGCAATTAGTATGAAACTTAGAAATTAGGCTGTTTCTCGGAACTTGTCAGAGTGGGTTTTCCTGATTGTTAAAAGAAGTTAAATGGTTTATGTCGTTCTTGAGTTGTTCAGTTTTGAGAATTGGAATTACGGAACTGGAATAATGGGGAGTTACTCGCTAATTGACTAAGATTTTCCCTGTTGTCTGAAATGGGCAGCGTGATTGGTTGCCTCTCAGAACGTGTTGTTCTGAATTGGTATGGTTCATGGATTGTCCATTGAGATGTTGTGATGTTTTCCTTATATAGCTTGTGGTTCGTAGTAAACTCTTTCTCAGTTATGAGAATTGTTAAATAATTATTGACTATTCAGAACTTTATCTCTGAAAAATCGTGGAGCATGTACTCTTCAGCTAAGTTAACCTTACAAATTCGTGGCCCTCACAAATTAATTACAACCCTAAAATGTAATTATGATTTTAAGATGATCCATGTACCCGGGATAATATGTCACGCTGTCACTGATTCTAAAAACCCATTTCGTAGTTTTTTTTTTTTTTCTTTGTGGTGAATATAGACATTTGTTGGTGTTATTACCATGCAGTTGACTTGTTCTATACATGAAGCAGATTATCAGAAAAAGATAGATGCTTGCAAGCAGAAAACAGAGCAAGCAAAATCTGAAGTCGTTGCTGAAGCTGAATCTGATCATCTCCGGATTGAATTGGAAGAGGAACTCCAAAAGGAACGTGCACTTCAGGAGGAGCTTAGATAAGTATATAGTTCGTATTAGTTTAATGCTTTATAAGCTTTTTTTGTTGTATGTCAATGGTACTGATTAGTTACCTATCCCTTCTTTATATCAACACAGTTCTCACCAATGAGATCAATAATCTTGAACATGAAAGAATTGCAATTGAAGAACAAAAGCGAACATTGAAGAAATTCGAGCAAGACGAGATGAGGGCACAGTAAGTGATGTACATAATCATGATGCTTGCATTTAGAATTATTTTTCCTTTTCTTGGGCACTCTTCTTTGTAAGGTGTTCTTCCTTATGACTTTGTACTTGCGTTAGTGAATGAATTGGTTGTAGATTGTGTTTGAGGATTTTATTTTATTTTATTTTAAAAAACGTGCTATATATATATATATATTGATGGTTCATACTTGATCAGATTTTTAAATCTGCTCCTCTGGGAAAATCAGGAATTTTCATCTGTTAATGGGATGTAACTCGTGAGGCAACAAATTGGAGTCTATCAGCTTTAGAATATAATTTAGCTTAGTTTTATGAAATTTCCTTTCGGGTGTATAGCAATTGTTCACTGAGCTACTTAAAGATGTGGTGTAAGCATGTACAAATGCAACTTGAACATGGGAAATGGAGTCAATATTTCATGGAATTTAGCCTTTCATAGCAGCCATGAAAGTAGACTCTGTTTAATCATCTTTGTTGTGTTGATCTCTGTCCTTTTATGAAACCATTGAAAGTAATTGTCTTTTTTTTCTTGATGCCGCAGGATGAAACTTTCAATGTATGCATCAGTCACGAATATTATCCCCAACTTGGATGACCAATCCAAAATCTCAGGCTGTATCCTGCTTTTTTTTCTTTTTAATTTTCTTAATTATATAAATGGTATTTTAGTCTTCCATTTGTTCGGCTATGTTCACCAGGCTGCTTAATGCTACGGCATGCAATTTAACCTTGACTCATAGAACTCACAGATATAGTGGACAGAGATAAAAAGGTGGTTGCCAAGTTCCAATATGACCCAGAAAAGATGCCGGCTTCTGATATATGTCATAACATCTGGAAGGCAATAAATTTGTGATGGATACCGGGCTCTTCCCTTAGGATGACACATAATTTATTTTGTGATTAATTTTTCTTGTGAGTCCATTTGTTTCTTTTTGTGGTGTTCCTGGATTGCCATGTTTGCCTCTTAAAAGCTGTAATTTTTGTATTTGATGTATGGTAACCTTTTCATTGTAGAGCTTAAGCCTCCATTGCCGACACGAGAGTGTTGGATTTGTGCCTGCTGATCTCTGTTCACTTAATATACCATCAAAACCGAAGTTCATAAGGATTAAGAATGTGTTACCAAAAACCAACTACTTTAAATTCATGCCTTCTACATAACCATTATTACATCATGATATTCCCCACAAGTTTACGATCATATTAATCCATTCAAATCACTATCAGCTAGTTCATTTATTGTACATTGTTAGAGGACTAGTTATGAGGAACCAAACAAAAACTAATGCACAAGTGTATAAATCATGCCGGTGGTTCCAGCTTCATCCACTGTGACTCTGCAGTCTCTCCTGATTTCGGGATTTTCTTTGCTGCTGCAAGCAATGGAGATTCTCTTGCTTCACCTACGTAGCTGACTGGAAGAATTGATGTTTCCTCTGCAGTTGATCCTTGCCAGGGTGATCTGCAGGCGTTAGGTGGATTTTTGCCTTTGTATGCTTTGCAGACGTGGGCAATGAAGTTTTGGAAATCCTGCACCAAGAAAAGGAAATTATTGTAAGTGACAGAGAAAGAGAGAGACTAGGGGGAGTATAGGGATTTACTTCTGCAAGTGCTTGATCGTTCACTGTGACCCAGGGAACAAATCTATGCGGTGGCTTCAGGCCATCTGTTTCATTAGCATACTTCAGTATAAGCTGCATGTCAATTTGCATAATCAGTGTCAAGAGTTTATATTACAAGGGAAAAAACAGCAACAGATTCTGTGTCGACCAACAGCCCAACAATTTTGTTCTCTTTCGCTGCAAACAAGCAGAAAAAAAACTAACCTTTCTTCCTTCACCCCCTTCGTAGCAACTGCCAATGGGTTCCTGACTGAATCCCAATTCATCACAGCATTTTCTCCATGCTGCTTCTGCTTGTTGACTCTGTGAGGCTTCACCTTCAATGCACCGGATAAGTTTGAAATGTTGTTTCTGCGTTATCATCATCAAACTAGTGATTAAAGACCAGGTGAAATAGGTATATTGTTAACTCAAGGTTTCGCGAAAAGGCGAAGGAAAAAGAAATATACTCGGGTTTTTATAAAGGAAAATCAAGCTCTTACCACATCGGGCCAGGCTTTGATGGCACAGGCGTGTATAGTATTCAGGTAGCATTCGTTTTCACCGTGCTGCAAGACAATAAAAAAGAGTGAACAAGCTATAATTTGTGGCAAATCTTGAAAATAATGAAAACAGAAGGTTTACCTGGCAACTGACTGTCTTATCAGGTCCCGTGATATGAGCATTGCCATAAGGGACTAACCTGAGGTTGACAATGGTGATGAGATCAGTATTGAAAACTTTCACTAGTTGATTTTCTATGAAATCGGCACAAAATGGACATAGGCTTTCATAGTATAAAGAAAGTTTAACTGTCTGAGATCTGACAAGAGATTGGTCTTTCTCAGCAGCATTATCATCAACGAAAGAAAGAGATGGAGAGATGGAGATGAACAGCAGAATGCTGAGAACAAATGAGGAGAGTAAATGACAAGAAGCCATGTGTGGAGCTTTGAGCAATGATTTTCTTTTGTGGGGCGTAGTGTATTTATAGCTCTTGCAACGACTCTCTTGTCATCTTCGATGTTACCAATAAATATAATGTCCTTGTGTTAATGCTCTGCTACCTCCATGACGTAATGGTTGAAACAAGTGGCCCAAAATCCCTCACTCTTGCTCCCTAAAAATTTTGTCATCCTTACTCTCTCAGCTGCCGTTAAGTTTTATGCAGGGATTCCAAGGTCTCAACAGCCAAACCCAACTACATTTCTATTAACCCAGCCAACACCCATTACCAAACAAGCCATTTCTACTCATCAGTTTCTGTAGAGAATGGAGGCTGCAGAATTAAGGAAACTATGTATGTCAGTCCCTTTCATTGTTACCAGAATTCACGTGACACTTCCAACAACTGTCTACTCTACAGTAACACCGTTAATGACTATCCCTACCTCTTTGGCTCATTATCAAGCCAGGTCCCAAGTGATTTCAATTCCTACTTGAAGGATCTTCGTACTCAGATAGACTTGGTTTTACTTGTGGCTGTAAACAGGGATAAATGTCTGAATCTGTCATTGCCAAACTAAATGAATCCACTTCAGATAAGAGCTCTTTATGTAGACTAGCATCCAATAGATTAGAAGTAATGACTAGGAGATTAATGTGAAGATTTTCAATCTTATGTATGAATATTTGTACATTTGTTAAAAATAAATCAGAAGCTCTACTCAAAAGCACTAGGAATAATGCATTTAATTAATTAGTTAAGAGGATACAAGCTGGGTTTTACAGTAAATGACGATTTGAAAATGCTTTCCAGTTGTGCGAGTCCATTCTCACCTTCATTATTACGTGCATTTCTGTTATCAGGTTGCTGAGTTGTCGATTACCATATTTGACAATTGATATGCAGAAACTGAAAAACTTTCACATGAACTCTGTGTCCCCAAAATTATGGTTCGAGTCATACTTGTATTGGTGAAATTACCAAATAAGTTTCCTCATTGAAGAAGCTGATATCTTCAGATTATTGTTCTGCAGAGGAACCTGTAGTGCATATTATCTCTTGTAATTGATTTTGACCATATCCTAATGCTGCAATTCTCAGAATTTTTGTCCAGCATGAGGTATATCTGTTTGCATTCAGAAGCTTTTACACTGCTTTGTAACTTTGCAAGTTCTGTATAACTTACGTGAAAAATGGACCACCCGTATGATGCGTATGATGAATATTTCAACACAGGGAGCCAAAGATCTGAAGCTTTGAAGCAAATTGAAGTATGAAGCAGAAAAAAAGTCCATAACTTGCAACCAGAGTATTCCCAAACCTAGCCTACATGCTAAATTGGTCTACAATGTCAAAGTCTAGTATTTCTCATCAAACTCAATACCAACTACAACAACAGAATGTCAGTATCCCATTTCCTGAAAATGGTAAACCTGAATCACTCCTTGAAATCACGTCGAAAATTTTCACTTAAGATAGATCATAACGTTAGAATGTAGCGGAGAATAGCTGCATGAAAGCAATAAGGAAATAATAGCTCGTTGAACCACCTCTGCAAAATTTTAACCAAGCTTAAAGACCTTACTAAAATACCTGTGTGACAGAGGGAATACCTCACTTGAGAAGATTAACCCATGAACAGTAGCAGCATCTGTACACAGAACAGCATGGCATTGAATTACATTCCACCTATACTAGGCCAATCAGGAACAATTAGGTCTCAAAATGTGGCAGAAAACTTGGGTCATGGAGCCATTCTAGCATCATTGATGCTCTATGAAGTATGCTATTCTACCCAGACCAGTCCAACGCCCCAAAGCAAAACAAGCCAACCTGAACACCATAATCAGCAGTCATTTATTCTATCAAGAACAATTGATTAGCCATACAATACCATCTAAGTAGATACTAAAATCTATCTTATTCACCTAATGAACCTATCAAGTAATCTTGGAACTTTGAAAATTTTTTTATCTGGGTCTAATTATGTCTAATTTTTAAACACCTGCATAACAAACTGAACTAATGGACTCAGCACTCTCTGCAGTCCTGTTCCTTATATGAAACGACCTGCAAGCCTCTGGTACTTGAGTGCCTTTGTAAGCTTTGCAGACATAGCTTATGAAATTCATGAAGTCCTGTATCCACAAAAGCATATTAATTTGAGACCCGAAACTGAGGGGGATATCATCCTGCCAAAAAATTATGAACTTACATCTTGAAGTGGTTGATTATTCACAATTACCCACGGCACAAATCTATGTGGTGGTTGTAGCTGAGCAGTTTCAGTTGCATATTTTTGTTCCAGCTGCATTTCTATGCAATCAATATCGAAACTGACTAATACATAAAATCCATATACTGAAAGATATAAAGAAATCAAAGTAACAGATCAAAATTATCAAAAGTAAAACTAACCAGCTTCCCCTGTTCACTTCTATAGCAATCAATAGGTGCCTTATTATCCAACCTCGTAAATTCAAAGCAATTAATCCACTCAGCTTGTCTTCTCTCCAAGGTGAGACGCTCCACACAGTGGATAAAACTGAAATGCTGGACCTGCATGGGATTTTAGTGTAATAATATCAAGTGGTTACAAACAGTAAATATTTGCCATGTGGCTTTTTCTTTGGTAGTGCAAAGAAACTGATTACAAGGTTTAGTTAATAGGTAGTTGAATCCAATACCAGATTTATGTCAAATAAACTTTTCTTTGGTAGTTAACAAGCCAAAAATGAAAGAGGCTTACCACATCAGGATAAATGGATATGGTGCAGGCTTCAATAGTATCAAGTAAGCATTCATCAGGTCCATGCTGCAAATTCCCACAAGTATAGCAGATTCAAAATACTGAACAAGTCTTGAAGGAAAGTGCTTTTTTCTGATTAGAAAAGCGTAAAGATAGTGAAGATTTAGAAATGTAACCTGGCAAACACTTGTCCCATCAGGTTTTATCATAGAGTTGCCCCAAGGGATCATACGAAGATTAACAATGGAGTTGAGTCCTTTCTGAAACAGCTTCACCAGATGGTTTACAATGAAGTTTGCACAATATGGGCACAGAGTTTCATAGTAAACAGAAACTGTAACGTTTTCACTACTAACAGATGGAGAGATGCACGGGAGAAAGAGAGAAGCTAGAAAGAAGAACGTGAACAGCCTTTTAGACGCCATTTGTGAGTTCAAAGTACAAATGAAAGTGAAAGTTATAGTAAGTTGCAATGTATGCATATAATTTTTCAGCAATGGCTGACCGGCTTTTTATAATGCTCATCATATTTGATTTGCACTTACCAAAAAGCACTTAAAGTGAACTCAAAGCTTTTCACTTTTGCTTTTTCAGCTACTTTTTCTCTTTACCAGCAATTACTGTATGCGCATGAAATTAGTAAATGCCGTTAGCCATAATCTTTCCCAATAAAGAACACATGCTATCAAAATAGAAATTTAAAAGCATCAAGCACCTATTAATTGGTATCAAGCAAGCATCATGAGTATGAGAATCGTTGATCAATTGTGAGAAAGCTGTTATTGATAATAGACAGAGATTTGCACAGGCACACAACGCATGGACGATATATGAATCTTTAAGCTCTCTTCACTTCCAAATCAACCCCACAAAGAAAGGAAGCGTTTGATCAACAAAGAAATTTTAAAAGCATCAATCTTTCATCACGGGGAGAAGAGAAATGGGATGTAGGACCAACACCAGCAAAAGAATATCAATAATGGACATATTTTAGGCTGGCGTATGAAAAGGCTGGCTAAAGAATAGTTTGTGGAGGCCTACAGGAAATGACTAATTACACTTCATCTCTAAAATAAAAGCACTTTTCAATGGGTTCACCTCACATACAAGATTATTTACAAAAGCACTTTTGACAAAACCTTTTGATTCTTATTTCCAAAAAGAAAGTTTCAATCTTCCACTTAAAGTTCAAATTTATGGTTTCCCCCTACAATCCATATAGGACTAGGAGCCCTTTTGATAAGGTGAGCCCATATTGATTATTCCCAATAGTCAGTGGCCCAATAATAGTCGCCAGCATCTCATCTCCCCTTACGTTTCACTACACTATCTTCGGCTTCGTATTTTCTCAGTTCCTCCACGTGCAACATTTTTCCTTCGCTTGGAACCCAGAACCCTAAACCCCAGTGGCTTCTATCAACTTTAATCCCTTCGAAAACTGGTTGAGAAAACCTACAAACCCACTCCCGCCCATTAATCTTCACTCACTAACTGACTCATTTTCATTCTTCCCAAACAAAGAGCCAAGCATTGTAAATTTTGCTTCAATTTCATCGACTCTATTTAAAGGAAAACCCAAAAAGGGCGAGCAGGAGCAGGAGCCGGAGAAACCTGGATATTAAAGGAAATGCTGGAGCTGTACTTCCGGGAATGTGAATACCTACCCAATTATCTCCACGCTCCAGAAGTTGAAAAAAATCCTGAACGTAGACCGCTTTTTTGAGAAAAAAGAGAACCCAACTGAATAAGAAATCAAAGAAAATGAAAAATGGTGGAATTCGTTTCGGGATAGTCCGTTGGTTCAGTTCATGGCTCGAGCAGAGGAGATAGCGGACTATTTAAATGAAATAGAGCTGAAAAAGAATGATACCCCGTTCAGAGGGGAGGACAAGAAGCTGTGGCAGGCTTTGCCTCGCGTGATCGGATTGGATGGCAGGCCGATGCCGAGAAAGGCGATAAAGACGAAAGAAGAGAGTGATAATAAGTTTTGGGATTTTATGAAGCAGTTTCAGTTCGGACTTGAGGGGTTCAGACAACGGCCGTACCCCCCTGGCCGGACCATTGATGTTGCCCAGGCTATTGGGTACGAGCGGCTCGAGAAGCGGTACTATGATTGTAAGTTCATAATAATTATCGTTGTGTATCTAACCCAACTACAACCTCAAACTTGTTGCTAGAAAAGATACAAAACAATCACTGCAGCATGACTAAAAACATCTGCAGACTGCAATCAGCATTACATGCCAAGTTTCAAGATTAAACACAGTGGCTGTGGGCCTGCCATCAATTTATTTTTCTGTGATTTTTTTGGTAATGTTGTTATTTTGCTTATATAGTTATAATGAGGAGAGGTGGCTGGTACTATAAGGATGGGTTGGGTCGTACGCGGGGGCCATTGGAGCTGATAACGCTTAAAACAGCCTGGGGTGCTGGGATCATTGACAAGGACACTTTCATGTGGGGTGAGGCCATGGATGAATGGGCGCCCATTCACATGGTTTATGGCTTGGAAAAGACAATTGCTACCTGGGAAAGTTTGTTGGATTTTCTTCTCATCATTATTTAGTTGTTTACTGTAAGCTGTATAGGAGTAGGAGCTGTGTCAGAATGCATTTTGGATCTAATTTTCTAATTATAGCAATGAGTTGCCTATATACAATGTTTAATTGTCTACTATTATAATGCTGAAAGGTTGCTTGTACGTGGGAAATGTACCCAACTTGAAAGAATTCTTAATCCAATGAATTTTCTTACCTAATTCCAATCTTTTAGAATCATAGATGGAAAATATACTTTTGACGGAAGAAGTTTTACTAAATGAAATATTTGTTCTATAATGCAATCACATTTTGTTTAGAGTGATTTTGAAAGTTGAAAGTACACTATTCAAGAGAAGATGCATAAAATTTTAATCAGTTCCCTTAGCCTTTGAAAATGAGAACACATATATACCAAAAGTTATTCTAGTCACCTTTCATTTCTTTTTCCCTTTCACCTCAATGGCATTCTTAAACACGTGCAGTTTCTTTTTTGTTAATAAATACTTGTACCACCTATAATCATGCTGCAATGGCAGTAACCTGTGCCTTGTTCCTTCCTTGTGTATCTTTTTAACAGTTTGTTGGATATGGAAGCTTTTGTTTCTTTTTAGTTATTCTTATATTTTGGCTGGGTGTTTTCAGTTAGGCTTGGTGCTGCAGCAACAGCATTCCTTCACCAACTTCTGAAAGGAATGGCTCCTTGGGTTCCTCTTAAGGAAAGTGAAAAGAAAACCTATAAACAGCTCCAGCAAGAAGCTATAGAAAGCAGGAGATGTGATTTGGCAGTGCTGAAAGCTAATGGTGGTGTTTGGCCTGGGGTTAGAATTCTGAGTCATGCTCTATTTCTTTGGGCTAGTGGGTCCGAACTAACAACAATGTTGGAAGCTGACCACATGCCAAACAAATTTATTCCAAAAGATCTCAGGTATCATGAACACTTCAACTTTGCTGTTATGAAATTCTTGTGACATGATGTTAATTCCTCTTATTTTCTGAAGTTAACACGGTGCTGATACCTAATCTTCTCACAAGTATGTCTGTCTAAAAACATTAATACAAAGATATTTTGGTGCTTGTGTGAGACAGATTGCAATTGTCAAAAATTATCCCTGGGTTAAGACTCTGGGAGGTTCTAAGTATTGAGCAAGCTATTGATCAGATCACATATGATGGAGAGTGGTATCGTGAACCTCTAGGTTCCTTCACGACCCGCTCTCCTTACATCAGGCATTGGAATAAGGATGTTTTGGCGTTGTCTTGCTTCTTCCATTAAGCTTTTGTGTGCTTGAACTTGTTAGTATTTAAACTTTCAATTACCAGGGGGCAGAATCTTGAAATAGAGTAGGTTGAGCGAACCTAATTGGTCATGTTCTCGTGTTCGATGAACCAAAACATGTTCTCATTTTCTTTTCTTCCACTTTGTTAGAATCTTTTCCTTTGGTTTGCTTTTGTGCATGAAGATCTATATGTTATAAATTGTGGCTGAAAAATAGAGGGAAAGGAAAAGAAAAATGGCAAGTTATTAAAAAAATTATGTGGAGATCTGTGGTATGCAATATCTGCGCATTAGTTCCTAAACCTCTTAGGACTGCAGTGTAGATCACCTCAAGGTGGTGTGCATTGTAATTGTGAATCGGGTTGATGCATGTGCCATGTGTAGGATGGAAGATGTTGTGCGTGAAAAGTGTTGAACCACAGGAGAGAAAAAGAAGCCGGTAATATCGGAGGTGAAGAGGAGCTAAGTGGGTTCTTAAACCATTTGATGAAGAGGGGAAAATCGAAGAAAATGATAACAAGCAAAGAAAAACAGAAGCTGGGGAAAAAAGAGGTGGGCTTTTAGATCATATCATACATAACTTAGCTCTCCACTGAGTCCCAAAGCAGCAGGAGAGGTTAGTCAGAAGAAGGTTGAAGTTCTTGAGAATAGCAATGGTGGAGGAAGGACTGAAATTGATGGCTCTGGATCAGAGGAAGAAGTTGGTGTTAATGGTGGAGGGCTCATCAAAAATGTCATATCCAATTTCTTTCACCCAAGTGATCAAGTAGCAGACAACAACGAGAAGATTGATGAAGTAAAGATTGAAGAAAATGAAGAGGAGAAAGCAGAAGGGGGAGGAGGAATTGTTTCTCACTTGCCCGCATCTCTTCGAGGTATTAAATGGTTTAGATTCCCTTTTTCTTTGTCATTATGCTGCAGAATCCATCGAGTTGTGTGTAGGATCAGACGATGCAGCTCCAACAACACATGAGGCCTCCATTGTTCTTCATTCTTAAGTCCATGATTAGGAAAGACTGATTTCCTTAATCGACTTGGTATGGCTTCTAAGAATTTTGTCGCTTGTGCATAGTAACGGATCAACTAACAAAACTATATTGGGCCGACTAACAGTTTACAACGTTGAACCAGATAAGCCCATATAACAATGCTACCCCATTTCATGTTCAGGAAAAGAGCAAAAACCCTAAAGTACCCTCAGTTGTTATAAATACAGAAAGTAGGGTTTAGTAGCCTTCTTACTCTTCGTCGAGGGCTAAAGAGCTTAAGCAGCCGCAGCAGCGAGGCGCAGCATCAACTCGCGAAGATGGTTAGACTTCCCTTTGTTTTTTACCATCTCGAGTTTTCCTTACGTGTTCTTGATTTTGTTTCGAAAACGTTTGATAGCTAACAATGAGCTGATGTATGCGTTCGTTTTAGATTTGAGTTTGATCTGTGATGACCGCTATGTTTTAGGTTTTATTGTTTTCTGTATGATACGCCTATATGGCTGTTTTGATTTTGCGTTAGCGTAACATCTTCGGAAAGTTTTATGGGGCAACCTTGAAACTGTGTCGTCTGAAACGAGACTATGAGAGTCAGCAATGTTTTAGGTTGCTAGCTAATTGGTCTTGCGTTGACTTGTTATTTATTTTTGATTTTTTTCGGAGCAGTAAATCAATCTCTTGTAGCCTGGCAATTATGGTATGTCTTTTTTGAAGCTTATGGTAAAGAGAAAATATGCGAAACTAGTTCTGATATATGTGAACTTGTTTCCTGTCTCGCTGTCTCTTCATGGTAAAGCTAGGTAAAATATTTTGAAGTGCTTGGATGTAGCGTATGCATTGCATAGTTTTGCTTGGAAACAATAATATTTTAATTACCCGGTCTTGTTTCTATAATTGTTTGTTATTCTTCCATTCTAATGGGACTGACTCAGTATAATTAAGAAGTATGGATGTTTAGTATGCAGATGTTACTTTGCATCTGGGTTTAGGAAGTAATTTCTTGGACTGAATGTGCAATGTATTTGTTTGTAGTACTGCACACTCTATATTTTTGCTTGTGGGACTGTCTGAATTTGTTCAAACTTGCATTAGCATTTCATAGGGTGCTTCCCTTCCCTATCTCTATTGTCATTATATGTCCCAACCAACTCATTATTTGTTCAACAACAAATTTTCTCATTATTATTTGCAACTATGAGTTTTCTTTGATTTTGTTTGTGTACAAGTGTTGTTATTATTTATTCATTAAACCATTGGAGAACTTTTTATTAGTGCATACAATATGACTCTCTCTCACCGTGTATATTTTTTGTGCATTGCAGGCTAGAGGATTGAAAAAACATTTGAAGAGGCTCAATGCTCCCAAGCACTGGATGCTTGACAAACTTGGTGGTGCATTTGTATGTTTTCCATCTTAAACTATTTGCTTCTCTCTCTCTCTCTCTCTCTCTCTCTGGTTCTTGCTACTCATCAGCTGCATTTGTTGATTCTTCCTAATTGTTTGCTCTAAAGGCACCCAAGCCATCATCTGGACCACACAAGTCCAGGGAATGCTTGCCATTGATCCTTATACTGCGAAACAGGTTGAAATATGCTCTCACATACCGTGAAGTTATAGCTATCCTGATGCAACGACATGTTCTTGTTGATGGGAAGGTTAGGACAGATAAGACCTACCCTGCTGGTTTCATGGGTATATACACTTTTATATTTGTAATTAAACTTATTTTTTTAGTTGAAAATGATGTTCTGTAATCATGATTTTAGAGCTACTACACTATGACATTAGTAGTATATTTTCAATTTTCTGCATGCCCTTGTCTTGATGGGATTACTGTTTTAGGTACCAGGAAGCTAATCTTTTTGTTTACCTATTTGTTTACAGATGTGGTGTCAATTCCAAAGACCAATGAGAACTTCCGACTACTTTATGACACCAAGGGTCGCTTCCGTCTCCATTCCATCAGGGATGAGGAGGCAAAGGTAGGATTATCACTTCTATTTATTGTTTCTGCACGCTTAAAATTGTTGCAGTGATTTGTTTTAGATTTGCTTTCCTGAATTAAGCATAATGACTGCCAATTAACATACCAAACTATGCTATGCAAGTGGTTGGTCTCTCCAATTCTCTCATAGATGTGTTTATTTATGTATTTTCTTTGTATTTGCATATTAATCGCTGTATGGTGATTATCACATGTTTACTTCTCAAGACTTTAAATTCATGCAACTTTTTTGTAATGCAGTTCAAACTTTGCAAAGTTAGATCCATACAATTTGGCCAGAAAGGCATCCCATACATCAACACCTATGATGGGCGTACCATCCGCTATCCTGACCCACTCATCAAAGCTAATGATACCATCAAACTTGACTTAGAGAGCAATAAGATCACCGACTTTATCAAGTTTGATGTTGGTAATGTTGTCATGGTCACTGGGGGTAGGAACAGAGGCCGTGTAGGAATTATCAAGAACAGAGAGAAGCATAAGGGAAGCTTTGAGACCATTCACATTCAAGATGCCCTTGGTCACGAGTTTGCAACTCGTCTTGGGAATGTGTTCACCATTGGAAAGGGTTCAAAACCATGGGTATCACTTCCTAAGGGCAAGGGAATTAAGTTGTCCATCATTGAAGAGGCTAGGAAAAGGCAGGCTGCTCAAGCTGCTGCTTAAGTCTTCATAACGAGTTTTGATAAAATTTGCTGCTTTAGTATTTTCTATTTGATGAGTGCTGATTGTGATGTTCTTTTGAGCTCAAGTAGGACTGATGCAAAAATGAATCTTTATTTTTATTAATCAGCTCAATTTTGAACCTGTTTTTGCTCATTCGATTTTAGTTTGGTGGATATTATTTTCCAACTACTTAAGCTTTCATTAAGGTCTCATCTTAAATCATGTTTATATTTGGTTGAACCTACGGCTTTTTGGAAAATCTATGTATTTTAATTGTGATAGAAAGCCACATTTGCTCAAATCACAGTATTTGGGTATTCCTAATGTGGCTCTGCAGCCTTGACCTGGATGGTTGTTGGTGTTTATCTTCGTTGGTCCTTGTGAATATTCGTTTTTCTAGAGTAATGCTATGTACGCTTTAATGCATGCGGAGGGCCGTATCATTGTATGTCCCATGATAGGTCTCATGCCTCTATCCTTTCCAGTAAGTTGATTATTCATAGCTATTATCTTGACACAAAATAAGAGTTCGATTTAATTCTCTATTTTAGTCCTAGTTGACCTTGATTCTGACATCGATAGTATATTGATTTTTCTGTAGTAACCGAATACAATTTTCTTCCCTACGAGTTTGAGTCTTAGAATGCCAGTTTGTACTGTTCATATATTATGATGCGAGTATACCACACCAATTCCATATGTGTAGATGATGAGATTCCGTTGATACAAAGCCAATTTTAATAGACTTACCTCCTTTTCTGGTGAGAGCAGAAAAGGTTGAGAAAATGATAAATAAGACGAGTCATTTGCGTCCGCCCTTTTACCGGAGATATCAGAGAAGGGCAGGGAAAGTGCTGCACAAGAAAAAGTCCTTCTCATGAAGTACAGACATAAGTACCAGAGTTAGGCTAAAATATTCTTGAGATTATATCTCAATTAGTTTGCCTAATTAGTACTTGGATTGCTTATCTGGTTCCTCTATTCTCAGAGATTTGCATCATGCCTTGTCTTCTCCACCGAATGTAGCTGTAGCCAGTGAACTCTGTACAAAATGCTATGCACCTGGTTATAACACAACCCACAAGAGCACAATTCGGATACAATAACTAAAGTTGGTAGACGATATCATCTAAGGCAGTAAGACAAGGAGCTACGAGAAATGGTTAGTTGACTTGCACATGCTTTTTACTTGCCACTAATAGCAGCACCCAGTAGAATAAGCAAAGCATGGAAAGCGATATCAGAAGAGTCCAATGAAACTAAGCACGCTCTTAACTAATACTTAAATAATGGTTAACCCGAAATTAATCCTTATAAAAGATGATTAATGGGAAAGTCCAGACACCAAAAAAGGGACTGGAAGAAAAACCAACCAACCGCTTGACCAAGGGACCCCACCCTTTGTTTCTTTCTATGAAGACAAAAGAATTGAGAATCTTTTGTGAGATGGATAAGTGAGAAATGCCAAGTCCAAATAATTTCTCCTGCCCAGTGTACATTTCTTCTCAATTAGGGCTCCCTTCTCTACCACAAACTCCATTGAATTTATTACTGTTGCTGTTTTCGGTGTTTCATTTATATGGATTCTCAGTGTCTCCATCATCCCATGAATGTTAAACAATCCCTTGTGTGAATAAGAATTCACCATGTAGAAGTTGATTTTGGTGGACAGAAGTGTCTTTGCATCACAATGAGGAATGTATTGCATGTAGATGATAAAGGCTCCCGTCTTTATGACTGTTGGTTTGTGCTAGGTCGGATGCATTTTGTTGTTTTGCACTCGAGCATTATTTTGTTATTGAAGGGTTAAAGTTGGGAAGTTGGTACACGAGCAAAAATGAACATATAAAGTGGAGAGAAAGTAGAAACTGAGAGCAGAATCTATGTGATTGAGAAGATGGGGAAATGGAGAGGCTGGCTAATTTTCAAACAATCATTTCTCTTCTCGACAAAGTGTATACTTCTGAAGAGCACTTCTGGGTTCAGAAACAAGAATAAAGGTAAATCAAAGGCATAAGTGCATCCATTTATAGATTTACTTTCGATGTTATGGCAGGCGAAGCAAAATTGATTTGGCTGGTTTTCTAAATTCTGTGTTTCTGGTGACAGTGGCAGGGAAAAAGGATGTGCTTATGAGTCTTTACAAGGACCTGGAATCTTGCCAAGAATATGAAGACATACAAGTGATGTGGGCAATGGTTCATTCTTCGTCTCGGCCCCAGAATTCTTTCACTACCAGAAGGAAAAAGAGGCCTTCTTACTGGAGATTTTGTTTTAGGCCAACTTGAAATCATATCATTTCTTTCCAAAGAATTTAATTTTGATGATGATCGTTTTGTTTCCCTTTGTGTTGATGAAGGGTTTAGATGAACTTGATGAAACAGAACTACTGGTTGCTCTTCTAGCTTTGATTTGAGTCAATATTCCATTTTATAGGGTGATTCTATTGTGAACCATGTAACTATCAGCAGCTAAGTAAACACTGCAATTTGCTCTAAACTCATCGATCCAACAGACTCTAGGTGGTTTCATTGGCATATCTTATCGATTACGCTTCCAAGAAAAAGGGTACCCTTGAGTAGATTAAAAGAAAAACTGGAAGAGAAAGTTCTATTTAATAACTTAATTATTTATACAACCAGATGATGACTTGGTGCTGTGCTTAACCTATTACATCACTCCACTCAACCTATCACTGGATAAGCATAAGCTCCATCTAAATTACTATCCAAGATTCGATTAGCAATTGCTCTGATATGATAATGCAAGGCGACTATCTAGCATTGACTTTGTAGAACTTCATACTTCTTCAGTTTATTTTTCTCGACATACTTAATCTCCTATGTAGAAAGACTCCAGAAAGTCAGCAGCAGAAGATAGTCCTCCATCACACGGCATCATCCTCGTGGAGAAGCATTTGATCGAAGTGCCATACTCCTGTAAGAGAAAATATAAAGGAAATTAGTATGGCTAGGCATTAGGTAGATTCATTTGCCGCAAGATTGGATAGTATTGAATGCAATGGGAGCTGCCGACTGAAATAAAAGATGATAGGGGAAGAAGTCAACTATGAATTGCAATTTTTACCATGGCCTTTTCCAACCATTCTCAATTGAGAAACATACTTTGCTATCTTGTTAATGGCTTCAACCTGTAAAAGATTATTTGTCAGTCACACTGAAACAAACAAGTATCTGTCAAATTTTGTAGAAGATTATGAAAATACAAGAATACCAGACAGCACATAAAACATATTCATAAATGAGTCAAACTATGGTGTTCCTTAAGAAGCCTTAAGCAACTCTAATGATTCCTTAAGTATCACACCCATTTTAGGACACGAAAAAAATGAAATCGGAGCTCACCTGCTCACCCAGAAATTCACTCTCTATGAAATCTTGCATTTGGGGATCATTGTTTCTCTCTGCCACCTGTTTTTCATCGACAACAGAGTATAAGTCATGGGAAGGATTAGTCTAAATACAAAATTAATGAAACAAAATAGTTTACATGCAGGCTTAGAACACGCCGTTGATATCCCGGATTGATGCACCAAAAAAGCCTGCAAATTCTCATTACACTGGCATAAAACTAAGAGAGAAAAGATATATTACACTGTGCAGGCTCAGAAGCTTCTCATTTGTTAACTTCTCCAGAGCCAATGCTAATTCCATAGCTGAATGAACAAACCAAACAATTTCAGAGTTAACAGAGTCACAAAATACACGGTTTTCTATTTAATACACCTAATACGAGTACGTAATCGATTTGATCATCACATTTTAGCCCGGAAAATGCATAAAGAAGAAGCTTACCATACAACGCATCTCCTTTTTCCGCATGTTCAAATTCCGAAGGGGGCAGCATTATGGAGTATAATTTTACTCTTCCCCCACGCAAATTCTGATTAAAGCATTGAAAGGAGAGGCATTAGATATGCCAACCTAGGACAAGATTGTAGAGGAAAGTAAAGAGAAGAGCACAGGAACTTGGGAAACACCTGATATTCCATCAGCTTTTCGGCATGTTCTCTTTCTTCTTCGCTCGATTCCTTGAAAAATCTGATTACAACAACAGTTATCTTCACTTTATGCCATTAAAACGATTTCAAAGCGAGGAAAAATTAAATGGTTTCGAGTATAATTACTTGGCAAGGCCTCTGAGAGCAACATTGTCCCGGTCGAAATATGCATACAAGGCGTGATACACATACGACACGTTGTATTCCACGCTATAACAGGAACACAGAAAACACAAAGTCAATAACACAAACACGTAATAAAGGAAAGAATTTCATAGAGAAATACATAAACGGATGAACATATAATTAACAGAACGCAACTCACTTGATCTGCTCGTTGATTGCAGCCTCACAATCGTCTGAATATTTTTGACGAGCAAGTGAAATCTGAGGGGAAATAGGAACATCAAGAACCTCTTTCTTGACTTCCTCAAAAGGCTGGAAGACTACACCTGTAAGCGGCATGTCAGTGGTTTCTCCAGATGCAGAAACCTTCAAACTTTTCATTTTTGGCGAGAAAGACAGAACTGAGCTATTATTGTAAGATCTCATCAGCTTGGAAGAAGATGCAGATGATAAGCTAGAAATAAGACCATCCCCTTGCTTGGTTGCAAGAGAAGAAACTGAAACTGGCTTCAGAAACATTGTTTAGATCGCAAGAATCAATGGAAGCTTAAGCAAATGAGCGGTTACAGTAATGGTGATTGAAGAACAATAGCCGGAGGCTCTGTAAATTTATACACAGAGTCGAGAGAGTTCCAAAGTGGAAGGGCTCAATTTCAGCCCGTTGGATTAAAACCACGTGTAAGCTCAGGATATAACCAAATGTTCAGGCGTGTGGCGACCTCGTGCTGATCAATCCAAACGGATTGCAGAATCTTACAAAATATTACCCGTTCACACTACGTGTCTTCAGAATTCACTCGCTCGAGTCTGTCAAACTATGCACTCGCATTTTGCACCGGAACTGGTTTTCAAGTAACGGATCTCCTCCGTTCGTGTTTTTCACTGCCAGTTTAGGCGTGTGGGACACATTCGTCACGTTCTGACAAATGTTAGTTCAGAAATGTTGTCTTAAGCGAACATGAGATGAGCTTTCCGGGGGGAAACTCGTGGTTCTTAATAAAGAATTTTCTAACTTCTCGATTTACAAGTCTGTTTGAGTTGTCATTTGTAGCCTCAAGTGCGTTATTTAATCCAAATTCAATGCATTTAAGTTTGAATTATCTTCTAAATTGTGTTTTTTATTTAGGATTTAATTTATGTTATTTAAAATTTAATAGTTTAACGACTTAATTTAATTTTATAATTAATTTTAAATTTTTTATTATTTTAATATTATTTATTCGTATGTTATCTAAAAAATACTCGTTTCACCCCCCAACGATCGCCCGGTTTATGTTAAATTTAAAGATAATGAGAGTATAATTCATGACAATAGTAATTCATTAATTCACCTCATTATTTAGTATAATGATTGTTTAAGAAAAAAAAATTATGGCATACCTCTTCTGAGATTTTCAATTTTTTTTTTAAACTTAAACAATTAAAATTAAAAAATAATCGCTTGACTCAATTTAAAATTAATCTTTAATATAATTTAATTTAAAATTAATGTTTAATTCAATTTAATTAATTAAAAAGTCTCGCATAACTCATTATCATCTCACTTCTTAATGGATAAAGTTTGGGGTAGAATTTTTTTAAATAATGAAAAAAATTATTTAACTTGATTTGAAACAAATAATTTAATAAATTAATAACTACGATTTTTATTTTCAAAAGTATGTGAATTGTAATAATTTATAATGATTTGTTTATTTTAAGTGTTTATATGAATTTAAATTATTAATATGGCATAAAATAAATTTGAATTTGGCTGAAATTTCCTAGTGGGTCGAGAGAGAATTCAATACTTTCGATCTAATGCATTATTCCAGTGAGTTGTTGACATTAAATTGTAAAATAATACAAATCCATCGTCTCAAATTTATCATTTCATGGCTTGGCGTGATGAATATCACAACTTCAACTGTTCACTACTTTCTTGCAAGTCCTTAGAAATAACGTGTTAGTCAATGAAGACGGCTAGATCATGAAGTCAATGAAGAATCTACGTGTGAAGTTATGAATAATTTTTGTTGCAATACAGCAGGGCGGTCTTGAATTTCTTTGAACTTTTGTAAGCTTTAAGTAATTTCTTATGTTACCTCTAACATTCAGCATCTTGTGGGTTGACAATCAATGACATTGTTTGGCATGTTATCGGAAGTTTAAAGGTTAACTGCAGCAAATACGAATGAATCACTTCAAAGTTTGCACTGAAAGTTTTAAGGTTAATTATACCCCCAAAGTCGGCTTTGGTTCATATATATTTTGTGTTCGGAGTATGTTCCTCGTCCTTCGATTATAATTCTGTAATGGGATTTCTTTAAACGTTTAATTTCCCCTCTCCTTTCGGCTTTCTCTCCTTCTATCTAATTGGTGCCAACTGACATGCCGTTACGTAAACCTGCTTCGTTTTTTCACTAAAATGACTATCAGATTCAGCCGTGGTTATAAGTTATATCCTTCATCTTCTCGGTTGTTGCATGCTCGTTCGCTGTGCCTGTTCCAAACATGCAAGGACAGATATTTTCTTTTTACAAAAGTTTGTGGTTTCAGGCATGGTAACCTTGTAGTTTATATATCTTGATTAACACTGCATAGATAAAGAGGCCTAGACCCAGAAAGAGAAGGAATGCGTACGTTTTCTTACCAGTTGCAAAGAGTTAATTTGATCAGTTACGCAAGGAATCTACCAATCGGCATGAGCATAAGCTTGAAATGGACCTGATATTGACTGATACTTGATGATAATATGTGAAAGATGCTGTAGCGGACTGGATGGCTTGTGGACACCATACGTCGTTGATAACCATAGGATGTCATAGAACATCATCTTCTTTGTGGGATATTATTGCTTTCCATATTGAATTGAAAGGGCTCAATTGCGACAGTGATTGAAATTTGGAACCTCATTTTAGAGTTCATACGATGCCAGGCTTGTGGATAGCACACGGCCTCTCTACCATTTGTTTTCCAGCCACTGGTGGAGCCCTTTTCTTTTTACTACATAAATTGATAGTTGCCGTAGGAATTGCCGAGAAAGAGATAACAAATGACTTAGGTAGCAAAATAAAGTTATTAAAGATCTAATTACGTCTCATATTTGAACTCTGTATTTTATGAAGTCTATTGCCTCAAATTCAATTCAAAGTGTTAGGAAATAGATCCTTAGCCTATTTCATGATCAAACCAAAGAATTTTAGTTGTGTTCACATAGGCAAGAATTAGACATTAATCAAGAATACAAGTCAACATAGGAAAAAAATATTAAGTGGAACAATTTTATCATATTAGCATAAATAATATGACAAAACTATCCAATCAACGAAGAAAGAAACACTCATTTATTAGTAATGAATGAAAAAAAAATAAATATAAATTTTATAAATTTCTCTCACCGTATTAATTAAAAATTAATAAATAAAATTTTTTTTTCATTGATTGAATTATCTTACCACATCACCTATACTGACGTAATAAAACTGTCCTACTTAAAATTTTCTTCAACAGAGATGTGACCGTTCGCAAGTTTAAGTTATGCTCAAGTATAATAAAAAAAATAATTTTTGAACAAAAAATGAATTGTTAATATGATTTGAGCTCGAGCTAAAGTGACCAAAAGAATAGTTTATTTCTAGGTCCATGTGGTGCGTGAGCCAATGTATCCTTTGAAGAGTGTGCCGTTCGCGGACCTAACGTGAGTTCGAGCACTCATCAAAAATATACAAAAGTTGTAATATCTTTAGTTTAGGTTACACTATTCTTTAAAAATTTTATATAACTTTTTAAGTAAAAATATTTTTCATTAAATTTTTTATAAGCATTTCTTATTATTTTTTTTAGAAACAAACATAAATCATATTATTATGAGTAAGATTTACTTGAGTATATTTCTATTAAAAGTTTTTTATCTGTAAAATTTATAAAGTTCTAAGATGTATTCTTAGTTAGATTTTTAATCTATAGAACGTATTGTTCATCAATTTTATTATTAAAAAATATTTAAAATTTTAAATAATAAAATTACTTAAAGTATGTAATAATAGAATCGTTAATTGTAAGTCTTTCTTAAACTAATAAATTTTTTTCCGATTCTTATGATCAGCTTGAAGGGTTTTCAGCCGATGAAAATATCTTTATAAGATTTTGCTGCGTCAGCAAATTATGATGTGTTTATTTGATTATTAAACTTTACTACTTTTTATTGAATTTGATACTACTAAATCATTTGTTAAATAGCTTAAGATATAGCAAACTTGATAGATTTAAATATAATAAATTTTAATATATTTTAATTTATTAGATAGAGTTTTAATTTTTGTATATAATGCTTCTTTCACTCTCTTAATTGTAGTAGGCTCTAAGCTTTATATTTTTCACAAAGCATATGTATATATTACAAATATTATTAACTCAAGAAAGGTAGAGAAACTAGAACTAAACATTCTTCTTCTATATATACTTACTAGAAAAAAAATTAATTAATTTTATTTATAGTTATTGGTTTTATACGATACTTTTTAAGAATGAAAATCTTTTAATTGGGCAATTAAAATACAAATCTTTAATTCAATTAAAAAGGGTAAATCTTTTAATTGGGTAATTAAAATATATAGAAAATAAAGAAGACGATGGATCTGCTTTCTCCTTTTATGGACACTGTCGCCTCGATTCTCTCTTCCAAGGATAATTCAGTGCATGGCGACAACCGATTGCCATTCAACCCGAAAGCGATCTCCAATGTCTAATCCTCCACTCTTCCTTCTATTAAAACTTAACAGGGCAAATAACTCATCAATTTCCATCACTGCTGCACCACTATGGCAACTGACGCTTCTCCGATATATCGGACACCCGAATTCCAACCAGAAATCTCGGTAACTCCCTCGATAACAAGTTCACATGATGGCTTGGAGTTCTGGCAGTTCATGATTGCTGGGTCCATCGCAGGCTCTGTCGAGCACATGGCCATGTTCCCAATTGACACTCTCAAGACACGCATGCAGGTCTTAGGTGCGTCTTTCCCAGCTCAATTCGTCGGCGTCCGTCAAGCGTTTAACTCAATCTTAAAGCTCGAGGGTCCCGCAGGCCTTTACCGTGGCATTTCAGCCATGGGACTCGGAGCAGGTCCGGCACACGCTGTCTACTTCTCGGTTTACGAGCTAGGCAAAGAGTTTTTTTCACGTGGAGACCCGAATAACTCGGCGGCTCATGCTGCTTCTGGGGTTTGTGCAACGATAGCTAGCGATGCTGTGATTACGCCGATGGATATGGTGAAGCAGAGGCTGCAGCTAAGGAGCAGTCCGTACAAGGGAGTTGCAGACTGCGTGAAGAGGGTGTTGGTGGAGGAAGGAATTGGTGCGTTTTACGCGTCGTATAGAACTACGGTGATCATGAACGCGCCGTTTACGGCAGTTCATTTCGCGACTTACGAAGCTGCTAAGAGAGCGTTGATGGAGGTAGACCCAGAGAGTGCGAGAGATGAAACGTTGATAGTACATGCCACCGCCGGTGCGGCTGCTGGCGCTATAGCTTCTGCATTGACAACACCACTTGACGTTGTCAAAACCCAGTTGCAGTGCCAGGTAACAAATTAACTGTCAAATGTTTTGTTTAGCAATTCTACGCCATAACTGATACTGCTTTGTCTTATGTAAGCCCGTCACTGACCATTCGATAAAGTTTCTGTAAATGGAACCAAATAATTATAACCAAGTTTGAGAAACTGATCATGCATGTCGGATGTTTCTCGTTGTTGGATACCCAGGGAGTTTGCGGGTGTGAGAGATTTTCCACCAGTTCAATCGGGTATGTAACTGAAACAATTGTGAGGAAGGATGGATATCGTGGGCTAATGAGAGGGTGGATTCCAAGAATGCTGTTCCATGCTCCGGCTGCCGCAATCTGTTGGTCTACATATGAAGCATCAAAATCTTTCTTTCAACGACTCAATAATGAAAGATCTACCTTGTAGCTGCAGCTGCTCAACCCCTGCTGATCATCTCTGGTTAATATATAGCTGGAATGGCTGCAGTAATGAAAATAAAACAGGGGCACCATTGCCTCAAGTGTCAACCCCGCTCTCATCCATCCCAGAGTAGCTGCTCTCAGCTCTCTAAAAAGGATGGATTATGCACGTTATCCAATTTATTTGCTCGGATAGATTAATGTCACTAGTTAAGCAATCGATAGTGGAAATCAATGGGCTGGTTCGTGTCAGCCCATTTACAGTTCCATGCAAGGGATATCATAGCTCTTCAGGTTACTCAAGGTCTCAATGTTTCTATTTCCCAGCCATCGCATTATGATTCGGTTTCGACAACACTTTCAGTCTGGTTCGAGACCCAAAAATTGAGAATCAAAATTTTCTATTTCGATTTGGTTTTAGCAAAATCCAAAGCGAATCGACCTGAACCCACCCCTACAAAAAGCTCAACAGCTGGGATTCACATCCTTACAACTAATCAAACGTTCGCAGAAAAAAGTTATAAATTGATCAACCGTTGTGTGCGCTTAACAGTAACCAGTCACATAGTCTTGCACAAGGAACTATAAAGTATGATATAAGAGTTACAGCTCATGACAATTCAGCACTTACCTCAGAAACATTCAAACGGTTTCAGAACTTATCTACACTCACTCCATCCCTTAGTACCTCATAGGCCTCCCTGCTTCTGGATTTCCTAATCCCGACAGTAAAATGCAGCTTGGGTCCTTCAGACGTGATAGTGGTCACTTTTACCCACATCATAACCTTTGTCTTAAGACCCTCTATATCTACAAACTTTCCTTTCTCTAGATAGCCAGTGACGGTAGTAGAAAATCGCAAAACGGAAGAGTCCTTGTAGCCCACTTCACAGATTGATGGAATAAAGACAGTAAGTTTTCGTGTCTCTTCACTGAACTCGTAATTGGTGGCATCACGAGGAAAGATTCCCACTGGCAGATCATACTCTTTTAGCAGCTCTGGGAGAGGCTTTTGCATTTTTCCTGACAGAAACAACCATGCCTTGTCAA
Source organism: Swietenia macrophylla (assembly GCA_032401905.1). NCBI lineage: Eukaryota > Viridiplantae > Streptophyta > Magnoliopsida > Sapindales > Meliaceae > Swietenia > Swietenia macrophylla. Next base: position 3,329,570 of record CP135576.1, read on the forward strand.
AATTAATTTTTGTCTAAATCAAATGAACAAAAACAACACCCTTTTAGAAACTTTAAACAAGGAATGGCAGCTTTAATCTATCCTGTCAAAATAACAGTTTCAAAGAGGGTAACAATTGAAAACTCAAAAGTTAAGTACTACAAAATAACATGCCCACATAAGAATATCAAAAAACAATAGATTATTTTGCTCTCAGATGACCCTACAGCAGCATTTGCTCTTCTTTCACTGAATCTTTTAAGAATTTATCCAAACACTCAAGGATTGACTCCCCAGTTAAATCGCAGAGCTGATATATTCCACACCCAAGCCAATTAAAGACACATAATAAGAAAAATCATCCTGAGCCTGCTTCAGAATACAATAATTCATTCTAGCCATTGAAATTAGATCCTCAAGCATGGAATCTAATTCATAAAAGAATTAAATAGCACAAGTCCAAGTGACAGCATGAATTATATCACCTCACTACACAACAACTGCAACAGTATTCTTATTCCTTCACAACCAGCCACTTCATTTGCTAGCATTCATATTTATAGCAAATAACAAAGAAACAATTATTAAGATAACTGCATAAAAGAGTTAGGGCTAACCTTTGATTTTGTTAACCAACCATTTGGTTCCTCCTTCAATACTGCTCCCCAATGACTGATTATATAAAAGGAAATATCAGTATGAAAAATGTGTTAATTACTTCAGCATCATCAATTAAGCACCAACCACAACATCAAGAAATGGCCATATTTAGACATGCATCGTTGTCACGACTTTAAATCTATAAATTATCAGTTTAGAGTGCTTCCCCATAAACGAGGATGAGAATGCATGTTATACTAGAAATTGAAATAAGACCGTAAGTCCCTCTTAACATTTAGCTTAATTCTAAAATGCATAGGATCATTCGATTTCTGAAATTTCACAAGATGGAGTTCTTGCAACTTCAAACTAGCATTTCAGGTCAAGGCTTCCCCTTTCTGTTGTGATTTACAATAAGTTCTGCTATCAATCATTATAAAGTATAAAACCAAAATAAATTCCCACAAATATGAGGTAATATATGATATTTTCTACAGAATGCACCAATCTAGGATAAAAGTACAATATTAATGCACTAACTAGGCTTAAAGTATGGAACGCAACTTACTTATAAGTCATAAAAGAAGTGAAATCGAAAGCAACATAAAATTGCACAAGCATGCGAGCCTCCATTATCTGAGTCTGTTTTTATGCCTGTTAGCTCATCCACAGACACTTGAGCTTCAGTAGGCAGAGCGACAAACTGCAACTGGGTCACATTGCAAATACATAGAGGGGCGCAATTCAAAAGGAAAAAAACCATGATCTATTATTCACATTGCAATTAAATTACGTAATCTTTCATAGCTGATATATGCTTTTATGGACATTACAAGCCATAATTCACCTAAGAAACCGCTTCCGAACACAAAATCAAAAACAAATTTCTAATTAAATTCGAAAATTAAGCAAACAAATTAATACCACATCCAACAATAACATCCATAACTCCTATCAAAAAATAATAACTTCCATGACCAAAGCCATGACACCCTAAATCCAAATCACAAATTCATAAGAAAGAAAGCAAATTTATGACCAGATCAAGATGGGAATCAAAGCAGACCGCAAACAATAATGAAAGAATTGGACATTGAGATAAGAACGAGAGAGAAAGAGATAGAAGCGTGCGTACGTTGATATCATCACCAACTGAACTGAGCTCCTTGTTGGCTTTCTTGCCCAACCAATACGAACCCACTTTGTTCAAAATCTGATCCATCGTCAAAACTTCCTCTCTTGTTCTCCCTCTCCGAGATCCAGACGGAATTTCTTACGGACGAATGAGAGACGCGCAGAGAGGGAGAAGAGAGAATGAATAATTTGCTCGATTCTTCTATGAGAATTTTCTGAAATCCTCACCCGGTAATTTTTTGCTGTCATTGAGGAAAGATACTGTGTAATTACTTGGACCGCTCCTATTATTATCTTGGTCAATGAGAGAATGCCATGTCACCTTTTGACTAATGAATTTTTTCGGCCATTTTGTGTCTAAAATAACGAACAAGTCTTCCGTTTAACCGCATGATATTATTATATTAATATAATTAATATAATAAAATTATTTAATTAATAAAATCAAATAAATTTATTTATTAATATAATAAAAATAAAAAAATTATAAAATTTAATTATATTAATTAAATAATAAATTTTTTATTTTTTATTTAATATTAATAAATAAATTTTTAATTTATTAATTAAATAATTTTATCATATTAAATCAACTACACTGACACGATAAAATAATTTATCAAAAATTTACCCTAAAATAATTTATTTTAAAGCAATGTAATTGTGGCCCACACATTCATCGTTGATTGGCCATTCCATTAACAATTAATTTTGATTGACAAGTAAAATTTTTGTAATTAAGAGTTTTTTAATTTTTTATATTAATTATCGAATACATAATATCTATCGTTTTTTGTTATTATTTATCAAATTAATTTCGTATTTTTATTTATTTAAAAATTACCTAATCTAATTTGAAATACAACACGTTGTAAGAAAAATTCTACAAATTTTATTCAAATTAAAATAAAAATTATAATAATATTCTTAATTAACCCAATAGAATTGTACACAACGTTTTAGAATAGCCCAAAAGCTCGAGATTAAGAATACATGGAGGGAGGATTGGCAATGGCCTCTCCTCTTCAAGCGAAGGGTCAAACCTTTTGGTCAATATTCAAGGGCATTTCATCTCTTTCAATGTTTCAGTGATCCAACAAACAAAGTATCCAATGGGAATTGACTAATGCTACATTTTAGACACACCCATGCACGTGTATAGTTTGGCAGCTTGATCATCATAAAACTAGGTGTTATTGTGTATTGAAACTGTTACAATAGCAAACTATGTTCAAAAGTTAAAAAGGTATTAAGGGTTCCATAATAGTGTTTAAAAAATAAGTTTTAACTGATCGGACTTCTTCGAAAAGTGTTTGATTTTACAATGTTATAAATTTAAGAGATTCAAAAAAATTTAAAGAGTTAAGATTGAAAATTAGAGACTCGAAATTGAATTAAGGAGAAATTAAAAGATGATATAAAGATTGAAAACTCGAGTTTAAAAATATTTAGAGAAATTTGAAGAGCACGAGGAAAGATTTAAAAAAATTTAAAATTAAAAAGAAAAAAATTAAACTGCCAAGAAAATATTTTAAAATTATTTTTTCATCGAACATTAAGTATAAATAAATTAATATTTTAAAAATAAAAAATTTTAAGTACATTAAAAAATTTTGAATAAATTATACATTTCATTAATTTTTAATGAAAAAAATAAAAAAATAAATTCTTTTTTAAATAATATTATAATAAAAAATTATCTATATTATTTTGAAAATAAATACTCACATACATATGTATGTGCATATGTATATGTATACGCATATGTACACGCATATGTACATGTATGTGTATATGCATATGTATATGTATGTGCATGTACGTACGTACGTAGAATGCATGCACGCACGCACGCATTTATGATTATTGAAATAATTAAGGTACATTAGAAGGACATTGGACTTGTCATGTTAGATGATGAACTGCCATTGTTGTATGCTTTGTTTTGTCTTAAATGCCAAAGTTGAAGAAAAGCAGGTGGTATTCTAGAAGACGACGGAAATGAATTACCTTTCATTAATTGAATCCAAAAATAATAATAACAGAAATAGAAATAGGCAGCTGCAACTTGCAAGTTCGAGAGGTCATAGCAATGAATAGCTAACGGGACCCAGGCAAGGTGGGTAACCTCACTATACATTTTATTTATATAAAAAATTATTAATTTAATTATTTTAAATTCAGATTAATCTAATAAAATTTTAAACCGTCCACTCCCAGTCCTCAAGGCCAGCTTAAATCCACCTGAGAATCACGTGTCAAACGCTCCCGTCTCGTTAAACAGACACGCCCAAAAGCAAAAAAGAAGAGAGAAGAATCACGTTAAAAGCAGCCAATTCAATTCAGTTCTTAAAGTTTCCATTGGAAAATTGCTACTATTAGTTAAGCAACACTAATTATTATTTATTTATTTATTTTATTAAGGAAAATAATTTATATTTATATTTATATTTATATTTTTAATATTTCAAATAAATCAAAACTGCGTCGTGCAGTCTGTGCCTGGTCAGTGTTTGAATGCCTCGTCTTATCCCTTGTGCTTACGACTCTCTCCCTCCTCCATCAACTTGGCCCTCAATTTGCTTTGCTTTCCATGCTTCTCCTGTGCCCTTTCCCCAGCCTTTTTGACTGCAGGTTTCCCCCATTTACCAGTTGCCTCTTCCAAGTAAACATACTTGATGCCCGTAATTACCTAAAAGCCCCTGTACTTACAAGAAAATGGATTACAGCACTTCGATTTGTTTATCCATTATTGGTGATCTGTTATTCAATAAGAGTTGTGAATTAATTCTTTTTTTTTTTTTAAATTATTGGGTCCTGGGTTCTGGAATTGGCAGCTGAAAGTTGAAAATTTTATTAATTACCCTCAAAGTCAAAATGGACCACAAAAATATATATATATATATATATATAATTATTTTTAAAAAATTAAATAAAATAATTCTATTATATTAATTATATATTATCACAATGAATAAAATTAACAAAATTTTATTTATTAATAATAATAATTAAAAATTATAGTATTATATTAGTAAATATAATAAGATAATTTTATATAATTTTTTTAATTTTTTAATTTTTATTAAAAATTTTAATTATTTATTAAATAATTTTATTATATTAATTATATTATTCCTAAATAAATTAAATCATCTAAGTTCAAGCTAGAACCCTCCGTAATCAACGCTAATATTTGTTCTATTAAGAGGGTAAATTATTGATGGAAAATGATTCCAATAAGGGATAAAATAGTCATTTCAAGTTGATCAACAAGTCCCGATCTTTAATGTCTCCACCCCTCCCGCATGAACTCTCATCAAACTCTGGTTGTTTGTTCCCCCTCTAGAAAGTCCAACCCATCCACCTCCTTTTCTCCTCCTCTCAGTCTTTCTCTATATATTCATTGCGCCCATGGATTCTTCTGTGATAGTCAGAAAGTAACTAACCCCTCCAACTTCATATCCTCACTCTTTCTCTCTCAAAATTTGTATACGCACAAACCCACGTACAGAGAAACCCTACAAACATCAAATCCAGACTGATCAAATACCAGAAAATCTCCACTAACATGCCTGCAAGTCCTCCCGAATCATCCCTTCTACTCCAAAGAATCAACGACACAACAACCGTGGCAGCTGCTGCTGCGGCAACAAACTTGCTTCGCCAGAAAGAGTTTCAAAGTCGCTTCCCCATCACATGCGCAACGCCCGTTCCTGAGAGCGTCGCACGCTACCACACCCACGTTGTGGGACCCAACCAGTGCTGCTCATCCGTGGTCCAACAGATCGCAGCTCCGGTGCCTACAGTTTGGTCGGTTGTTCGCCGGTTTGATAATCCCCAGGCTTACAAGCACTTCCTCAAGAGCTGCCATGTTATCAACGGTGACGGCGATGTTGGCACTCTGCGCGAGGTACACGTCATCTCTGGTCTCCCTGCCGCTAACAGTACCGAGCGTCTCGAGATCTTGGACGATGAGCGTCACGTTATGAGCTTCAGCGTGGTGGGCGGTGACCACAGACTAGCAAATTACAGGTCGGTGACAACTCTCCATCCTTCGCCCGCCGGCAACGGGACCGTCGTAGTCGAGTCTTACGTCGTCGACGTCCCTCCGGGAAACACAAAAGAGGACACCTTCATGTTCGTCGACACCATCGTCCGATGCAACCTCCAGTCACTCGCTCAGATTGCCGAGAATTTAGCCAGACGCAGCAACGTAATCCACAGCAACAACAGGTCGTCCTCCTCTTGAGTGAATAGATAGAGATATTCATGTTCACGCCACACATCATTCTAGTAGTATTGCTCTTCGTCGATCAATGTGTTTGGTGTACGCCGTCGTTTTTGTGAGTATCCGATGTGGGTTTGCCAAATGAAACACCGTCACCCGCCTTTTCCTCTTAAATGCCATTTCCTTTTTTTTTATTTTTTATTTTCTCCTCTGTGAAATATATTAAATAATAAATAATAGTAATAATAATAACAATAATAATAATGACATACAGCATTGCCATAAAGAAAAGAAATTTAATTTCTCAAACTTCCTCTAACTCATTGTCGTCATTACTGCCGGCGATCTGCTGTTAAATAAAATATTTATTCATTAAATAATAATCAATATCAGAATAGGATGAATGCAAGTTGTCTGGGTGACAGTGAAGCAGACGGAATTAACGGAGATGGTCTTACGGTAACACAGAGATTAAGCAAGCTATTGTGGATAGAATAACAAACTTGCTCCGTTAATCTTTTTTAATAAAGCCGCGTATGTCATGTGAAACGCACCGTCTTTGATCGTCCCAGCTTTATCTCCAATACGGTCACGTTGCCGCTTGTTTTAGTTTAACATTAAACCTTTTTAATTAAATTGATTAAACCAGTGATTAAAAGGCGCGCGCATTAGGAAATGGCGTTTGTTGGGAAACAACGTGGGGCAAGTTTTCATGGAAGTTCAGCGCTTGCACTCGTGCGGCTTGCATCGCTTTCCTTTTGGCGGTGGCTTGAGAATACTCCCACGCATATACAGGGTGAAGAGTCATATGGCAATAAAATAATAATAATAATAATAAGGGTGGGTGGGCCGAAGAATCAATAAACAATGGATGGTGTGTGCGGTGATGTTTGCGCAACTTGGAGTTTGATAAAGCCAAATGGCTGGCTACCTCTCAAAAATAAGTGCAAGTTGCAGGGAGGGACAGAGAATGGAAGAGAAGGAAAGAATGGGGACGGTTTGGTTTGCAAGTTGGAATGCAAGTGGGCTTTGAACCAGGGAATCGGTGTGTATTATGTGTTGTCTGCAGAGAAAGATTTAAGTGGGACTGTCTCAATACATGAGCTATGATGCGCCGAGACTTTCTGCTGCTACGCTTGCATGCGTTCACTCCACCCATTCTGTTCCAACATATGCGGTGCTTCCTGGGTTGCCTTGCCTTCCCTTGCTCCTGTCTATGATGATAACTCACTTTTCTTTTCTATTGAAATTTACCACGCCGTTCCGGAATTCCGCCACCGCCATCATCCCATTTACCCGCCTCACTCTCACTCTCATAATTCCATACCCAATTGTTTAGGGCTGAAAAAGGAAAAAGAGAGAAGCAAGCAACGTGGAAATCGTCATTCATCAGCTTCTGAAAATGGAAATTTGGAGTCCATGTTTCATATATACATGTAAAATTTTTAAAATGGAGACAGCGCGGACCACATCAAATTCATGAAAGCTCTTTTATTCCTCTCTATCTCTTTCTAGGCAATTGGGCATACTATTCCAGAAATCTGTTTCTACAATGTACAGATATTGACTTGAATTACCTTTGCCTTGTATCTATAACCAACCACCATGACTGGATTCCGACAGAGACCATGTGGTCGTTTGCTCTTTATACAAACTGAATTACGGTGAACGAAAGAAAGCTTTCCCCAAAATCTGAGTACTCTCAGGGACAAGGATTTGATCATATGGGCCTAGAATATCTTCACCACCTTTTGACAGTATTGGAAAATACTGAAAGAGAGTTCTTTGTATAACCAATTCAGGTATTTAACAAAGAATACCACTACTCATCTCAACTAATTACGTAAACATACCAGTCATAGGCTTTTAATTGATGGTGAGATAAGATCAAACTGAGAGTACAGACTACAGAATTTATTAGGGCAGCCATGACGAGTTCTTGAATTTTTAAAGTATGACTTTCATCGAGTTTAGTCTAATTTTAAGTTAAATTTTGGGATCCTAATCAATTGTTTGTATCGTCTCTACAATGATAGAAATTCTCAAGTCCTTAATTAGTCAAGAATCCGATTACAATTAAACCACCGTACATAAATTATGGTAGGAAGTCACAATCCATCCTTAATTGGCAGATTCATGAGCCAACTTGTTAGCATTATATCAATTGATTCTTCAAGTTTGTGTATATGATTAATGAACCAATAAATTTTGAAAAAAGAAGAGAAAGAGACATTGATTAATTATCTACCAAAGTGGTCCTATGGATGGATGCCTTTCAACTTCCAGTAGCCAATGAAGCAAGGGGCCACTTTGAACGAATCTCATACTCTTTCTTCTATTTGGAAAAAGAGAGAAAGCGAGTTAACCACTTGAAAAACTTTAGTTAATATTTTCTTTTTAATCCATTAAATGTAGTCGACATAATCAATTACATTTATTATATAATTGTACATATTAATTAATGTATTTCTAATATTACATTCAACGTACGTATGGTAGATAAAGATCGAAATTTTTAAAATTTAATTTAAAATTAAATTAATATTAAACTCGATAAGATCACACTTTAAAAATTCGAATAAAATTTTAAAAATTTAAAAAAATTCAATATCATTCTTGTCGTATTATATATTACGTGAATGTTAATTTTGCTCATACAACTTCTATACAACAATGAAAACTGATTAGGATAGTAGCAGATACAATATATCACTTGGTAATGACATATAAACTATAAATATCAGTGATTTTGGAAGGTGATAGGGCTTTCAAAAGCCAGTAACAAGAGGCAATTGGATGTGGAGATATCAGCCAACCCTAACCTAACTTCAATATATTTTATTTTAATACAAATGTAACATCTGAGGCATAACTAATACATTGAAAAATATTACATTACCTAACAGAAGCTTGCTTCTGTTTTTTCTCACGTCCCCAAATTATCCTCAACCAGCTCAATTACTCATATCAAATTCGGAGAGTGGCCTGGCCATATGTCTCGGTATTGATAAAAGGGTGTTTTGGCAAAGCACAACAACAGATTCAACGAGAAGTACATTCGTCAATTGCTTTCAGAAAACTACCAGCAGCCCACTTCCACTACTCCTAATCTCTGAAAATGATAACTAGCAATCACTATGGACACTTAAAATAGGAGAAGACACAACACAGACGAAAGCAAAGAGAGACAGAGTTATTTGATCAATGGCGGCCAAGATACAGCAGGTAATTCCTGCAACATGGGGAATCAGGAGCAGCTTTCATTCCCTTGTTGCCCTACTCGTTGCCACCCTATTCATCGCTGCCGTTTATCTAACCCAAAACAATGGAGTACTACAGCTCGCCGCAGACAGGATGACAAGCAAAAGTTCCGAGGAGTCGTCAAGCCAGTGTAATTTGTTTTCCGGCAAGTGGATGTTTGACAACAAATCGTATCCTCTGTACAAGGAGAAAGAGTGTACGTTCATGTCGGATCAGTTGGCTTGTGAGAAATTCGGAAGAAAAGATTTGAGCTACCAGTTTTGGAGATGGCAGCCTCACCAATGTGACGTCCCCAGGTCTAGACTCTCTCATTCTTTTCTCTCTCACATGCACATCCACATACACATACGCATACATACATACATACATACATACATACATGTGATTATACAGTTTGTCTTGACTGCAGACGTCTGCATAGTGCGAATGTCTGAATCTGAGTGAATGATGAAGTTATAAGATTGTGATTTGGCGGTGTTTTTGAGATTAGTGGGAATGTGTGTGCTGTGTTTTATGTTAATAAGCTAGGTTCAATGCCACAGCGTTGCTGGAGAGGCTGAGAAACAAGAGGCTTGTGTTTGTTGGAGACTCTTTAAATAGAGGGCAATGGGTTTCAATGGTCTGCCTCGTCGATTCATCAATTCCTCCGAAGCTTAGATCCGTGCAGCATAAGCACAATGGTTCATTGATCACCTTCAAGGCCATTGTGAGTTTACATAAATTTCTTTCCTCGTAAGATTTTCTGTTCTTTTTTGTAACCTGTCACTTGCAGGCACGAATCACGAATATTCATTCAGCGGCGCGAATCGTTTTGTCTGTGTGGGCTTGGGCCACGTGATTCGGCTAACCAGTTAGAAGTGCTTATTAAGTGCTTTTGAACACATTTATTGCAATTTTAACTTCCATGAAGATCTAACCAATGCTTGATCGATTCGATTCAATAAATTTCAAGGAGTACAATGCGTCGATTGAATTCTACTGGGCTCCATTGCTGGTGGAATCAAACTCTGATGGTCCAGTGAATCATAGATTACCAGATCGGATAGTTAGAGTGCAGGCAATTGAAAAACACGCTAGATACTGGACAGATGCAGACATTGTCGTTTTCAACTCGTATCTTTGGTGGAAAAGACCTGAAATAGAAGTCCTGTAAGAACTAAATCTTCAACTCATTATTGATGTCTTGAATGTCATGCATATATATTGCTACAATTACTTCGGATCATAGCTTTTTTGTTTTGGTAATTTATCAGGTGGGGATCATTCGAAAGTCCAGATGGTATTAAGAAAGAAGTAGAAATGCCGCGTGTGTATGAGATGGCGTTGAGAACATGGTCTGAATGGCTGGAAGTTCATATTAATCGAAACAAGACGCAGGTGTTCTTTGTTAGCATGTCACCAACTCATCAAAAGTATACATTGAAGACAATTCATCGATTAAAATATTAAAAGTAATTATTAGTTAAAGCCCTAATGTTTACAGTAATGCAATGTAGGGCTGAAGAATGGGGCGGAGCTGCAGATGGAAACTGCTATGGTGAAACAGATCAAATTCTGCAAGAAGGCTACTATTGGGGAAATAACACAGACAGAGAAATGATGCACATTGTGGAATCTGTGCTTGCTGAACTGAACACCAGAGGCTTAAACGTACAAATGATAAACATTACAAAGCTTACAGAGTACAGAAAAGAAGGCCATCCATCAGCATACAGAAAGCAATGGGAACCTTTAACAGAAGAACAAATTCTAAACCCTAGCAGCTATGCAGATTGTATACATTGGTGTCTTCCTGGAGTTCCTGATGTGTGGAATGAGCTTTTGTATGCTTATATCTTTCAATAATGACACAAACCCAAGTTGGAAGATGATATTTCACTGAAATTTAAGCCATTGATTTCATTAATCATAAAGCTTTTATAAATTCGAAAGAAATTATCATCTTATAAATCATACCTTACAGGGAAATTGATTAACACAAACAATAATGGTAGAAAAGATTTGATTGGTCAGCAGGACTGACAAAGATCTTCCAGCGTCCAACATTACATCTGCTGCAATATATCTGATTCGTCAAACTGCTAATACTCCAGCTAAAGATGATATTTATTTTATTTTTAATTTCTGTAAAAAGAAAATTAGCTTAATTTGACCCAGCTGAATCAGCAGCTGCAAAATGTGGCTCTGCTTTATTACAAATGAGCTGCTCTGTGGTCGCACGTATCGGTTTACTGTTCACTGTTTTAGAGTTGAATCGACGCTACTTGAGAGTGAATCTAGTAGTAATCAATCAATGATGATACAGAGATGGAACAGAAAGAAAACCCCTTTTCATTTGCTCGCACTTCTGTTGCTTGCGTTCTTAGTGTGTTCGATCTTCTACAATGAAAGTATTCTTATCATCCCATCATTTAGGCTTTGATTATGGGTATGATCAACTTCACAGACTCTTGTCACTCTTGAACAACACACCCCCTCACATTCTCCAAACACAAGCACCATAAACCTTAACCACAAATGAAAACACAATTAATTAACAATGAGGAGATTTGAACAAAAGAGCACTTGATCAAATTAGTTATGATACCATGTTGAATCACCATTCGACCTTAAAACTTAACCTATATTAGATTAAGAACTAACAATAGTATCTAAGCTCTAACAAACATAATGGAAAAGCATAGGTAGTCATTAGTAAGTTACTAATCATTTTGCCGACCGAAGCCTTGGCATCAGTTCTTGGAGATTGTGTGAATCGGATTGCTTACTGTGAATCTAACAAGTTCTCAGATCAAATAGGTAACGTCATAGTTTTATGTTTGTTATTAGTTTTAAGCATCAAATTTTGAGGCACTGTCAGTTCATTTCATTTAGGGTTCTCCTTTCTGACATTAATCCCATCTTGATGGACAAAGGACACAGATCACGCATCTGGAAACACTTATTCTGTAACTCATGGTTGATAAGTTTCTGGCACACTAAAACAGGGGATGCTTCCCCAAGTTGTTTGCTTGTTCTCTTATCAGTGATATATTATGAGCTTGTCAGTTCAATTATGTGAACACTTTTCCTACTTCAGGGATCGAGAGTGGCGGCCAGGAAGGGGACTGCTACAACGAGTAAACCCCAAGAGATCAGGAAGGCTACCGGGGAAGTGCTTCTGACCTGCCCACAATGCAAATGGTGAGTTCAAAAGTTGTAGTTCTCAACATTTCTGAGCTTTCAGAGTAGCGAAAAGATGGTCACAATTCCATCTACCGGAAATTCTGGGAAACATTAAGCCCTAAACAATTGTCAAATCCCTCATCTTACTCTGATTGCATACAGCAGTGCTTGACTGGTATACCTGATGTATGGAATGAATTACTGTTCCATTTTCTATAGCAACATTGCTGGTGTGACGATAATTCTGTTTTAGTAGAAGGATATTGTGGTCATCTATTGCCTTAACAAATGAGAAAGCCATACGTGTAGATCAATGCATATAAAAATTGTATTTACCGTAAGTTTTGTATCCTGAAAAAACAGAGAGCATAAAGAAATAAAAACAGAAAGTTTCTTAAATCAGATTGCTGATGGGTTCTTCCTTTTTTGATTATCTTGTTGATATTCTATGTTCTTAGTTCTTGATTGTGTTCTGAATTAACTTTGCCTATTTGATATTGTGATTGAGCTACATTGTTTAATTAGAACTGTGAGCTTGCATTAACAGCTGGTGTCAATGTTATTGGAAAGTTTCAATGCTTCCCTTGTCTGATACAACTGATATTGAAATGCAAATGGATACAATCCACAATCCTTAGGATCAACAAGTATAACTGAGAATTGCCGGTTTCTTATCTTCGAAGGAATTTGTTTCGAAAAAATAAATAAATATTAGATGTAATACTACATATTTTGGAGTATCAGAGAAGTGAAAGGTGAAGATATATTCAACTAGGGTTAACAACCACAGGCGTCTGCTATGATTTCCTTTTTGTGAACATGGTTGACTAAAATCAGAACTTTACATTTTTTCCATTCTGAATTCCAGATACTTTTCCCTTCAAATGAGACTTGATTGGTGGTGGACATGAGAGTGAATCACACCATCTTGAGAATGTGCAGTTGATGAAACCAGCCTTGACTCAGATACTCCATTGACTGTCGCAAGTACAGTAGTCTTCGCGTCCTGATTGATCTTCAATGGCTTCCACATACCCAGAGGACGGGATGCCGATCAAGCTTGGCAATTCTGACATGAATTTCTGCAAGAAATATAAGAATTAATTACTCCACAAACAGGAAGTTTTACGCTCTAGTGTGACAGAAAAAGTATACAAATTCACCTTCTTGTAAATGGTTCCATCCTCTTCAACATGCCAACCAGCTTCCTCACAAAGAGCCTTCAGCAGGTCATTGTTACTAGCGTACCTGGGAAGCATGTAGTTGCCATGATCTCGAAGCCCTGCAAATATTTTCTTGGCCACAGCTCGCCGTTTTCGCTCCCTTTGCTTATTGTTTTTACGCTCTTGTTCGCTAGGAAATCGATACTTGGTGACTACACCATTTTTAGTAGGTTTATGCACTATCCATGACCCTTTCCTGAATTGTATACGCCCTTCTATCACTCCCTTCTTCTTCTTCTCATCCACCATTTTTCCTTCCTTTCCCTTCCTTTCTCTGATTATACACACAACTTCTTATGTTTTTGTTTCAAGAGATATGTCAGGTGAGGAAATCGAAAGAAAGACAAATTTGCTGTAGTTTTCAATTTCAGACAATTACTGCTCCTGGGATTTCGGAACATTCTGGTCTCTTGGACCAGGTTGGCCACTTGTTAAAGTTGCTGGTGTGACCATATTATTCCTGGAATTACAGTTTCAGTTCGAAACTTCTATCTGTTTTCTAAGGTTAGTTTTGTCATTTGATCGAGCTTCAGACCGCAACACGGTCTTTTGCGGTCTGTCCGTACATCTGGCCGCTGAGAGATGCCGGAGATTTCTGTGCAGATTAAGTACAATCTCGGACAAAAATTTCCGATACCATGTTCCTGGAAAACAAGACAAGGTTAAAGGAAGTGATAAAGCATCTCATGTTTTTCTGCCACGCGGTGAATAGTGAAAATGAAAACAATGAGGAGAGCTCATGCTACTACTTCCTGTTGACCCACAAGATCAACTCTTGAGATTAGCCATTGGATTTAGTTTCTGGGAATGGAGGATCAATGGACGGTCTGATCTAACACACAGAAAGTGTAAACATTGTTAACTACGGTGTGTGAGCACTTTGTTTGCAAAATTTCCAAATGGAATATTGGCATGAGAATCAACAAGGATTTGACCAGTAAAGGAAAAAGAAAACGGTAGATAAGGAATGAGGCTTTGGTTGTTTATTTGATTAGAATCTCTTCTTAGTTATCTCTTTGATATAATTCTATTTTATAAACCATCAATCATCCATGTGTATTTCACTGATTTCTTCAGCCTAGGTAATATACAATCACTAGTGATACTTAATTATCTGTGCAAACTGTTCTCATTATAACAAAAATTGCAGTAACCAGACTTACAGTTGATTTTTACGTATGATAAACTCCAGTATGAAACTGGATCTGAGGAGGTTTTGAAGCTGAATTAAGCACTTCGGTTCGCGTCATTGTTCACTCTACTTTCAGCCAAACCAGGCTTACAAATTGATGAAGGCATCAGGGTGTTTGTTGAAGGCCTTCAAAGTTGCAATGATCATTATCTTCTTCCAGTCCCAAGAATGTTTTTGCTCTAACCAAACCGGCAGAAGGTATGTTAACAAATTTTCCAGAACCTGTTTGGAAAAGAGAACTGGAGAAGCCACATCCATTTTCTCTAAGATGCTCTTCACCTGTACCATGCATCATGCGTTTGATTAACAAAAGGATTGATGTTTTCCGCAATAGTACGGTCATAAGCAAGTCAATGTCAAATTAAGTAGTTCTAAATTCCGACGGTCTTTGCGTCGTAGTGTTTGTTGAAGTAGACAAAAATTGCTCTTAGAATACTAAAGGTTCTCTGTTGCTTTTTGGGGAAGCACTTGATAGAAACTTTTTCAAAAAGTGCTTTTGTTAAGTAAGAATGCACTATTTTTGCATTTTCAACAAGCAATTGATATGTTTTTAATCAGAAACATGTGAGTATTTCAACAAAAGCGCTTCTGAAAAAGGCAATTTACAAATGCACTCTCAAGCACCACCAATAGATTTAAAGGAATGAAAAGTTACGCACCAGTGACCGAAATATCAGTCACCGTCAGTGCTGAGAACAGTTAACGGTTCGGCAAGTGGCACTGGAAGACTGTTTCAATGCCACCGATTTTCCCGAACCAATTTTGAACATCGGAGCACCGTTGGCAGCTCCATTACCGGCTTCTCGAAGCTTCGAGTATCCTGCACGAATCATGGCAGTTTCATAAATACTAATACCAATTCTTATACTTGCTCGTAAGCGATCGGACATGGAAGAGAGACTGGAACCGGATTTGTGCTGAAACCTCCCACCTGAAATTTGTTTTCGGTGTCGGAGAATATCTGCCACGTCGACATTCCTCGGCGAGGCTTGAAAAGTGGAATTAAGTGAACGTTCCTTTGTATTCTTCATTTTTTTAATTTTAAGAAGGCGGGAAAGTGGAAGCAGATGGAGGGGAAATAAAACTCCGTTCTATGGGCCTAAAGATCTTGGGCTTACGTTTGTGCACAACCCATATGGACGATATTGGCGATAAGGTCCATTAAAGATCCATGCAACGACCGTATGATTATTCGGGCAAATAAACCAGAATGCCTGGTTCTGGTATTACTTGTATGAGGACAAGATTAGGATAATAAATTTACATTGTGAAAGATATGTGGAGCGATGGGCCATATTTGCCATGATTATCACATTTAAGCTCCAATGTGATTTCTTCCAGATTATTAGGTTTGACATCTTGACCATTCGTGGGTTTGGTTCGGGTCGTGCATCCAGTTCAGAAGGAAATTAGATACCCTTTTAGCGAAATTATACGGCATAATCATTACACCACCAATTACTATGTGTAGCCTAGCACACACCAAACATTTAAGGGGATTGTCTCCAACACTAATTTTTTTTTTTAATTTTTATATTAATTATTTTTAAATTAAAAATTTTAAATAAAATTATTAATAAGAAAATAAAATCATAATATGATATATTTTAATTTTTTAAATTTTATATTAATAAATATAATTTTTTATTAATTACATAATTTTATTATAATAAAATAATTTTATTTAATTTTTTTTTATTTTACAATAAAGAATGGTAATCTAGCGTGCTTTTCAGATTAGTAGGAAGTTGTGAAACAGTAAACCCACTACTCGATCCCGCAGACACACTAGTGGTGAACATGTGGCTCCCGCGAGGCGCAGGAATAACGAATCAGAAGGTCCTGATGTGACCACCACTAAGACTAGCCGTGCGTCTCGTTGTGATCTGGCGCGCACCCAACCACATTGTTTCTCAATTGATTATTAGGTTTAGCCTATTATTTTAAGCTAGCTTTTTTTTTATGATTTTGGGCAAAATTTACAAAAGCTCGTGGTGAAACAAATTGTCACGTGTTTGAATGGAACATGTGCCACAGATGGAATCGGGATGATTTTTGAGCCGTCCGATGTGACCTATAATTGGATCATGTGGATAGGAAACAGCCTGGCAATTGCTGCGCAAGTTACTGAGTGATCGTGAGCCCTGCATATTCAGAGCAATTAATTCAATTCTGCATTGCGTAGCAGCGGAAATGGCAGGTCGAGTCAAAAGTTCAGTCAAAGAAATCAATGGCTGGATATTACTTTCATGCCAGATGACGAACTACTTTTTCGGACCAAAATACCCTCACAGTCAAAGTCATGATTTTGATCACAATTAATTTTTAAATATTAAGAATAAGATTTATACACCGTCGGATACAGGATTGGATACTGTTGGATTCCGTTTAAGTTGAATTTTAAATCGATTAAAGTTATCAACTTCAATTTGACTTGAATTGAACGGATCGAATCAACAAGTTCAATTTAAATTTAAATTAAAAAATAATTAATTTAGTGGGTTTAAAAAAAAATAGAAGGGCAGTTGGGGGAAAAAATGTGCATAGAGGGGAGGGTAGCGAAAGAACTGTGGGGTGGGGCAGTTGGCGGGCAGGCAAGTACGAACGAGAGAGTCTGGAGAGAACTTCGAGTTTTCGAGAGAGTGAGGAAACGAAGGGTGGGTGTAATTTCCGAGGCATCCCTCCGATTCAATGGTGAGTTTTTATTTTAGGCAACAGAGACAGCTGTGACTTTGACGCTGTGTCGGCTTTGTCCGTATATGGTATTTGATTAACACTCTTATCAATTTACCGCCAATTTCTCTCCCTGTTTTCTTTTCACTGCCTACTACTTTTCGGACAAACGCCACCGTCCATCCCTAACAAAAATAAATAAATAAATAAATATAAATTTTAAATTTTAAAATAATTAAAATACAACACATAAAAAAAATTAATTGTAAATTTAAAAATTTTTATAAATTTTTTTAATATATTAATTATATAATATAATATTTTTAAATTTTTTAATTAAATAATTTTATTACATCAATTGTATTAAAATTATAAGATTATATTACTTAAAAAAAATTTTATTATATAAGTAAATACATTTGATTAAATACAATCTTGTCTCACACAGCAAGTAAATCAACAACCACATCAATAAACAACTCAATTTGAAGAAAAAAAAAAAAGAAAGTTAAAGACAATCTTAAAAAATCAAAATAAAACATCATTTAAATTGAAATTAAAAGAAAAAGATTATCTCTGATTAGGGTTAAATCTCCTAATCATCTACTCAAACCTTGACATTAAAGAGGGTGTCATGATCAACTCAAAACAGGTGGAACCATGACAATAATAATTAACATTGGATTATTATTATGATTTATTATCATCGCTATCTTTTTGTGGGGCCGGAAATGTGGATGATGGCAAGTACACGAAGGTAATGTCATTATTTGGTCATTGTTATCATCATCATAAGAGTAAGAATACTTCACAAAGTCAAATGAGGACTATGGACCGACACCAAACAATTGGAAAGAAGTGTCATGCTTTTCGGGATGACAATTTTAATCGGAGCTCATGTGGGCGACAAATCAGGATGGATTGTTTTGTGATCACATATTATTGCGTTTGATGGATGGATATAAAATGATCTTTGCATTTGCCATGAAACCGCATTGAATTTGATTTATGTTACGGTGAGAACACATGCACGCGATCTTTCCCTTTTTTTTTTTTTTTTTTACACATCTCCATAATGATGTACCTCCCTTTGTATTTAACGTAGCATTATTGCTGGGGAGTTTTGTGGTGACATTGGCAATGTAATTATTCATAAGATATTTTTGACACAATAAACAAAATATAACATTTTGGGTAAGACAAGAAGGAGAATAATATTAAAAATTTACGTAAAAAAAAAAATCTTTATAATTTTAAAAAAAATTACGATAAAAAATAAATGATATATAATTTTATTTTAACTCATGTATATATAATATAACTTAATTTAATTTGTATTAAATTTATTAAATATTATTTATTTATTTTATACTAATGCCCGTAATTACCAAATATAGTTTATAATCTCAACGGGTACTTCCATCGTTTGTTCATTTTAGAGAGTAAAGGAGTACTTGATTTGTATGTGCGAAAAAATTGTCTAATATGTATATCAAAAATAATATTATATTTAATTTATAAATTTTATATTAATTATTTTAAATATTTTATTCGTGTTTCAAATAATTTTTATTAAATATTTTAAGTTATTTTTATAAATTATTTTAAATTTTATCTTTTATCTTCTAAGTTATCCAGATGTATGGTACAATGAGTGTATATTAGCCGTTCTCATATGTATAATATTTATAAAAAAAAGGTTAACAATATTGTTTGCCCAAGATGATGGGTAGCTAGGGTACATGCTAAGCAAGGCATGAGCTAGCCCTCATCTAATCCTAACCATTCTAAGCGCAAAAGTGATTAAACACTAAATTAGGTACAATGGTAATCATTAATGAGAAGATTAACTTAAAAGGAGAAGTAATCATGATCGAGTAAAAAAAAAAAAAAAAAAAAGGGTCAACAGAAAAGCAAAACCAGAGGCAGCGGCACCAATAATATGAACGTACACGAAAAAGTCACAGCACTGGTTAAACAAAATTAGGGTAATTTCTTACCCAATAACCACAATGGAATCCCCATTCGTACCGTAGTCGGCAGAGCCATTAATTAAAACGACAGTACGTATAACCCAATACGCGAATACAAATTATTAAAATGAAATCCGTCCCTCCGTAATAGTCTTCCCACAGATTTGTTAAATTAATGTAAGAAATAATTAGGTTAGTCAAGCTCTCTCATGGCTCCAGGAAGAGGCAACTTTTGTCTGCGTATCCCCCACGTACTCTACCGTCCCTCGACTGCTATAAATACAGCTGCTCTTTCCCTAACTCTTCCCCACCATTAATGATATCAGGAAGAACCCAACCAGACATTAAGAGTTCGGATTGGTTTTAGTTTTGGCGTCTGAAAGTAGGACTGTTACTGCTGATGGGGATGGTGTTTTAAAGTAGGGAAGAATCTGTTAAGCTCAGGAGGGATAGCGCCACGGATTGTGATCTAGGTTTTGATTAATTTCTTTGCAGAAATGGGCGCTATCCATCCTGAGTTTCATGGGTTCTTCTTACTATTTGTTTCTCTCTCGGCTCAGCTAAGACTCGGAGAATTAATGAAGGATCGATGAAAATGATTCACCGATGGGTACGTAACGTTGTCAGTTCTTACACTTACAACACCATTGTTTTCTGTTTTTTGTTAATTTTGCTTCCGAATTTGCCCACCCAAACAAGCCGTTATAATGGGTTGTTTTCTTCAGTTATCCCATCCATGGAGGCCAGAGGAGCAAAGGTTTACTTTTTCCTCTGGTTTATCTTATTTCTTCCTTGAATATTCAGTACACGTCGAAGAAAAAAAGAAAGAAGATATCGTAGAACTTATCCATTCGTGATGGATGATGGACTTTGGGGAAGGGTAGGAGTTGACTGCTTTCACTTCAGAACATCTTGTAGGTCACAGTCCCATACTCCTTTTAAGGGCATGGCCATTTTATTTTCAGCCCTTACTTGTGCGGCACTATTCCAATCACGTATGAAGTTTCTGATATTTCTTTTCCCATTTTTCAGGTGGCTGTATTTCCACGCTTCCTTTTCTCCTTCCAATAAATTATGACCATTCACCTACCAATATGCGTCTCTTTTGTAGCTTTCGGGTAAATAAAATCTTGGGTCTTTGGCCTGATGTGAAGCTAGATGAAGATGACGGATCAGTGAACTCTAACAACTGACTTTTACAGACCAACAATTTAGCCTGTGATCGAGTGGTTAATAGGTTGAGTAGTCTGTCAGTTCATCTCCCCAGTTAATTAATGAGTCTGAAAATTTTATGACAAATGACTGGGTAGATGGAGGATTCCTTCTTTCGAATGAATTCAACGACTTCTTTCATTGTTTTCAGTACTGAGATATATTATTCTGTTCATTCGAATGAGATGCAAAGTGTGTTGTCATTTTCATTTGCCAATTGCCATGCCATGCAATCGTCAAAAACATATATACTGTATACAAATACTAGAAATTGCCAGTTCAGTGGCACAGGCAAACTAGACGATTATTGAATTTTAAAATTTAATTAAAAATTTAAAATAATTATATTTATTATTTTATTTTTAATTTAATATTAAATAAAAAATAAAATTATATTTTAAAAATTCGTTTAAAATTTATAAAAACAAAAGATGGCCCAGCAAAGCAAACATTTTCGGTTTGGGGTGGGGGGGGGTGTCGGGGCGCAATTGAAGCGGTAATTGTTATTGTATTTTTTAATAATTAGACAAAAAAATATTTATTTTTTAATTAATTTGCAATTTTAATGTCCAGAAATTATTTATTTTAACGGTTTAATTTAATTAAAATAGATTGATTTAGAAACGCACGTGTCCAATTATGGGAGAAATACAGCAAAGCGACCGAGATGCAATCCGAGCCGTTGAATCAGTTCACAGTCAACAACGAATAAAACTAATGGCTCAGTCCTTCTAACAACGAAATTCAAATTCAATTCGGTTCAATACAATTCGGAGATGGCCAGTACTGGCTGTCTCTCCCGCCGTCTTCTCTGTATCCACTCTTCGTCGTCAAAACAGACGACCAATTGATCGCTGAATAAATCGCGAACTCTCACCGGAAACTTCACTTGCTCGGTTCGCTTGAAAACCGTTCCGAAGTTGTCTCCGCACAAGAAAAAATACCGCCACTTCTCTCGAAACTTCTGTAGACCCGACCCGAACCAGTTGTCTTTGTCGGATTCATTTTCTATCGTCTTCAATCGCTTAAGGTAGCAACTGACTGACTAACTAACCGATCAGTACTCTTGTTGCAGTCATGGATATTTATTTAATTATTTGGTTTAATAATATATTTATTTAGTATCGTGGAGACGGATTTACGTTTGATGAATTGGGAATGGAGATATGGTCAATTGCATTGACTGCTGATCCTATTACTTCACTGGCTGATACAGGCTTTGGTGGTCATTTAGGTACTTTTAGTTTCAATTTATCTTACTAGGAGTTTGATTTTACAAACGCTGCGTTTTGGACTGGAAATTCTGCTGTGAAATTTAAATTGGTTAAAATTCAATATGCTTGCGGCTAGCAAACACAGCATGGAGAATGTAGTTGATGTTTGTTGTTTTAACCGAATTTGACTTCCAGGTTGAGCTAAGTTTACTGAGCCGGTGGATTACTTCCCTTGATAGTCTGAGAAGTTCTATAGTTAGACTTTTGATAATGATGATGATGATGCAGTTAACAAGTTCTTAGTTTCTTGATTTTTCTGTAAGTTGGTTCGGAATTACAAAATGGGTTTCTTATTTCTTGCGAAGGATCGGTTGAATTGGCAGCAGTTGGGGTTTCGGTTTCTATGTTTAATCTAGTGTCAAAGTTGTTTAATGTTCTATTGCTTAACATAACAACATCCTCTGTTGCTGAAGAGCAGGCATTGAATAGTCAGGGCGATGTTGGTTCTAGCCAAATTGGTAATGGTAATAAAGCTGTTGGGTGATAATATTCTGCATAAATTCCCTGTATTTATGTAACTATTTTTTGTTAAATTACTATTTGATTGTGCAATTGTTATCAAGATCATGGAGTTGAGCAACAAGGCAAGATTCTTCTTTAGCACTTGCTACCAGCATTGGCATTGCAGAAGCTGTTGCACTCTCTTTTGGATCTGGTTTCTTAATGAATATCATGGGCATAACTGTATGTCCTGCTTATCTAATTTTGATTTGATTAATGCACAACTTTAGTCTTGTTTATCTGTCTTGGTTTCTGGTCTGGTGACATTGTTATCACATTCTTGTCTTGGTCACCTAGATAGATGCAAATGGCAAAGCCTTTTATGATCAAAGGAAATAGCCTACTCAAAAGAATTATTCTCGATCTTTGGATATATCAATGGTGAATATTGCAGCCACTTCCATATTGCATTTTGTTGCTGACGATAACGAGTCACATATGCATACTAGAATTCAATTTTGCTTGGACAGCAGGGGAAATGGCCGGGTGGCAGGTGTCTGTGTGGATCCATATGTAATTGATGCAATTAACACAATGTTGCTTGAATTTATCTCTCTTGATTGCTACATCTTAATTTCTTAGCAAAGGTGATCTACATCCATTGCATTAATTACTGCTTCCTTTGCAGTGAATATAGCAAATTTTGGAAGAAAATTTCTACTTTAATCATCATTTCATGCTTGAGGCACCTTTCATGTCAATATAAAGTGACTCTGGGATAGATAATCTTTATGTCTTTCATATTCTCCAAATACGTTTTCTGGAAGTTTTACCCAAGATTTGCTATGTTGCAGGATTCACCGAGGCGGGTACCAGCTGAAAATTTTCTCACCTTAAGGGCCTTTGGTGGTCTGCCCATTGTAATTTCACTTGCTGCACTAGGTGCTTTCCGTGGATGTATGGATACAGAGCTCCAATATACGCCATTGGCAAGTATTGCAGTGCGCCTCTTCTCTCCATATTTATTTATCTTTTTCTCCACCAATCTATCCAGCTATCTTTCTATATCTATGTGTGTAGGTTTATGCTTCTGTATGTATGTAGCTGTTATTTTCAACTCTAGGTTTATGCTTCTGTATGTATGTAGCTGTTATTTTCAACTCTATGTACATCTGGATCAAATGTTCAGAATTCAGATTAGTTCAACATCCATGCTCAGAAATATATTTTCAAATATTCATGTTCTGAAAATTACTCGTGTTAATATAAGTCAGTATTGGCATTAGCACGTACTTGATTCTTTGACTCAAGGAGAAGGTAGTTTGATTGACCTGGCCATATGAAAAACCTCATGAATAGAGGACTTCAAGTTCATAATTGAACAATAACTCTTAACCCTGCCATTAGTTAATTGTTCATATAATTCCAATAAATTTCCTCTGCATTGACAAGTACACTACTAGATTTTCTTACGTCCCTCAGTGCTCTCTTTTCATTAACAAGGTAATAAGATTTAACACAAGTATTATCTTGTTTTCCTGTTATTTTGAATATGACAAATGTGTTTTCTGTATTAGCAGGGGATGTTAGCTTACTAAATGCAGTACCGGATCCGATTTTAATATTTTTCTTTCATTTTGGCATTGGCGGTGCAGCAGTTGCTACTGTGATTTCTGAGTATGTCAATAATGTGGTAAACTTAGCATTAATTGTCAATGTACTTTGCATATTATGTTCCTGCAATTCAAGAAGTTGATTTTAATTGTTTTTTCCTTGTGGATTTCCTTGTATACATTTTCACCAGATATTTGATTGCTTTTATCCTTCTATGGAAATTGGGTAGTGAAGTATTATTGATGTTCCCAGACGTAGATGGGAGAAGCATTGTCCACTATCTAAAATCTGGAACTTGCCTTGCCAAATAAATTTACAATGTCTTAATGATGCTAGAATAATTTGACCTGGTGAAATGAATGATGGCTAGAAAGCAATGGAGGAAAGTAGGTGGGTGCGTCTTATATACATTATACTACAGTCATTGCTACAACTTTTTTTAACTATTCCATTTAAGTAGAGAATATGTTCGGTGTCTCCGCAGGCAGTCTTCTGATTGGCCGGACCATAGCAGTGCTTCTAACACGACATTAGCAACATCCATGGCACCTAGGGAGGGCCCTAAACCTATGGCTGCTCATCAAATTTGAATACGAGTTTGGTTGACATTGTCTTGATTTATTGATGCTCTAGCACTTGCCGGTCAGTACGAGTTTTGCACATTGTGGTCTGCTGCACTGTTTTGCATATGCATGGTATCAAATTGGAAAAAATAGATTGACCAAAAGCATTTCACTAGTAGCTTATACTCTTCCTAAGCAAGAACTAAGAATCTCCACATTCATACTGGAATTTGTCATTTTTAGAAATACATGGAAGATGTTCTCTGGCTTCGGTGATTGGTTGTTTTTACTTACATGACTATATGTTGCGGAATTAACTTCTGTTTGTTCTCATGCCAACTGCATAAAAATTATAGATACATTTTAGAAGAGCAAATATTAGTTTAACTTATTTTGGATGCCAATGCCAATTAGGGTTTATGGATTTTAACTGAAGACTGTGTGGCGGTGGTGGGAGAATGTGGGCCACTTTATACATGTTGTTTTGTACGGATGGCATCCATATCATGTAGACATATGCTTAAACCAATTGGCTTTTCTATTTCAAACATTTTTGGTTCCAACATTATTGTTTTGATCTCTCTTTCACAAGCTCTTCTAGCCGCTGGTTACTGCCAAGGAAATTATGAACAAGCACCCAAGTGTTTTCCAGACTCTTGCAGGTTTGTAATATCCCGACTCCTCTATTTTCTTTTCATTGACATTTGGTTTCTTTTATTCAACCGATCAATTTCATATTATTGTCTTTCGATTTGCAAGCAGATTGGTCTAGTACAGGAATAAGTTTAGCAGTTTAATTACTCCTTCGATTTGGAGCATTTTCTCATTCATTCAGCACAGATGCAGAAGTGCCGGCAATTGCCTCGTCTGGCTTACTGGTAAGTGAATTCTGCTCTCCATGTTTTTTCTAGTACAAGACCTTTCTACTGTTTCAATAGACTTTCGACTATGAACGAATTGCCAGGTCACTTACTGGTAAGTGAATTCCGCAGGGCTTAACTGACATTGACTTTATTTGCAGTTTGCTGCTGGATATCAACCGATGAATGCAAAGCAGTTTGTTGCTGGATCTCAGCCTATGAATGCTATTGCATTTGTCCTTGATGGGCTCTTCTATGTGGTTTCCGATTTTGAACATGCTGCCTACTCTGTGGTTCTCCCTATTCCCCTCATATTGACATTATTGATTATAGTACTACAATTTCATTTCTCACCTGCTTATTCCCAATGGATAGGTGCTAGTTGGATTAATCTCTTCGGCATTCATTCTTGTGTCTGTTCCCATATATGGCCTTGCTGGAGTTTGGATACGTTTATTTCTTTTCATGATCTTGCGAGTTCTATTTGGAATTTGAAGGTAAACTAATTTCTTGTCCGGCGATATCAAGATACTGGTTAATCATCGGTCACAACTCCTATAATTGGTAATTCATTGCAGATTGGGCACGAAAAGAGGAGATGGAGAATGGCGTGGTCTGAGATGGAGCTGTTTAAGTGAATGAGGGTAGCAAGATTCTTGGCATAGAATTTCTACCGTCTGCTCGTGATGTTCAATACCATCAAGGCATATAGCACAACTAAGTGCTTTAGGTATTACCACTAGTTGAGCAAACCTGCACCAGTGCTCCAGACACAGGTTAGGATGATTATTACATACAACATTTACTAAGATAAGGCGTTTGGAAGTGCTTGGCTAATTTCCTTTGTCTGCCAGAGTTCATATATATCATCTATGTTTTCTCTGATTCTAGCTCAACGTTGATTCTGCACATGCGAATAAGAAAATATGCTGCTAAGTTATCCACAGAATTTTCATTGTTGCGTGATGTACCTGTGAAATCTAGCTCAAGTAATGTTCTTTTACAGTACTCCTACATCATTTTGCTTTCCTCTGGATTTATCTAAAATTATAAACTCCACTGGGCCAGAAACTTGAATCAAACAACAATTACCACACCACCTGGCCAGCCATCAAATTCGTAGCCATTCTGAACTTGAGTGAAACCAATTTCTATGACGTTTCTACCTTCCAATTATCGGCTGGAAAGATTCTCAAAATACTAGATCAAAAAGTGGAAGATGAGATCAAAACATGAACTTGATTTGATCTGATTTCATTTTTTGAATACAACCCAGATTCAGCTTGTGATGAGCAAAACCAGATCAACAAATATTACAATACTACACAAGCATGATCATACAGGATATGTACCTGGATTAAAGCTAGGTCAACCAATCCTCATCTTTACAAAACTGCCAAATATTCCAATGGCCTTCTGTGGTATCATCAAGGCTCCAGAGTAGTAGCCAACTTCAGCTTAAAAGCCACCAAAAATTGGAGCTACATGAGTAATTTCATAATTACTGGAACTTCAACATGTCAACCAAAAGATTGGGCAGACATCCCTGTTATAAATTGAGAAAATAACCAAGAAAATAAACAATAAATCAGAGAGGTGGTTGAATATAGTAGATTTTAGCACTCTCATCCTAATCTTACTAATCATCAGAAAGAATAAAAAGTGGTGGCAGGTGAGTGCATATTCGTAATCAATCATATTTACACGGAATGTCAGAAACAGAATTTGCTGCAAGTTATTCATTTCTTTAATTCAATCACTGAACAATTTCTGAAAGAAACATATCCATAAAGAGTTAGGTCTGAAATTAACTTCTTCCTTTCATGGTGAATTGACTGAACTCTTGCGTTATATTTAACATCTTTCTCTGCCAATGATAATTATCAACGGGATTTGACACTAACCAAAAACTGTGCCCTCTAAAGAGTAACTACTTTCCCAAGCAACCCAAATAGAGATCCGTTTCAGCTAGAAATAAACCACCTAAAATCACTTGCAACTCTATTCACCCGTATAGATCCGAACTGCCTAATCTTCCAGAGTAAACATATGACTGCATAACTTGCTTTTAGCCCCTATTACATTGCCATCCAGCCCTTCCCACCAAAGTAGCTAACAAACACGTTAAGCAAGGCACGAGCTAGTTGACCCATACACTAGCACTCCATAATACACATAATTCATATATCTCAGTTCTACACTACCAGCTAAAAAGAAGATAACATTCCAAGAATCATTCAATATGAATGGCCAATTTCATTAAAAACAACAGTCTGCTAAACATAGATTTTCTGTTAATTAACCAGCAATCAAGCACAAACCACCATTCATTTACTCTAATCCGGTAGACCTAGCAACCTTGTATCTTAATTACCTATTAATATGAACAGCATAAACAAAAAGGATTACCTGTTAATCAACCAGCAATTAAGCACAAACAACCATTCATTTACTCTAATCCAGTTGACCTCGCAACCTTGTATCTTAATTTCCTGTTGTGATTTTCCTGCCAAACAAACACACAATACGTTAAAAAAGTTTATAACCCAGCACAAAATTTTAAAGAAGTTGATCAGACTGAAACTTACCAGCTCAAGAACCTGAGCAGAACTGGACTCAACAAGCCGAGCCAAACTCTCAACTTTGGCCAACATTTTCTCATACATATCTTCCAAAGCTCCTGTATAATTGGCTGACTCCGGACCCATTAACCGTCTCAAGCTCTCAATTTGAAACCCTTCCGTACACGAATCCAACTGTTTCTGATCATTCATCTTCTCTTTCTTTACACTCAAGCCTTCCTTATCCATCGATGATGAGCAATTAATCAATGGCAGCGCACAATTAGGGGCGAAATTACCGTAATGTCCTCGAAAAGCGGGGCCGATGTTCACCACGTCGATCGTCTTCGGCCGAAATGATTTATTCGAAGGGTTAAATTGGTACGCGCGGTACTGGTGCGTGTGGATCAATTGATCTGTTAAGGGAGTGGTGAAGAGGATGAAAATGCACGGTGTTAGAGTTAGGGTTAGGTTTTTAATAGGAAAATGACATTGGGGGATTTTGGAGAGGGAATTAGTGACGGAGAATTCACGCAAAGAGGGACGGAGAGGGGATTGGCGACGGCCAGAGAACCAACCGAGAAGGTGGTGGTGCTGGTGGTGAGAGGGGACTCGGAGTGAGTCAACTCGGCCGAGTGAATCGTAGAATGAGAGAGGGGAACCGGAACAAATGAAGCCGGTGATGGTGGCGATGAGATGGGAGGCGCATTCGTCGGTGGATGAGGAGTCGTCGGAAAGAGTTGAGGGAGTGATTTGAGTGACGTGGCCAAAGATGAAGCCATCCACGTCGCCTAGTGATGAAGAGAACCGTTGGATCATTGAGGCCAGCGTAGGACCCGATATCGCTATTTTCCGTAACCGATAGTCTCCCATGTCGAATTACGCGAGGGAGAGAGGAACTGTGAGAGGGTGCCGATGAGCTGGGGAGTAAAAAACGTTTGTATTGTTAAATTCCGTTCTCCTCGATACGACGCCGTTTCATTGTCCGCCATTATAAAAATTATTTCTTTTTTATTTCTATCTTTTAATAAAATATTAACATAATATAATTAATAATAAATAATTTAAATTATATTATAATAAATTTTATTTTTTATTATATAAATTAAAAATTTAAATTATAATTTTAACGATTATTATATATCATATATTAATATTTATTTAAATTTAAAATAAAAATATTAAAAAAAAATTTTAATTAACGATATACAAGGTAGAATAAATTGAATAATTTTTATTAAAGACTCCCTCTGTAAACACAAACAGAGAAACGTGAATTGAAAAGAATGCATTTATTGAGCTAGACAAAGCAAATACTTGCTCTTATCCCACACACCAACCAATACGTATAATTATACACATACTAACAAGTAATAAGAATTAAAGAATGTAATCCCCTATAAAATTTCATGAAAATCCTCTTATCCTATTCAGTTGTGCCTGCCTTTGCTCCATCATCACTAGAACCGGTAACCAGCTCTGGTTTAATCTCCTCTAGTTGCTGAAGAACTTGCTGAACTTCCGGACGGGCAGCTGGGGAGGGATCGACACAATGCAGAGCTAATTTCAATGTGTTAAGCAACTCGTCTCCTATTGTTGGTGTCTCCCTCATTAACTCCAAATCAAATACTTCATTTGTCCACTCCTCCTTTACAATGGAGGCCACCCATTGGGGCAAATCCATTCCATTCATTGGCTCACCAGGGGATTTTCCGGTCAAGAGCTCCAATATGATCACTCCTAGGCTGTAGACATCAGTTTTGGTGGTTGCATTCTTGAGCTTTGAGAGCTCTGGTGCGCGGTAACCCTGTGTTCCTGCAGTGGCAATCACATTGGTGTTGGCAGCAGCAGTCATGAGACGGGAGAGGCCAAAGTCTGCAATGTGAGGACTAGTCTGCTCGTCGAGCAGTATGTTGCTAGATGTTAGATTGCCATGTATCATGTTTACTTCAGTGTGAAGGTCGTTCAATCCGCGTGCAATGCCTATTACTATGTTCATCCTTGTTGGCCAATTGATTGTGGTTTCTGGACCGCGAGCTGCATGCAGAAAATGTAAATTGGATGCAAGCAATGATCGCAACATCATCAAGTTAGCAAATTATTCAAAAGACTACTCAGTGTAATTATATTTTCATTTGCACTTCGCTGTAACAGTTTTGGCATGTAATAGACTTACTTTCACAAATGGATATGTGCATTGGTTGAGTGTACTTACCATGGAGAAAGGAAGCTAGACTTCCTTTTGACATGTAATCAAATACAAGAAGCTTCTCCCCTTTTGGTCCCAAGTAATAGGCTCTAAGGGCTAAGAGATTTGCGTGACGAATCTTCCCAAGTGCAGCAGCCTCAGCTTCGAACTCTTTCTGTCCCTTTGTTGTCTTCTCTCTCAACCTCTTCACAGCAACTTGACTACCATCCTCTAATGTTGCCTTGTATGCTGTCCCATAAGTGCTCTTTCCCATTATTTCTGCAGTTGCACACAATAAATCATCGGCAGTGAACAAAAATGGCCCATCAAAATGGACTAGTTTTCCACCCATTTCACCGCCAGATTCAACTTCAGTTCCAGCCTTTGGAATTGCCCTCTCAACAGCCTTCTGAGTTGTAGATTTGCCGTTCTTTTCTTTTGAAGCAGCTCTTTTCTTCACCAAACAAATGAGTAAAATACAGCACAGTATAAGCAGAACCGCAAGGAGAGCACCAAATGCTATGAGAATAATGTCTTTGGTGCTGAGTTTGCGGTGATGATGATGTTTAGGTGCCTCCGTTGGTGAAGGTGGAAGACTGATAGGTGGAGGAGAGGGACATGCGGTTGAAGGGCTGTAGCCACATAGCTGAATGTTCCCCACAAAAGAGCTTGAATTGAACTTCTTGGAAAGAAGAGATGGAACAGAACCAGATAGATTGTTGTAAGAAATATTGAAAGTAGTAAGATTAGCTAGGCTGACAAGTGAAGCTGGAATTTCACCAGTGAAATCATTTTCAGATAAATCGAGTTGGTTGATGCCAGAGATACTACCAATAGTTTCTGGGATTTGGCCTTTAAACTGATTGCTCTTCAAGTTGAGCACTGTGAGGTTCTGTAATCTTTCTAATCCGTCTGGGATCTTGTTACCAAGGCGATTTTTCTCAACGTTCAATGAAGCAAGGGAGGTTAGGTTGGTAAAGGTAACAGGAAAGCTTCCATTGATGGCATTGTATGATAAATCTAGCTTTTGTAGCTTAGAGATATTCCCTAGCTCATCAGGTATGGTCCCAAAAATCTTGTTATGGCCTAGAGAAATCTCTTGAAGCAAACTCAACTTGCTCAGAGAGATAGGAATCGTTCCGGTGACAAGATTATGATCAAGGGTTAAGAACTGAAGTTGGTAAGACTTGTTCCCTGATAAAGCACCCCAAGTATCTGGAATGGAACCAGATATATTGTTGTGTTGAAGAGCAAGGACAGAGAGAGAAGGCAACCTAGTGAGACTTACAGGGATGGAACCCAAGAGAGAATTATAGCTCAAATTAAGTCTATATAACCTGGTGGAGTTTGCAAGACTCGGAGGAATTGTACCAATAAGTGCATTGTTGCTTAAATCGAGACTCTGAAGATTAGGACAGTTACCAATAGAAGGAGGGATAGAACCTGAAAGCCGATTATTGAAGAGATAAACTCCTCTGAGATTTGGTAGGAAGCCAAGAGACGACGGGACCGGACCAGCCAGCAGATTATCATGAAGACTAAGCTTTCTTAGTGATTGAAGCTGACCAATTTTCTCAGAGATGCGGCCTCCTAATCCCCTCCAAGGAAGCTGAATGGCAATGACCTGTCCTTTAGCACACTTGATTCCTGCCCACCCACCTGAGCAAGCGCCTAATCCACTATCATTCCAGCTCCGCAGAACACCTTTAAAGTCAATTAGGTCATGTTTGATTGCTCGAAGTGCTTGATAATCTGCTTGAGTAACGATCACCCCATCCCATGACTGACCTGCAACAAATTGAGAAGTAAAAGCAAGCACTAAACAAAAAAACAACTGGGCATGGATAAAAAAATGCTTGCTGTTGCCAAATTGGTTCAAATGGCAACAGGGATTTTCCATGAACATGAAACAGAAGAAAGAAAATGATGAAAGGGAAGAACAGAAACAAAGAAGGAAGAACAAGAAGTGTGAGATCTGATATAATTCTTTCTATCTCCTCCTCCTTTCTGTTTTGCTTCCTTTATTTAGAGAAGGGAAGTGCTAAGGAATTAAGAGTTGAAGACTGTGAAAGAGAAGATAAATAAGATAAAACGAATCAGTGAGAGCGAGAGAGGAGGGATAGAAGAAGCATGTAGCATGTGGGGAAGTTGTTTTCGGGAGGGAGACAACAAAGTCAGTAGGGTTTGGCTCGGTATCAGAGTCTTCATACTTCAGATAATTATAACGGCTAGTTTTACTAGCATACTTGGTCTTCTCCTTAGAACGGTTATAAGAGGTCTGTATCATTGAGCTCTCACCCGTGGTCGTTTTTCGCAACGGCTATATTTCATAGGCTACACATACGTAATTATCTAACGGTGGGCCTGAAATCAGCCACGTGGCAGAATTATATTATTATTTATTACTCTTATTTTCTGACAAGCTTATGAATTTGATACAACCGGTTGCACCATAAGAAATTTAGACACCCGGTGAAATTATCTCATTAAATGTGGCAGTCAATAAGAAATTTAAACACTTAAGACTGCTCGTGTTGAACGCACAGGAATTCGGGTCGGCGGCCGTCCGTCGTTATTAATTGGGTAATTAAGCATAATTAATTGATTAATCACGCGAGGGCTGTCGGGAAAGTAAGCCCTCCCTAGTTGGTACAGTGCTAGAACAATGGCAGATCGACGGTTCACAGTAAACTAAATCAAACCCCCAAGAGCTTTCAGATCTGAGATCCTTTCTGGACATTTACAAACGAACGAAATTCCATGGCAAGAAACAGAATTTATGGGATTCACCATCAAAAGATGAATCCGTATTACAAAAACGAAATAGAAATGTAAAATTTTGATGTCACGTCCATGATCTTGATGAGTATTAGGAAAAAAAAATGAAATTACAAGTAAAATGCAGTTTTAACAACGGAGAAAATTTAATGGATCCGTACAAGTTTCAACGATATTCACCCTAATTCATGACAAAAAAGTTCCAAATCGACATTTATTTCCGCTACCAAAACCCTCAGATCCAATGAATTAATCAAGCCGTTGCCTTTAAACGCGGGCAGCGACGGCTGGGGCAGCGGCTGCGGCGGCATTGGATGCGGCACCACCAAGGAAGGACAAGAATCCAGTGGCAGCAGGCTCTTGCTCGTCCAAGAACAGATCCTCAGGAACCCTAAACGCGCCGTGAGCACAAATCACAGCCGCTCCCACCATAAGAGCCGAAATCAAGACAGATCCAACGCTTGTAAGGAAGATGACGAACACGCTCAACACGATCAAGATCCCAAGGGTCTCACGGTCGCTGAAATTGCGGCCGAAGATGACGAGGGGCTGATCGGAGGGGCGGAAGAGATAGAGGAAAAGCCACGATGCGAGAAGACCAACAAGCATGAGGAGAGAAAAAGGATTGGTTATGAGAGAGAAAGCCAGGACAAGACCGAGGATGGTCAAGTAATTGACGCGGAAGTAGGAGTAGTTTTTGCGGACGCGGAGGGTAGCCTCGGAGAAGGACTCGGGTTTGGAGAAGGCGGAGCGGTCAACGAGTTCCGACCAAGGGCGGCGTTGGGATAATCCATTGCGGAGGGATTCGGAGAGGTGGTTGATCAAGGCGCGGAAAGCCGGGGTAGCGACTGGGGCTGAGGATTGGGCGGAGGTGGCGGAGGAGCCGATGGTTGGTTGGGGATTGGAGAGGGGGAGGACTGGCGGAGCTGCGGAGGACATGTTGTACTGGATCTAGAGAATTTGACGATTTGGGGTTTGATTAAAGAAGAGGGAGAGATTTGAGGGAAAGGGTGCAAATGAAGAGGAGGGAATATAGGGCGTGGTGCGAAGAACAGGGAAAGTGAGAGATTGATGGGGGAAAGGAGGGAAGACCAGAGAAGACGTTCCACGGTAATTTCCTTCGTGGCTACGAATCAGTGTCAC